>CAMZMU010000111.1:17227281-17712882 GCA_947311845.1 Poa pratensis
AAAAAGTGCTCCATGTAGCCCGGGTTCTTAAAAATCCCCGCTACAACTCCCTCGGTTTCTAAATATACAATTTTAAATTTTTTTTCTTGATTCATAAGTATATGAATTGAAATGAGTGAATCAACACACTAAAATATATCTAAATATGTATAAATCAATAAAAAACTAAAAGGTCTTATAATTTGGAACGGGGGAGTATTTTAGATAAGTAAAGCTTACAATTATGGTCCTCTATAGAACAACAAGATACAGTCTGGACTAGCATGTTTAAACGCTGAATGTGCTTTTGGCCCGAGATCCAGTGCTCCCTTCGTTAAAAAATTCGAAAATCATACTTGCGAGTTGCGAGTTTGCAAAAAATCTGAATTTTTTCCGGATGAATGGTGTACCCCAAACATGCAAAGTTTCAGTTTGACATACTTTATAATATGGGCTACACGAAAATAAAAAAATCTCATAAACTTAGAGATTTGAAAATATGCATACCTAAATCCACACACTTGTCATTTTCGTGTTGCTCAAAATACAAGGTACTGGAACTTGATATTTAACACGTTCGTGTGATATACATTGGCTACACACTAATATTTTTCAGAATTTTGTGAAACTCATAAATATGATTTTTTTTTTAAAAAAAATTGAAGGGAGCACTGGATCTCGGGAGCCAAAATCTCCACTCTGTTCCAAAATGTAAATAATGTAAGACGTTTACCAAAACATGTTACATTATAGAAAATAGGTAGTGCCATATTTGTTTGCTAAAAGTTTTGCTATGAAGTCAAGCACAAATTTTTATTAACTGTACGATCTACAGCTGCAGCGATATGTTGATGCCGATGAACTTTATAGCTCTATTTTGAGCAAATGTATAGACGATGTAGTTGTTGTTTTAGATAAGTAAGGGTTATAATGATCGTCCTCTCTAAAAAAAACAAGATACACGCTTCAATAGCTAGTAAGGACTAGCATACTTAATCTTTGTTTGCTATGAAGTCAGCTAAAAAATTAACTCTATTGAGCTACAGCTGCGCCGAGATGCTGATTTTAACAGCTTGGCTTTTCTTTCCACGAAATACAGAGATGGCCAGGGTTTCTTCCCTTCTTCCAAGTATAAGACTTGATATGAAACACTAAAATAAAAAAATAGTACAACTACAAATACTAAAAGCATAGAACTAGTGCAACTAGAAGTGGATTCCCAAACCACAAACATGAATTCCTTCATGCTTCGCTTCAAAGTTGACGATTTGTTTGATCTTTTTATGTCTTTCATGATGTCTACACATGCTTAGTTTCCTTACAACAATCAAAGAAATGAGTTTAAACAATCGTGTCATGAATACATAATTTGTGTGGGATCACAAGAGGAACCGAAAGCCGCTAGAGATATTTATTTTAAGGGCATGTACGTAAATCTAAATCTGTTTGAACTTCGGTTAAACTAAATGTTTATATCATGATGTTAAACTTTCTTCACAAAAAATGAGTTAATAAAGGTGTGGAAGCATTTTTTAGTATAGTAGCATTCACAATGGTTTGGTATCTTTTATTGCTACCATATGCTGCAATGCGCTCATCTATTTAAACGACTTGCACTTCATGAATATGATAACCATGTTCTCTTAGTCGCAACCTTGATCAGGGAGGAGTATGAGTCTAACATTGTGGACGCTGATGACTGTTTTGCATCATATTTTACTTCGTGTTTTGCATACATACACATAGTGTTTTTATCATTTTACCGTCCATGCGTGAACCTATTTTGTTGATTCAACCAAGATCCCAAAAATAAGAGGAATAAATAGTGGTGAGAGAAGCTGCCCTTTCCTTTGTCAACCATCAATGAGGACATAACGGATATGCAAGAGCTTACTCCACATCCACGGGGGGCTCTTAACTAATAGTGTACCCATCGATTGCTATCCAGGGCTAGTGTGATTGTGCGGGGTGTGTGACCGAGCTTCCGGACATATCTTTATGTGGGGCCCCGCCCATACATGTCATGCTAATAAAAAAGAGTACTATCCTACTCAATTTATTACATGCTAGTGGTGAATCCAACACTCCTTGAGAATGCTTTTAGCCCTACCAAGCGTTCATCCTTTTCATTGTTCACTCTCTCCACCTTTTATTGCTTTCTTTAATATTGTTTTGGTCTCAAACACAATCATCATAAACACTTTCAACACACTCGTTTTTGTTTGGGATCAAGATAACTTGCAGGTACATTTTAGTAAACTCACAACAATGGATGAAAAAATACGACATCTGACAGGGATATACCTTTCGGGTACCCTACCATGAGGGTACCTGGTGCACGTATCGACTAGGCCCAACTATCAAGAGCCTACATGAACCCATGAAAGAAGGCCCAAGAAGATGGAGTATCTTCCAAGTTAGGCGAAGCCATAATCGTTTTAGACTTTCCTTATATGTAATCTGAGTCGGTTGCGAACTCCCGAGACCCAGCCTATTATATAAAGGCTGGGAGGGCCGCCGATAGAAGGGCACGTAATACTCGAACCACCAAAGCCCTAGCGAGATCGACATCTCGCCGGGACTCCATTGTAGCTCGCATATACCCTCATATCAATACCAGACAACAGGAAGTAGTGTGTTACTCTCCGGAGGCCTGAACCTGGGTAAATCCCTGCTTTTGCTTGTCAGCCGACGAAACTACCAGCTCTACCACGTTCTCTCCCCCGTAATCTCAACCCTAGGTCCTTAACCATGCGATTTGATGAGTTAACCCCTCATCAATTGGGCCGTCTGTGGGAAAGAATAGTGTTGGACTCACGGTTTCGCCGGTTCCATCGGAATACGGCGACTCGCCGATCGCATCTACGAACGGCAACTCGCCAACTGCATCGACAAATCACAACTCGCCGACTCGGTCGACATACGGCAACTCGCCGACTCGCCCGAAAATTGGCAGCCCGCCAACTTCACCAACAAAACGCACATTTGATCCGCACTCGCCAGAAGTCCGAGAGACGTTCGCCAGTCTCGAGTCAGGTTTGGATTTAACTGTTGGAGCATTCAATTTTTTCGTAAACAAGTTTGGTACGCAGGACTTGACAGTCCACGACAACTCGCGACTGCCGCACCGATGCTCCGTCGACTACGTCCGTCCCATTGTCGATTCTCGAAGCCTGCTCATCTGCAACAACCATGTCGACTCCAGAGATCAACGAGTGCATGACAAAAGAACTCCAAGGTGAGGAAGCTGAATCAGCGTACCGCAAAAATGATCTCGAGCTCGATTTTCCACTCGATGACACCCTCGACTACGGGATCTCCCTCGACGACTTCGACGAACCCGAAATTCATAACGACAACAACGTCGACTCTGAGATCTGCACCAACAACAAACTCGACTCCGAGGTCCACAACGGTTTTGCTGACACCGAGATGAGCATAGACGATGAACGCATCGACAACGAGATCCATCCAGACGGACCACTCGATGGGCATACCGACTCCGACATGAGCCTTGATGAAAACGTCTAGTCCATGACAGGAATTGGCAGCACATACACGTACCCGCGGGTCATCCCCCATCAGGTTTACGTTGCCATCAACGGAGAATCATCTGAAGCCGCAGCCTGCCGCAGGGACAGAATACCCATGCACGGTAACTATGCCGGATGGGGTCACAACTCTGACAATTACTGAGATGGCAGCAAAAGCAGACAAAGTCATTAAGGAGTGCACAATGATGCCAGCAGACGCAACTCCAGAAGAGACGTTGACCTTCCAGTACTTCAACTGGCAGGAATCACTTCGCCTGCAAAGCATCAGAGCAACACTCGAGGAGCGCAAAAGGCAAGCCAGCATCTCGAGCGCACGAAAAGACAACTATCACTTAGCTCCACAGGGCGGGCGAGCCCAAGAGGCAGATCGAGGCTGGCACGCCTCCCGGAAGATGAGAGGGAGGCAATTACTCGCAACCTAGGCTTGTCATTCATGACACACGACGACGAAGGAATCCCAGTACCCAAAACAGCTGCATGTGCTCTTTTCTCTGTGGGTGCTTACCTCAAAGCAATGCAGCCTCCGGCGGACGATCCCAACGCAGCCCTGCATCGCCAACAGCTCAAATCACTGGCCCTAGCGGTGAGGCCATACATCCGGAAGCAAATACTCCAGGAGGGAGTCGAGATCGCAACATAGTCAGCTCGCGACAGGCAGCACACGATCGTAGTGGTCGCAGGCACCACTCGGAGGAAACAAGGAAAGGCACACGCCGACACGGGACCAGCAGAAGCAGATCTCGAAGGTCTTCAAGTAGCGACTCATATTCCGACCGGGAGCCCGAGCCATGCGGAGCCTTGTGTTTCACTCGCCGCATCCGCGAGACACGGATGCCCAAAGGGTTCAAGCTAACATCTGAACAACAAAACTACACAGGTCGACAGGAACTTTCGGGATGGCTAGAAGACTATAGACTCGCCGTCTCAAGCCAACGAGGCACGAATACTACGGCAATGCAATACATACGACTCATGCTCGAAGGTATAGCCCGCGACTGGCTCAAGGCGCTACCTCCATCGTCATACGACTCGTGGGATCACTTCCGCAGAGACTTCATCAAGAACTTCGAACCTCTGTGCGAGCGACAAAAACATTCGAAGAACTGAGAGCCTGCACTCAGCGATCAGACGAAACATTGAGATCATAATACGGCGATGGACCACCATACGCAACTCAGTCGGCGCAATATCAGAAGATAGGGCCATGGACGCCTTCATCATGGGTCTCGCCAGGCGAGATTTCAAAGAAGCGCTTGGTCGAGAAAAGCCAACCTCCATGGCTAACCTCATAAAAATCGCGACTGAGTGGGCAGATGGAGAACATTCGGTTCGAGCAACTGATGGCCCTTCACGTAGTTACCTGCGTGAAAAGTAAATGGGTTAGGTTGAGACTCCAAGTGCAGAGTGTGTAGTAAGTGGAAGACGTGTTTTCCCCACGAGGGGTGACTCGAGGGTTTAATATCGAACTCTCGGGGAATCAGTAGTGAAGATTTATCTTTCCTATCCTTCTTTTGGTTACCTACAAAACAAAGTAAATGTTTTGGTCCTCAACCTCACCTAGTGGTTGTCAAGCACAAGGTGTGAGAATGATATCAAGATAATATGCAATGCAAACAAGAAATAAATATGCAATGGTGGTAAATAAATATGCAAGGATGGTGGTAGCAATGATAAATGATATTTTTGGGTTTTATATGATGAATGCAAGATGTAAAAGTGTTTTTGTATTTTCGGATTTTTAAATGGCAGAAAATGGAAAAGTGGTAAAAGTGGTTGGAAAGGTGTTTTTATGATTAAAAATGGACCGGGGTTCATGGTTTCACAAATGCACTCTCTCTTTAATAAAGTGGTAGACAATGGAACACTAGAGTTGACATATGAGATTGCAACACAACAGTTTAATGACAAGTTATAATTATATGGGCATCACGTCCTAACATAGAGACCTTTTGGTTATTAGTCTCTCTTATACTCCACCAAGATGCGAACTAAATCATAACACCTCAGTAATTAAGATAACTCAGAGTATAGCAATAAGTATCATGACATGAAGTTAAAATAAGAACATGCTAGATCTAGTCATGGAGTAGTGGCAATGGTCACACCCACATCTCCGGTAGCATGGTATTTCTTTTTATCCCTAGTGAGGCAACAAAGTAAGGTAAATACCCAAGTGGATCGCAGAACTTTCTCTCACGTTCACTGCACTAGCCACCCCCCGTTACTCCAACTAATGCACACGTTCCCCCTCACACGCTCTCATAAACATGCTTGATCATGACAAGTAAATAAGAACGGGGTACATAATATGCATCTACTTTCATAACTGAAACAAAACCATTGCAATCTCAAACATATATTAACTCATAAAAAGATCCACCACAAAGGTATTACATAGATGACCGTAATCATGTTCAGCAGCTCATACGGTACTAATTAGTGAAGCTCAAGAGAGAGAGATACATAAGTTACTTCCACAAACCCATAGTCCAGAGGTGGACTACTCCCTCTTCATCATGGAGACGGTGGAGAAGATGGAGACCACGCCGGCAGCGCCCCGCCGGAGTTTTCCCCCTCCAATCTGCAGCTCCAGGTCTCTGTTTCGGTGTTTCTGTGTTTCTGCGGCGCTCCTTCCAGAGAACGTCGGGGGACTATTTTTATAGGCGGTTTTAGGTCAAAACGGAGTCGGTGGAGGAAAGATCGACGGCAACGGAGCTCCGAGGCCAAAAGGGGGGTCCCACGCGGCCAGGTACATGGGCCGCGTGGGCCCACTCATCGGCCCTCGGGCCTCCGCTTGTTTGCTTCCTTCGCTCCCAGCTTTGTTCCTTCCAAAAACTGATGCTCGTAAATTTCCAGGTCATTTGGACGTCGTTTGGGTCCCTGAAACATTAAAATATAGAAATAGGGTTTTCTGCCTGCGCAGGGTTAATTCCATAAAAAATAGGAAACATATCAAATATTCCCAAAATCATTATAAAACAGTGATATAACCCTTATATGATGCAAATATGACTGGAATATAAGTAAAATAATGCAAAGTTCATGTATGCATTTTACATGCATCAACATCCCCAAGCTTAACCTATACTCGTCCTCGAGTATGAAGGTGATAAAACTAACATGGACTTTGCAATTTAATACTACAATGGATATCAAAGATGATTACTATTGCTACATAGAGTCAAATGATTCATTCTTAAAAGGAGTAGCAATATGCAAGATAGTTTATGAAGTGATATCAAGTATTCAATGCAAGGATGTTCAATGATAATTCACAAAGTGTAACATAAAGAAAGTACTATGGACCACATGTATGCATAATGATAAGTAAGAACATCCTACAATGGTCATAGAGTATTGATGAAAATCTGAATATAAAAGGTGGACACTTTGGAAAGATATATATGAGTAGAGGTAAAGCATGAATAAGTTTCATCTAACTTCTGAACTTCTCTACTTAAGTTAATGATTGTAATGTGGTAATCCTTGGTGTCAAGCTCTCATTCCCCTATCATAGCATCTTGAATGATTAAGTTTAAAGTGAAAGCAAATATGAGTAGTGTGCTTGACAAAGTACAGGTTGAAAGTCTCATGCCCCTTGAATACAAGTACCTACTCCATGTGTTACTCAACTTGGAAACAAAGCAAGTTCAAGTTAAATATCATTGTAAGTAATAATAGTATCATTAAGAGCGTCAACTGGGGTACCTCTTGTCCCAGGATATGGAACAAGCCCATATCAAAATGACAAGACAAACAAACACAATGAACAATCTCAACACCCTTTTTATTTACCATTAGATAGCTTTTTATTGTAAGGTGTATCACAGAAGGTTCACCATAGCATGTAAGTAAATTTCCACCATGAATGATGCATGGCTTAGATTAGCGGCCCAGGCGTCTCTCTAACCATTTATACAAACTCATTTAAACTCACTTCATTTCCACATTTATTTCACCCATGGTAAGCATCCATAAACAAAAGTACATGATATCAACTAAATGAATGAAGTGCATGTTGAAAGCTTGCCATGTGACAGCACATATGAGCTAACTCTCAACCAAAGACATTTGTCAAGCCACAACATCATAATTTTAATCACAATGGGTCATATTTTATTTATGCAATGAAAGTAAAGTGTGCATCAAGTTCGAGAGAGCTCTATAACCAACTTTTCCCACAACAATAACAACATAAGCATTTTCATTCAGAGGTATAGATAACACAAATATCATGATAAACATACTCGGAATAGCATAAAGCTAATAGGTAGATATGGTGGACTCACTGGAAAAACTTTGGTTGAAGGTGTTGGAAACAAGTTTTTGCTTGTTGGAATTTTTGGGCTAGCAAGAGGGAGAAAGTTGACCATCTAAATGCATGCATGAGTGTCCATAGAACTAACTAATCCATGTTAAACAAGTAAATAACATTCAGCATCAAAACATGAATAAAAGATAGCTCTTGATAAAATACTTGCAAATTATTACTCATTAACAAGCTCATGAATCATGCAACTATATGTATCTTTTAAAATCAACTCAACATCCCTTTTCCCAATCTTATAATAGCATCCAACATAATTCAACCCAAATTTCCAGTAGCTCTCTCATATATAAATGATAGTGTGGTGGTCTCAAAAATAAAAATCAAACCAAAACAAACAAAAAGACGCTCCAAGTTTATGCGATAAAGTGTTTCGATCGAAAAACAGAAGTTAGACGTGTGCAAACCGAGAGTGTGTAGGTCCAGTGGGGTTGTCTTCACATCCCCAAGCTTATGGTCTTCACCATCCTTGGATAGCTCTTGGTGCATCTCCTCTAATCCCTGTGAAAAAACTTCAAAACACCGTTTCTCCCATTTCTTTTCTGTGGGGTGCATTAGTAGTGATAAACAAATAGATTTCTTGCTGCATATAATCCTTAGAAAAAATTCATATGAATGTCCAGAAAGTGTATAATGTTGTATGCCTACTCATAAACTCAATTGGATCAAAAAGATTCAAGTTAAAAGTTCTAAGCATGCATCAAACAAAATGGGACAGAATCTGTCCAGAAAAACAGCAGCAGCAAAACGTATTTTTCTACCCTACTTAACTTTGTCGAAAATTCCGAAAAATTCATGCATACAGAGGATGAAAAGTTGCAACTACAGTTCAAATATGAGCTCATTCGGAGTTACAGAATAAGAATTAAAAATCATACCGTGCACAGATTCGTGCAGGAATAAAATCTCCGAACGCTATAAGCAACTTTTCAACCAAAATGAGTAAAACTTGGCACTTTATTAAAAATTCCAGAAACTAAACTAAACACTAAGTCTCTTGTTACAGCAAGAGGACACAAAGAAAATCAAAATAAAAACAACCGGGTTGCCTCCCGTAAAGCGCTTTCTTTATAGCCATATAGCTAGGCTTCTTACTTGATGTTTATTGTGGACGAAGCTCATGAGGGAGCTTGAACTTTGTGTCCCTCTTCCTTGGGAAGTGTTCCATGCACTTCTTGTGTGGAAACTGAAACTTCACATTCCCTTCTTTTGAATCAATGATAGCACCTGTAGTACGAAGAAAAGGTCTTCCAAGAATAATTGGACTAGAGGTTTTATTCCCCATATCCATGATTAGAAAATCAACAGGCACAAATGTCATATGTAACTCTACCATAACATCACTTACTTTTCCTAAAGCATGTTTAATGGAATCATCAGCAAGTGCAAGTTCAATAGAGCATTTTTCAAGATTTTTAATTCAAGTACTTCATATAGTTCTTTAGATAAAACAGAGACACTAGATCCTAGATCAAGTATAGCATGGTGTGTCTCTTTTCCAATGGTTACTAGACTTTGGGAATCCATATCCCCAAGCTTAGGTGGTATCATAGCCTCTTGGTTGTACCTAGCAATCTTTTCTTTCAAGACATGATTAGCAATATAAGAACCAAAACCAGCTTGGTTAGAGTTGATGGAAGGATCACTTGCAAATTTTTGTAAGATAGATATTAATTCATGCAAGCTACAATTCTCTAAGTCAAGCAATGGTTCCTTACTTCACTAAGCATTTTAACTTCTCAACTTTCTTTTCTTTTTAACCCAAACTTGTTGCTTAACAGGAACTTCTTTCACATGTTTAAATGATGAGTCTTTTCTTATTGAATCACTAACACAAACCAGCTTTTCCTCAATTCTATTGAGGTAAACATCTTTTTCAAGAAATTCCTTCTCACATAATCTTAGTTTATGCATGACATTAACTAATTCATTGTTTATCTTGGGAATAATGTTTTCAGAATAAGATACTAGTTGTTCAAAATCCTCTTTACTTGGTAGCTTCTCTAACTTAGTTTCAAATTTATCTTTGGATAATGCAAGTGCTACCGCGGTGTCCTCCAACTTTTTCTTGCTACCCACAAAGCTACCAAAGATTCTTCTAAGTGTCATGGCTGCACAAGGGTGTTGACAACACAAAACTTCCCCCTGTAGCCCCATCTAAAGCATTTTGGTACCAAGGGTCTATTCCATAATAGAAGTAAAGGTTTAGCTTTTCATCTTCACAAGGTGTAGGATCTTCATAGTGCATCCTATTAATTCTTACCCAAGCATCTTTTAATGTTTCTCCATGATATTGTTTAAAATTAGAAACCGAATTCAATGGAGGACTCACTCCTTGTTTGTTTCCCAGAACCATGATTGCAAGTTTTTATGTGTTTTTAATTTTTTATGCAAAACTGAAAAATGATAAATATGCAAACCGAAATAACAAATGCAAGACAATGACAAAACAAGATAAATTGCTTTGAAGGTAAAGATGGATAAGATGATGCTCACGTAGGTGCAACCTCCCCAAGCTTAGGTGTTAGCACAAGTTGGTGATGAAGTTGACTTGGTGAGATATCCTTGGATAAACCCGGCACCAGAAAACAGAGCTAGTGCAGGGACCCTTGGATAAACCTTTCAGCAATGATTCCCGGCAACGGCGCCAAAAACAGTCTTGATGGCCCTTCACGTAGTTACCTGCGTGAAAAGTAAATGGGTTAGGTTGAGACTCCAAGTGCAGAGTGTGTAGTAAGTGGAAGACGTGTTTTCCCACGAGGGGTGACTCGAGGGTTTAATATCGAACTCTCGGGGAATCAGTAGTGAAGATTTATCTTTCCTATCCTTCTTTTGGTTACCTACAAAACAAAGTAAATGTTTTGGTCCTCAACCTCACCTAGTGGTTGTCAAGCACAAGGTGTGAGAATGATATCAAGATAATATGCAATGCAAACAAGAAATAAATATGCAATGGTGGTAAATAAATATGCAAGGATGGTGGTAGCAATGATAAATGATATTTTTGGGTTTTATATGATGAATGCAAGATGTAAAAGTTTTTTGTATTTTCGGATTTTTAAATGGCAGAAAATGGTAAAGTGGTAAAAGTGGTTGGAAAGGTGTTTCTTATGATTAAAAATGGACCGGGGTTCATGGTTTCACAAATGCACTCTCTCTTTAATAAAGTGGTAGACAATGGAACACTAGAGTTGACATATGAGATTGCAACACAACAGTTTAATGACAAGTTATAATTATATGGGCATCACGTCCTAACATAGAGACCTTTTGGTTATTAGTCTCTCTTATACTCCACCAAGATGCGAACTAAATCATAACACCTCAGTAATTAAGATAACTCAGAGTATAGCAATAAGTATCATGACATGAAGTTAAAATAAGAACATGCTAGATCTAGTCATGGAGGAAGTGGCAATGGTCACACCCACATCTCCGGTAGCATGGTATTTCTTTTTATCCCTAGTGAGGCAACAAAGTAAGGTAAGATACCCAAGTGGATCACAGAATTTTCTCTCACGTTCACTGCACTAGCCACCCCCCGTTACTCCAACTAATGCACACGTTCCCCCTCACACGCTCTCATAAACATGTTTGATCATGACAAGTAAATAAGAACGGGTACATAATATGCATCTACTTTCATAACTGAAACAAAACCATTGCAATCTCAAACATATATTAACTCATAAAAAGATCCACCACAAAGGTATTACATAGATGACCGTAATCATGTTCAGTACTCATACGGTACTAATTAGTGAAGCTCAAGAGAGAGAGATACATAAGTTACTTCCACAAACCCATAGTCCAGAGGTGGACTACTCCCTCTTCATCATGGAGACGGTGGAGAAGTCGTTGGAGAAGATGGAGACCACGCCGGCAGCGCCCCGCCGGAGTTTTCCCCCTCCAATCTGCACTCCAGGTCTCTGTTTCGGTGTTTCTGTGTTTCTGCGGCGCTCCTTCCAGAGAACGTCGGGGGACTATTTTTATAGGCGGTTTTAGGTCAAAACGAGTCGGTGGAGGAAAGATCGACGGCAACGGAGCTCGAGGCCAAAAGGGGGGTCCCACGCGGCCAGGTACATGGGCCACGTGGGCCCACTCATCTGGGCCCTCGGGCCTCCGCTTGTTTGCTTCCTTCGCTCCCACGCTTTGTTCCTTCCAAAAACTGATGCTCGTAAATTTCCAGGTCATTTGGACGTCGTTTGGGTCCCTGAAACATTAAAATATAGAAATAGGGTTTTCTGCCTGTGGAGGGTTAATTCCATAAAAAATAGGAAACATATCAAATATTCCCAAAATCATTATAAAACAGTGATATAACCCTTATATGATGCAAATATGATTGGAATATAAGTAAAATAATGCAAAGTTCATGTATGCATTTTACATGCATCAGCAACCCGTGCCTCTTCACCACGACAACCATGACAGCGGCAGCCGAATCCGCAGGGACACATACAGAGATGATCGGAGGCGCAAGCGTTCCAACATCATTACGACGACGACAGATCCGAGTTCATGGCGGCTGGGTTCACACAACCCCGTGACGACCAAGATAGAAGCGACCGGAGGCCGGATGATCGCCCGATAGTCGAGACCGCGAGCAACGAAGTAACAACTACAAGAAGCAAGAGTGGCGAAAGCCGCGTTCTGATGCACAAAACGAGCGCTCAATCGATGACAAGATGGATGACTATTGAAGATTCCACCTGTACAAAGGGGAGGACAGAAAATTGCGCTCCAATCACTCGTTGAAAAACTATAGAGAATTCGACAAATTGGCATCTGAATACATGCATCTCAGAAAGGCACCCGCCGCAACTGCACCTTAGCCAAACACTGTACCTGCCCTGATGGCACCACCACCACCACAGCCTGCCCCAGGCGGACATGTTGCGGGCGCCATACACCCGTACTTTGGGTAGAGGAGGATCGGTACCCTCAGCCTCAAGGGCAGATGTACATGATACAGAAGGGTCGCCCCTCCAATAGGCAGCAAAAACTACGCACTCGACTGGTGAACATGGCTGTCATGGCACCTCCCGCTGTTCCTGAATTTTTGATGGGATCGAAACTGCCATAAACTTCAGCCGGGAGGACCACTCCCCAGCTGTAGTTCGACCAGGGCACGCAGCTCTGGTACTCGACGCGCAAATTGGAGGTTACGCCATGACCAAAGTCTTCATGGATGGAGGCAGCGGCATCAACATCATCTTTGCAGACACACTCCGCAGAATGAACAGGTCAGTCGAAAATCTACCGAAATCCACAAATACCTTCCACGGTATCGTCCCAGGCAAAGCAGTCAGACCAGAAGGCACAATACAACTCGACGTCACGTTCGGGGACCCAAGTCACTTCAGGACGGAATTGATTGAGTTCGAGGTCGTCGACTGGAAGTCACAATACCATGCCATACTTGGACGCCCAACGTTCGCTCGATTCATGACAGTCCCACATTATGCATACCTCAAGCTAAAGATGCCAGGGCCAAAAGGAGTCATCACTGTCACTGGAAACTTTCAAAGGTCCGATTCTTGCGACCGCGAGTTCAGCAAAATCTCTGAGACGTTCGGTATGGAAGAGGCACTCGCCGATCTGTCGATTTCCAACGACCGCACACTCATGCAGGAACACAAAAAATTGGTAGTCGAGAGAGCGTTCAACGCAACAAATGACACAAGGTCACATCAGGTGCACCCGACCGATCCGTCCAAGACAGTCAATGTATCGTCGAGTCTGCCTATCGCATAGGGAAGCGCGCTCGTCGAATTCCTCTGTGAGAACTGGGAGATATTTGCGTGGTGTCCAGCCGACATGCCAGGTATCCCCAGGGAATTCGCCGAGCACTCTCTCCAACTGTTTCCAGATGCCAAGCCAGTAAGCAAATAATGCGTCGCGTCTCCGGCCCAAAATGAACCGCCGTCGAGTCCGAACTTGATAGACTACTCGCGGCAGGGTTCATCAGAGAGATCAAGAAATCACAATGGGTGGCCAACCCCGTACTTGTAGAAAAGAAGTATACAGATATCCTGGATATGCGTGGACTTTACAGCCCTCAACAAATGCTGTCCAAAGGATCACTTCCCACTGCCTCGAATCGACCAAATCGTCGACTCCACAGTCGGATGCGCACGCCTATCCTTCCTAGATGCTTACTCAGGTTACCACCAGATAAGGATGAAGGTAGAAGATGAGGAGAAAACGGCATTCATAACCCCACTCGGGGTCTACTGCTACACAACCATGACCTTTGGGCTAAAAAACGCGGGTGCGACATACCAGCGCATGATGCAAGATTGCCTCAAAAAGCAGATTGGACGAAACGTCCAAGTATATGTGGACGACATTGTCATCACAACAAGGGAAGAAAACACACTACTCGACGACCTGCGAGAGACGTTCGCTAACCTCAAGCACTTCCACATCAAGCTCAATCCTAAGAAGTGCACGTTCGGCGTACCAGCCGGGCAGCTCTTGGGTTATCTAGTCTCAGCTCGTGGAATCGAGAGGACCCAGAGAAAATACAGGCCATCTTGACAATGCAAAGGCCTTCAAAGCTTCATGACGTACAATAATTACCAGGTCGAGTGGCGGCGCTTAGCCGCTTCATCAGCAAACTAGGCGAAAAGCACCCGTTCTATCAACTGATGAAGAAAACAGACAAGTTCGAGTGGACGCCGGAAGCCGAAGCAGCTTTCACGGGTCTCAAGCGAGTCCTAACAAGCCCTCCAATCCTCGTCGCACCTAAGGAACGGGAACCGCTATACCTGTACGTCTCGGCTGCCAACAGGGTGGTGAGCACCGTACTGGTGGTCGAACGCATGGAAAAGGGACACGCCCAGAGCATACAACGCCCAGTCTACTACTTGAGTGAGGTCCTCTCCATATCAAAACAGCGCTACCCGCACTATCAAAAGCTGGCCTACGCCGTGTTCATGTCATCAAGGAAGCTGACGCACTACTTCGCAGAACACCCGATCACTGTAATCAGTAACTCAGGGATCGAGGATATTCTCACAAACCCCAACGCAACTGGGAGAGTCGCAAAATGGCTCATCGAGCTGGGACCAAGGACATCAGGTACGATCACCCGAAGGCCATCAAAGCACAAGTCTTACCCGACTTCACAACCGAGTGGATCGAAGCTCAGTTGCTTGGAGCGCCAGATGTGTCCAACTCATGGACCATGTACTTCGACGGGTCCAAGAAAAACGAAGGTGCAGGCGCAGGTGTCATCCTCATATCGCCAAAAGCAGACAAGCTTCGCTACGTCTTGCAAATGGGATTCGAGTTACCATCAAACAACGAGGCCGAGTACGAAGCCTTGATCCATGGCATGCGGATGGCCAAATCTCTCGGGTGCACTCGATTAATGATCTACGGTGACTCGAATCTGGTGGTGCAGCAGACAATGAAGGCCTGTGACGCCATTGCAGACAACATGATCGCCTACCGCGACCTGTACAACATAATGGAGGGCAGCTTCGAAGGCTGCGAGTTGCGACACATAGGGAGAGAAAGAACGAGGAAACAGACATACTAGCCAACCTAGGCTCAACCAAGGCGCAAGTTCCACTTGGTGTCTTCCTCGAGCGCATTGAGCACAGATCAATCAAGGAAAAAAGGGCACCTCCTACATCGACCGCACCAGCCAAGAGCAAAACACCCAGCACAGTGGACCCGCCAGTCGAGGTACTCCTCATTGAGCCAACTTGGACTCAACCTTTCCTGGCATACATACTCCGCAACGAGCTACCTGACGACATAACTGACTCACGACGTGTCACTCGACGGGCTAAAGCATACACCATCATCAATGGCGAGTTGTACAAACGAAGCATATCAGGTATGTTCCAACGATGCATCGCATTCGAAGATGGCAAAGCCATCCTTCGAGATATTCATGCAGGTACCTGCGGACATCACGCCAGCAGCCGATCACTCGTAGCCAAAGCCTTTCGAGCAGGTTTTTACTGGCCCACAACACTCAAGGACGCGGAGGACATAGTCAAAAGGTGCATCGGTGATGCATGTAAAATGCATACATGAACTTTGCATTATTTTACTTATATTCCAGTCATATTTGCATCATACAAGGTTATATCACTGTTTTATAATGATTTTGGGAATATTTGATATGTTTCCTATTTTTTATGGAATTAACCCTGCGCAGGCAGAAAACCCTATTTCTATATTTTAATGTTTCAGGGACCCAAACGACGTCCAAATGACCTGGAAATTTACGAGCATCAGTTTTTGGAAGGAAGAAGACTTGGGAGCGAAGGAAGCAAACAAGCGGAGACCCGAGGGCCAAAATAGGTGGGCCCACGTGGCCCATGTACCTGGCCCGTGGGACCCCTCCTTTTGGGCCTCGGAGCTCCGTTGCCGTTGATCTTTCCTCCACCGACTCCGTTTGACCTAAAACCGCCTATAAAAATGTCCCCCGATGTTCTCTGGAAGGAGCGCCGCCGAAACACAGAAACCACGAAACAGAGACCTGGAGCTGCAGATTGGAGGGGGAAAACTCCGGCGGAGCGCTGCCGGGGTGGTCTCCATCTTCTCCAACGACTTCTCCACCGTCTCCATGATGAAGGGGGAGTAGTCCACCCCCTGGACCTTGGGTTTGTGGTGGTAACTTGATCTAATCTCTCTATGTATGATCATTGTTGGAGTCCATATGATGTGCCTTGCATAAGTATGGATCTATCTATGTAATTCTTATGGTGGATATGGTGGTATGAGATGATTTGTTATACATTTACCGTTGTGTTGAGCTTTTATGATTTGTCATACTTTGGAGATATTCTATGATGCATGTGATGGTTTGATTTATGCATAATGTCTTGTTTATCCTTGTCATGAGGTGATTGACACCACCAAGTGTGGATAGATGAGAGAGATGTGGTCATGCACATGAATTATGAATCATTGCACTAGTGTTTAGAATATTGTCCATTATGAGGTATGATGTATGTAGGTACGAGATGGCTGATCTGACACGGCATATGTATTGAGTGACATGTGAAATACAGTCCAACATCCTTTATCTGGGGGTAAAAAGGAAGAGTATGATGTGGGAGTGACAGCAACCACGCTAGCCTTACGAGGGTGACCTAGCAACACAAATGAGTACTTCTTTCAACTATGTGTTTTAGGACAAATAGCCGTCATAAAAGCTACCATTAAAATATGACAATTGTGTGTACTTTATCTATAACATGATAATCACCGTAGATGAGAGAGAAAGGATTAAGTGAACCCATGAACCCATGTCCATTGTTCCTATAAGAGAAAACCTTTGTCTTGTCCTCTTGCATTGAAGAGGATTGGGACACTTTTACATTCTTGTTTTGTTACATTAAACTTCCATCCATTAAATCAACAATCTTGTTCCTTAAACTTGTTTAGTGCTTAATCAACTAAAACTTGTGACACTTAGTTGTAGGGAATAGATAACTTTTCCTTCTTGCTCCTGCGGATCGATACCCTACTTCCACATTGAGAGGTGCTACAGTGATCCCCTGCTCTTGGGGGTTATCAATCGGCTGTCAAAAATTCGCCACAAAGCCGCACGCACCTGCATCAGCATTGAAGACAATACCATTGGCCTAGCCTTTCGCCAGTGGGGGCTAGATATGGTTGGGCCACTCAAAAAATCTTCGCACGGAGGGCACACTCATCTCCTGGTGGCAGTTGACAAGTTCACAAAGTGGATCGAAGCAGTCCCCATCACAAATTTGACTGCTACTACGGCAGTTAACTTCATAAAGACCATCATCTACCGCTTCGGCGTCCCAAGCAGCATCATAACTGATAACGGCACAAACTTCACGGCTGAAGAATTTCGTTCCTTCTGCAAAGAGAAAAAGCATCACGCTCAACTATGCATCTGTGGCACACCCGCAGTCCAATGGCCAAGTCGAAAAAGCCAATGGACTCTTGTGCAGCGGAATCAAGAAACGCCTCCTGGTGCCACTCAAAAGAGCCGCGGGTGCTTGGGTTGAAGAACTTCTGTCGGTACTGTGGAGCTTGCGCACAACTCCTAACGCTTCAACACAATTCACACCATTTTTCATGGTCTACAGCGCAGAGGCAATCCTGCCATCCGATGTAAAGTTCGATGCACCAAGAGTGGCAGCATACAACGAAGACGACGCAGAAGAAGCACTCGAATACGCAGTCGACTTGCTCGAAGAAGCACGCGACACGGCCCTGGCTCGCACAGCTGTCTATCAGCAGGATCTCCGCAACTACCATAGCCGTCGACTGCGCACCAGGTCCTTCATGGTTGGCGACCTGGTGCTTCGGTTGAAGCAGAAGAAGGTGCACAAGCTCGCCTCCCCATGGGAGCGACCCTTCATCGTCACCGAGGTCATCGACGGTGGCGCGTACAGACTGAAGAATGCGAAGAGAGGCGAACTTTCGCACAATCCTTGGAACGTTGCGCACCTGCGTCGTTTCTATGCTTAGGCTGCTCAGTCATACAATGTAATAGGCGATATGTCGGATGGCTGCAGATTTCAGACGCGCTCTTTTCCTTACCAGGGTACCTACGGGGGCTGGAAGGTTTTTAGTGAGGCGGCCTGCAGCTTAACATTCAAAAGTGGAATATAATCAATGTTCCTCCTATCTTTCTCTGTTCGCATAACTCACTAACAAGCACCTTAGCCGCATCCGAACGCTCGGGGGCTGCGCTGTCAACAACATGAGCTTTCGCTCCCACAAAAATAACACCTTAGCCACACCCGAACACTCGAGGGCTGTGTCACAAAGGTCCAAACAGGAACGCAAAACTTCACAGCCCCACTCGAACGCTCGGGGGCTGAGTCTCAAAGCAAAGTTGGATAAATTTCAGCAAACACAAAAACTCCACAGCCACACTCGAACGCTCGGGGCTGTGCAATCATTAGTTCACACTCAAAATACTTCATAAACCCCACTCAATAGACTCGGGGGCTGCGGAAACTACAAAATAAACAATTCATATACAAGAGGCAAACTTACACCCGGGGGCTGAGCCCCGCAGACGTGTTACATATACACAAAGAACAATTTTTCATTCAACAACTTGGTACAAATTCCTACACAGACATACACCCAACCTACTCTACGGTTTGTCCTTCGGTTGAGCCCATTTCTCCTCCTCCTTCAGCAACTGATGAATTAGGACCTACGCGTCCACCCGAGTCTCTTGGTAGTGCTCCTCCATTGGCACAAGACCACCACCCGGTACGGGAGCGGGTCCCATTGTAATCTTCTTCAAGTCAAGGTGCGGAAGGTGTGACCGCACGAAGGCAAGAGCAACGTTAGCCCCGCTAATCAGTTGCTCGCGTGCAAATTTCCTGATCACCTTGCCCCTTCGAAACCTCCTCAACAGTGCCACGAGGCTCTGCGGCTGTTCGTTTAAAGGGAATAAAGCTTCATGGACTCGGAACAAAGCCAACCTGCAAGTTTCCAGTCGAATGGCAGTTCGTCACGCACGATCCAAAAGCTTCACCAAAATGCTGGACCTTGCCCTATCAGACCAAAAAGGATGCGCGGCATACTCATCGCTGCTCGCTTGACCATCGAGCCGCTCTCGTATCCGTGCTTCTTCCTTCGGTTGGTCAAAACAAACACCTGCGCAAGAATAAAGCAACATTATCACCCAGTCGAGTCATGTCACAAGTACAGATCTCGGCTTCCAAGAGAGCTTACATTCGAGCTACAGGTTCACCTTCTCAAACTCCTCAAGCAAAAAGGTCTCCCGCTCCGTAGCTGGGGATGGCCTCGACTGCAGCTCCGTATATGCGTCTTGCGTCTTCTTCAGCTCGCTTGTCACCTTTGAAAGTTTGAGCTGAAGATAGTCGATGATTTTCTGGTCATTCACGCTACGCGACTGAGTGGAGCTGCTCGCATCAGGACCAGTCGCTGCTCTAGGAGCTCGGGTCTACATTCAGAACAACTAACGACATAAGAAGAGCGGAAAACATCAAGCAAAAGACTCAGGGGCTGCGCCTCCCGCTTACTGAATTTCATATCTCATGACAAAGCTCAAATACGATGTTCGACACTTTACATATAGCAAGCAAAAGCATAAAATCCCTAACTCGATACAACTAGTCGACGGAGGAATCACTCGATGGCCATCGACTTTTTGGAAGAGGCTTTCCTTGCCTGGACCTTGGCGGCCCTGTCTTCAACAGTTTTTACAAGCTGTTGAGCATACTGTTTGGCGGCCTCCATCCAAGTACCTAACCCCATAGTTTTGCCACCAGGACCTTTCGGGAACTTCGTCGTCACCATGTCAAAATCTGCATCGACTCCGTGCGCGAGCAACATGAGAAAAGTAGTCTGGGCACCACTTACCATTTGCTCGCGACAGAAATCGGCGACGGCAGTCCCTTCTGGCTTGAAAAGCTCCACCAACTCTGCAAATGTTGATGGCAGCTCGTCATCTGGAAAGAAACTGCTGTGAAGGGCGCCTAGGGCACTCGCCGCCTTCGACAGCATCTCTCCTGCTCTCCCGCTGGCGGCTTCCGTGACGGTCACGCTCTCATCGAGCGAGGCGCCCACGCTCTGCTTGCCGGGTGCAGTAGGGCCATCCATCACACCTAGGAAAATATACAACGAAAGGTTCAGCAATCTTCTACGCAAATGCAATATCCAATGCAAAAGCAAGGCTGCGTACCAGTCAAGGCGGTGCTGCAGGCGGTGAGTCGACCAATCGCCAGGCCTTCCCTATCTTCGGCAGTTTTCAGCCTTTTTTCCAGATCGGTCACTCGACGAGAGGCATTGTTCATCTTCTCCGCCGCGTCAGCTGCTGACTCTGCACGCACAAAGCAAAAACGTAGTCAACAGACCGCAAAAGGATTCAACTTGAAAAAGCTGTAATCCCATAAGAAGACACTCACTCTTGGCAGCTTCAAGTTGATGCTGCAGGGTGGTGACCTCCGTCTCCATGTGAACATACCGGGCTCCAGCCTTCAGTAGCTCTTGCATAAATGGCTACAACACAGCAGAAGCAAGTTCAGAACAGATTCATCGAGTCTATGCACAACTTTAACACCCGATAGTGATTCAACTGCGACAAAAAGCACAAACTTACATGATCTGTGGAGGCGGAAGTCGACGCAGGAGCACCTGTCGCTGCCACCTCATCTTTGTTAGCTGCAATCTCAGGCTCTGGCGGTACGGACGTGTCCGCGGCAGCTGCAGTCGCAGTGGTTGCTGGGGTTTCTTGGGCTGGCTAAGCGCCGTCGACGCCGCACTGCTTTTCTCTACCGTAGGTGGTGGTGGCAGGTCCTCATCGGATGATACACTGTGTCACACATGCTAAGTATCCGACTCGGCAAAATTCATCAGTCAAAATTGGTAGTGCACAAAATACTTACTCTTCAGTGAGGTCGACCATCCGACCAGGTGCGAGCACGCCTACGCTCGGACGCGACCTTTTCGTCGGGCGTGGAGGAAGAGAGCGGATTGGAGGAACTTCAAGCGGGGCCAACGTCGACTCCGTCGCATTCCCTTCCTTCTCCTCAGAGTCAGCCGTGTCCTCTTCCTCGCGCGACCGCTTTTGCTGACCATCATTGGTCTGCGTCTCAGCGTCGCCTTCATCAGCTTTCGGAGTATGGGCGGTGGCGATTGAGGTCACCTCATCGTCTGAGCCAGCCTCGAGTGGCTCATTATTCGGCACTGGGCCACTCTCTGGCAGTGGAGGCATTGACTCGCAAATTCTGTGTTACTGCACATGGAAAAAGTAAAAGAAATAAATATACACATGCATAACATAGCAACTAACAAAATGGTAGCGAGTGTTACCTCCGGTAGAGGGTTGCTGGCTTCATAAGGTGCAACTGGCGACTCCGTCTCGCACGGTTCGTCGTCGGTCAGTATGGTAAAGTCCTCACCAGCTTTTTCACCTCACTAACGGACAGCTCCTCTGCGAGTGAGTGGGTTGGATCGGACACCCCGTTGTATGCCCACATGGCGTGAACCCGGGCTCGGAGAGGTTGCACCCGCCTTTTGATAAAGGTGGCCAGCAAATGGATGCCAGTCACCTCCTTGCCAACATTGGTCTGCAGCTTCAAAACCTTCTCCAAAAGCATGTCAGCTTCTTCAGCTTCGGCTCCGGTCAGTGGCGCAATCCAGGACGGCCTCTTCGCCACCGTGGCGTCGCATTAAAGGGAAGCAACCCGAACGATTGGTTGCCCGTGGTCACATCCTTGATGTAGAACCACTTTGGCGCCACCCTTGCACAGACTCAACGAACTTAATTTTGAAGTACTCGACGTCAGGTCGAGTTTGCACCCCAAAACCGCCAGGGCCCTTGACGCTGTGCTGGCGCTTGACATTGAAAATGCGTCGAAACAACCCAAAATGGGGCGCAACTCCCAAGAAGCACTCGCAAAGCACGAAGTAGCAAGCAACATGCAAAAGCCCATTGGGGTGAAATCGTGCAGTTGCACCCCATAGACGTGCATCAGCGCACGAAGAAAATCGTGAACAGGGAAGGAGAATCCCCTGTTCACAAAATCCACAAAACAACCCTTTCATTGGGGCCTGGGCGCGGGATTACCTCGGCGCCGGGATGCGAACCTGCGTCAGGTCCACCGGGATCAGCCCGTCGTTCCTCAGGCCGGTGAGCATCCGCTTGCTCACCGTATTTGGTCCAGGCACCCTTCTCCCTCTTCAAACCGCTGGCGGCGGCCCCGCCAGCGGCGCTGTCCGCCGAAGCATTCGCAGCGCTCCTGCCCTTCCGAGTGGCAGGCTTCGTCATCGTAGAGGTGGTTTGGCAAAAGCTTGGATGTCAGGCTATGGCGATGCGAGAGGAAGAAGAAGGAAAGCGGCGGAGGAAATGGCAAGTGAAACTTACCCAGCTCCGCCCTCTGCATATTTACCATCAAAGGAAAATCAATCACAGTCGTCAATCCAAGATCATGTGCTCCACGGGAATCCTGCCGTACACGTGGCGGGCATGGAGAGCAACCGTCACCGGCTATTCCGTCCACTACGCACGGGAATCTAGGAACCATCATCACACCCCGTGAAAATCGCGCCAGAGCGGTCAAATCCAGTCCAAACGGCACCGCCCCTCGGTCAGCACTGCATAACGGGCCCACAAGCGTGTCGTGTCCCATCAGTCATACCAAGCACGCCATCGCTTTGTCAGAAATTGCAGTCGAGGCATGCGTCATTGCTGACGTCACTTCAAGTCTCATACCTGATAGGAAAGTCGAGTCATTCAAACTTTACGACAAAGCCAGTACTTCGACTGCCTCGGTTGTTTCGAGGGTGAAATTGCAAATTACACAACACAAGAAATAAAGACACTCGATAGTTTCTTTGACTGAAACGTATTATTCCCATCGGGAGCGTATCAAAAAAAATCTTCGACTGAAAACGTACAGGATAAAAAGATTTGAGATTATCCTCCATTGCGAGCACTAAAGCACAATCTCGGGGGCTACTCCCATCGGGAGCGCTGTCGCGCACCCGATAGAATAATGGCAAAGAATCAGTCGACAGACGACTCGACTCAGCTGATAAGCACAATGTAACACAAAATCATACACGATAAATTCCTGAGTTGCGTCCGCCGCAAAATACCTCGGATGTTGCATGCATAAGTGCAAAGGTAAGACCCGCCGATCTCTCGAGCTGGGCTAAGGACCGCTCCAGCAGCGTTAATCCTTAAAACTTTTCGTGTCAGCATACATGATGAAAAATCCCGACGGACGCGTTGGGTAATCTCAAAATTATACTGCAGAATGATTCAGTAAGACCTCAACGGCCTGAGTCGAGTCTGACCAGTCTGTTCCAGATTCGAGTCCGGGGACTCGAGTTTGATTGAAAGCTAGTTAGGTTTTACCCAAATGTGCAGTTAACCGGTCCCGATCCGTCGAGTGTACCGGGCCTACTAAGTTATTATCCTTGATTATCATAACAAAAACCATAGTCGATGAAATAATCGACATAGCCAGACAAAATGTGCTATTCATACAGGAATTCCAATCATATACACAGGTACAAAATATATGACGTGCACAGATGAATGAGTCCATGCCCGATTCTTCGAGTCAGACAAGTACTCGGGGGCTACTGACAGGGATATACCTTTCGGGTACCCTACCATGAGGGTACCTGGTGCACGTATCGACTAGGTCCAACTATCAAGAGCCTACATGAAGCCCATGAAAGAAGGCCCAAGAAGATGGAGTATCTTCCAAGTTAGGCGAAGCCATAGTCGGTTTAGACTTTCCTTACATGTAATCTGAGTCGGTTGCGAACTCCCGAGACCCAGCCTATTATATAAAGGCTGGGAGGGCCGCCGATAGAAGGACACGCAATACTCGAACCACCAAAGCCCTAGCGAGATCGACATCTCGCCGGGACTCCATTGTAGCTCGCATATACCCTCATATCAATACCAGACAAGCAGGAAGTAGGGTGTTACTCTCCGGAGGCCTGAACCTGGGTAAATCCCTGCTTTTGCTTGTCAGCCGAGAAACTACCAGCTCTACCACGTTCTCTCCCCCGTAATCTCAACCCTAGGTCCTTAACCACGTTCTCTCCCCCGTAATCTCAACCCTAGGTCCTTAACCATGGGATTTGATTAGTTAACCCCTCGTCAACATCCTCAGCTCCTTATGGTTCGTTACTCTTAATTCAAAAACAATTACAACAGTCTTGTGCACTTGCAAGTCAGGCATTATGACGTGAGGCCTTAGGGAGAGTAGGCCGATCACGGCGAGGAGGATGAGCCTTGGGGCCATCCATGTTGGTGTAGTTGAAGACCGTGACAGGCTCTAGGGAGGGCAGTGCACTTGGATGGCTGGGACTAGGGACGGAGACCCCTGCAGTGAGCCGAGGGAAAACCACCACGAGCGACAGTAGTGGATCACCCCAGAAGAGCACATGAACAGGGACGAAGCAACCTTTATCCCTACACTCGTGAAATCTCCCCCCCCCCTCCCCAGGGGACAGGTGAAGGAGAGAGAGACCATGGACCGAGGCCCCTGACAAAAGTTGGAGTTGTGTTGTGAGTGGTAAGACATGACGGGACCAACGAGGCCCGCAATGAGGCACCAGCTCAGCCGGCGTAGTCCCGGGAAGAGCGATCGGGGTTAAACATAGAGGTTCAGGCGAAGCTGTAAGGCTGACACCCTAATAGGAGGGAAAGAGTGGGTGGAGGACAATCCCCCGCTGTTAGCGGCAGTGCGGCCCTCCCACCATAGCCAGAGTCATCAGAGGCTCATGTCGTCACCACCCCTTGAGGGGTTGTGGTGTGTGGGTCGAAATTGCGAGGATGGGGGAGACCTTGGTTGGTCCTCCTCACGATCAAGCTCCACCTCGAGAATCCGCCCACCGTCTCAAAGAATAACTAGGGGAGAGGGTTATCCATCTTGAGAATCTGTAACCATTCAGTCAACGCGTATAGAACTGTCATTCACATGTATAAGCAGGCACAAGCACAGGACATGATGATCATTAGTAAAATATCACTTGATTACATTTAGATATTTAATAGCAAACAAATCAAAGAAATCACATCATATATAATGGAAAAAGGATAGATGTAAATCTTGTTTCTCCTGTTGAGCCTAGAAACTATGTTGAAAATGTGTCTTTCCCTGCTAGAGTTAAGGAACATAAATTTTTAAGTACTGTTATTAATAGAAGTGTGCAAAAAAGTATTACTCCTCATGAGCATGTGGAATTCCAACACGAGTTGGAATTATTAAATACTCCCTCTGTATCAAAATATGAGATGTTTTAGCATGTTGGGCCCAACATGTACATAGACATGTACAACATGTCTATGTACATGTTGGGCCCAACATGCTAAAACATCTTATATTTTGATATGGATTGAGTAATAAGAAAATAGAAAATTGGATGTGCTTATTATTATGAAGATTCTACTAGAGTTATTCGTGGAAAGTAAATGTCGTACTCCTATACGTTCAGTTTCATTGAAATCACTTGGTATTGTGGACTCTGAGAACTGGGTGCTAGCATGAGTGAAATTATATATTTTTGTATCAGATATAAAGGATGATTTGATCTAATATTGATCGGTCGTATATGGAACCCATGTGAATGACTAAAAATGTTAAAGTACTTGTTGGTAGAACCAAGTATCATGTAGACTTCATGATACTTGGCTATTCTCAAGATAGTTTTTGTCCTATTATTATTTTTAGTCCTTTCCAAAATATAATTAGTGCTGATTTTCATTACCTGCACCAGACAAAGGCTTTCTTTAGTTTCTCTAAATTCTCTAGTAACATACTGAAAAAATCTCTCATTATAGATGAAGTGGAGACCCTTACCTATAGGTGTATCTTCAGCGGACACATTGGAGCGATCGATGCCTATTGTAACAAGATGAACCATTTAATATTCTAAATGAAGGACAAGCAATAGAACAAGAGGTCGGTTCAGCAGATGCACATCGTTTCCAGAACCATGATTCACACTTATAAGCAGCGGCGTAAGACACAATAATCCGTAGTAAAATATCACTTGATTACATTTACAGATTGAATAGCAAACAAAGTGGAGAAATTTACATAATAGAATGGAAAAATGATGTTATATCTTCCAACCAAATGAAATAAAAAGAACACACTAGTTACAACAACCTGAACCGCTATGTTGATTACGAAATCAATAAACTAATTAAATTAATTAGCTTAATTTGATCCATAATGTTGCCACGCTCCAAAAATTCACGTCAGTTAACACTTAGGCATGCCCGAAGGTCGACGCATCATTTTTTGCTGAGGAGTTTTGCCATCCTTCACGATGAACACAGTGTCCATCCCCCACTCCGAATGTCGTTCAAAGTGGCAATGCATGAACCACACACCTGTCCAACCAAAACAAGCAAAAATTTAGAAATTGGCATATAACAATAAAACAAATGTGTGCTTGGATGATTGCCAAATTATACCATATCTATTTTTTGGACATGACTATTTATTTCTTTGTTTAGATGTCAGCTAATGCCCAATTTCCCTGTCATTTTTTTATTTATTTGTCGATATTAGCCTACGCATGGATAAATACAATTTCAGCTAGGAGTAGATTTTTTTTTGTTAGGCAAGCTTTAGCCCAAATTGAATTACGGGCTGAAAGCTGAAGTAACTCACCAGGATTTGCTGCTCGGAAGCGAACTGCGGCCCAACCAGACTTGGGCACGGTGACGGTGTTCTGGAGCGGCGGATCGACCAAGTTATACGTGGTTGGAGCCGTGGTCTGGTTGAAGTTGCCGAGCCCTCTCCCCACCACGTAGAAGTTGAACCCGTGCAGGTGCATGGGGTGGTTCTCCGCGCCGAGGATGGCGGTGTCCTGGAACACCACCTCGACGACGGTGCCGTACTCCACCACCTTCACCTTGGTGCCTTGCTTGGTGAACCAGCGCTCCAAGGGGACGTTGTCGTCGGTAAAGTTGAAGACGAAGGGCGGCATGTCGGGGAAGTCCGTCTCGTAAACGCCGCGGACATGGCCGTAGTAGGCATCGAGGATGTCGACGGAGGGGAGGTGGAAGCTGACGTTGTTGAGGCTCGCGGCGAACCGGCTGCCGGCTGGGCCCTCGCACGTCCCGTTGCCCGTGGTGCAGGGAAGAACGTTGACGGCGATGGTGATGAGCATGTGCTCGTCGACGTCTGTCGGGACGTCTACGGGATGGGCCACGCTGGCAAGGGATCGGAGCTGCGCCGTGTATGCCGTCGACGCGTTCAGGTCGTCGATGGCCGGAAGGTTAGGAAAGTCTGGCTTGCCGGCACGCGCGGCGGGCGGCGCGTCCGTGTACTCCAGGATGGCCGTGGCGGTGGTGTTGTCGAAGCCGATGTTGGTGTTAGACGCCAACGTCCGGGCCGCCATGTAGTACCTGCCGTTGGACGAACCATTCACGGCGCGGTCGGCCACGAGGAGCGCGTCCACGGTCTGTCCCGGCGAGATCAGGATCTGGTCGACGGTGAACGGCTTGGTGTAGCGGGCGTCGGTGCCGACCACGGTTAGGCGATGCCCAGCGATGCCAAAGAAAAGATCGTTGGCGAGCCCCGCGTTGACGATCCGGAGCAGGTACGTCTTGCCGCTCTCCACCGCCGTCTTGAAGGTGCCGTTCTTGGAGCAAGGGAACAGGTCTCCCGGCTGGCCGTTGATGGTGTTGGCGTCTGAAATGTTGAACTCGCCGCCGGTCCTCCTGGACTCTTCGAGCAGCTGGTTCACGTCGGCACTCCACCACTCACCTGCGAATCGGAATTCGGAAACGCTGATTAATACAATACGTTGCATGATAGTAACTAGTAAATGTAAGGAGGCAGTCCAAGAATCCATACTGAGGATGATGGGAGGTAGCTCCTTGTGCGGCTTCTTGAAGGGAAAGGTGGTGCCGATCTTGGGGTGGATGACGATGGCGCCATGGATGGTGGTGCGGTCATAGTCGCTGTGCGCGTGCCACCAGAGCGTGCCTTCTTCCTCGGACAGGAGGACCGTGTAGGTGAGGTTGCCGCCGGGCTGGATGGGACACTGCGTTATGTAATTCGGGCCGTCGGACCACGGGTTCCGAGGTTGGTCCACGCCGTGCCTGCATGCGCATGCCATTTGAACGTTAAACGCAGCTGCAAGGCGAAGATCCATTCGTGGCCGGTGCAGAACAGAAAAAATTACCAGTGGATGGTGATGTTCTTATCGCCTTGGTTGTAGACGTTGACGACGACGACATCGCCCTTGCGCGCGAAGATGGTCGGGCCGGGGAACTGGCCGTTCACGGTCAGGATGGTCTTCTCCTGGCAGAGCCTCGTGTAGTTAGTCTCCTTAATCTGCAGACCATCACAGGAAGTATATTGTTCGTTAGAGCTCATCATTTCGTTTTCGTGCATGTAGGTATCTATCACTGTCGCTATAAGTTTGCAAAATAAGTATACACATGCAAGGAAGAGTGTCTAAAAGGGGGAAATTAATAGCAAATTTTCCTAAAAAGGAAAGCTGGATGGATCGACGACTTACGAAGAAATCGTAGTGGTGACGCTTGAATCCCTCAGCCGGGCCAACTGCAGCCCCAAGTGTTAGAACAACACCAAGTAACCAAATCACCGCACCCATGTCGCCGCCAGAGGTCGTCGCCGGAGATCAAGAGGTCGTTGCCGGAGATCAAAAAGTCCTCGCCGGAGGTCGCTAGCTATAGCCAGGTACTCCCTCCGTTCCATATTAGATGACTTCCATTTGTCCACATGTGGATGTATCTATACCTGTAACATGTCTAGGTACATCCATATTTGGACAAATGGAAGTCATCTAAATTAGAACGGAGGGAGTACCACTTACGTATGTACGTGTGCTAGGCTGCTAGCTAGCTGTTTGAGCAAGCCTGGAATGGGATCGACTGTTTGAGATGGCCATTGGAAGCAGATGGAGGAGGCATATTTATAGGAGTTGAGGAAGAGCATGCAATGCTAGGCGGTCGACGTGGAGGATTCATGCATGGTGCTGGTGTTTGACGTCAGAATATTATTCTGTTCATATGATTAGCTAGCAAAGCTGGACGAGTCTTCCACGCTTCGTGTTACCCAGCCTAGTCCTGGCAGCCGCGGCGATCGACGTGGAACGCATGGTTAGCGTGCTCCAGCTGATTTAATCCTGGCGGCCTTGCTGCTGCGAGGGCGACCTCCAAGCCTTCGCGGAAACCCCATGACGTTGGCGCCAGTTCTAGAGCATGTAAATTTGACATGCATGTGAGATCACGTGTGCATCTGATCGATTCTGCTTGAGCAGGCAGCATCCCAGGTAGGCACTGGCTTCCCTAGTTGCAAATTTGACAAAGCAATATTAACGCGGGAATGGAAGTAAAAAAGCTGACATGTCGTCGCGCAGGTAGTCAAAGGGAACACCGAATCCATGCATGCACGTGGATGTCTCGCCACCGATGAAAGAGCTAGGTTTGTCAAAACTAAAACCGTCAAACCTCAACGCGGATAAATATACTAGAAACCATTGACAATAGTATATCTGTATATGTACGCACGTCAATGTATAGAGATAGTTAGGTGTATGCATGAGATATCACGTGCGCATCTGATACTGCTAGCTTGAGGCAGCATCCTAGCTACTAGCTTTTTCCCTAGTTGCAAATTTGAAAATGCAATATTAACGAGAAAATGGAAGTGAAGCTGACATGTCGTACCAGCTGCCTACGGAAGCAATCGAAGGGAATCCCGAATCGATGAACGCATGTCTCTTCACCGACGAAAGAGCTAGAGTTTTCAAAATTGAACTGTCAAACCTCAACACGGATATGTGTACATACGCGACGTGAATATGGATAGTTAGGTGTATGGGATAATGATAGAAACCGTTGTTTCGGCCCGCCGTGCGCCAAACAAAGCTATACATGTATTTTTTTATTAAAAACCACTACTGTACAGCTATGTGATTATGCCTCACTTTCAGACATTATTTGAAGTTGATGGTTGTTAGGTTCGGAGCACTGCATTTAAAGTTTTCTACTATGTCTGGGTATATTCAACTGCTAGATGCAAAATATTGGCATGGAGTTACAAACGAGGGCAAGGATTATGACCCGCTTTCCCGCACATTTTTCTCCAATCAATCTCACTGGCCATTGTCGAAAGACCCAGTTGGACAAAAACCGTTTGGCAACACTTGTGTGTGTGGGTGGGTGGGTGGGGGGGATTGTGCTTCAAGTGGTTACATGGTGGAAGGCACAGCAGCGCAGCAAGAAGCGACACATGGTGAGTCGTCGACCATTGCAATTAGGCCCGCGGGACAGGGCTGACCAAGCCAGAGAATCTAGGATTTGGGCGGTGCTTCGTGTCTGTGCCATTGGACTTTCGAACCGTCGATGGAAATACCTTGATATACAGCATAACAAACTTTTCGACGTGATCTTGTTGGGTTAGTAAGTGAAGGCTTCAACACAAGATGACTACTCGAGTACTCGGTCTTGAGCTCCGGAGTGAAAATCATGGGTCTAACCATAGTTAGTTGTACATAACTTTTGTGATTACTATTTTCTAGTTGAAGGTATTGTTTGGAGTTTTATCAGACTTGAAAAACCTAGGTTCCGTTCTATGGTGGCACTTGCGCATCGTCCTTCCTTAAGGCAATGCTTTTGGAGAAACATTATCACAATGTGTTGTCAAGGGCAGTTGTTAATCTCGGTACTTGTTGTTGCATGTCGTTAATCGCGTTGGCGTGACATTATGATGTCATGCCTTTTTTCTGTCATAACAATTGCTGGTGTAGATGTTCAGTATCTTGGCTGACCTCTGACATATATTATATATTTATATATCAACCTAATGTTTGATATATTAACTTATTTCGAGAGAAAATACGGCTAGAGTTACTTACGTACTCAGTGACAAATCTTCGAACAAGCTAACTAGCTAGCCTATGAGGAAGCTAGCATATGATGAATACTTATACGCTAGCTGCAACTTGCAGGTACGCCTGCAACTCCGTGATGCCAACAGCGACGGTGGCTTCTTCTGAGTTTTGATCTGATCTAGACGAACAATCCAACATCGGCCGGCCGGCCTTCATCCGCTAATCCCAGTCATTCGAGCCATGCAAGCAACTGCTTAAACACCGCGTGACTCGAACAAAAACCTGTGACCGATTCCTTCGATCCTTTCCATCTTGAATTCTTGACCGGATTGCCGGATATTTCAACTAGTGCATGCATTGACAGGTTTTGCGAAAAGCGAAATGCGGGACCGTCTTTCATTAGTTTCGATCGCCATGATAGTACTACTACTAATTAACAACAATTTCTTATCCACATCAAAGGAGGAGAGGAGTATCTTTTTGTTTTCTCATCCAGAAGACCAGAACAGTATTACTAGTATCACCAACCGGTAGTTAGCAATGTCTTAAGTGAGATAGTCAGACAGGAAATAGTTTCGTCATGACCTGTTGCATGATGTCTGCGTTGAGAAGAGGAGTACTATTCATCGATGGACTCACTTGATTGGTCAGTTTTGTAGTTATATGTACCATCCAATACCAGACGTGTCAACTAATGCTATCCAGATCGCTTTCTCCGGGAAAGAGATTATTTATGGTACGTATGTACGCTCCCTTTCTAGATTGGCAGATGAACGGAGAAAAATCTAGTCGATAGTCTTGTGGGTGACTTCATCTAGAACTACTACCACTAATTATCTTATTATTATGCTCCTATATTTGGCGAGTCAATATCATCACCATATATGGCTTGTTCTTTCTCCACGGATGGATTAATCAACAATATATTTTCTTCAGTACAGCTGGGGGAAAGTTAGCACCATACTTTCAAACAGGGAATTAATAGTGTGCTGACGGAATTCATGGAAACTGTAAGACAAATTTGTCCATGTACTAGAAGTTTAAAACGTGTTGTAGCACACATGCAACGGATATGAGCTGTCTTACAAGGTAGCCGCGCCAGTTGGTCCCGACTAACATTATTTTTTCAATCTAACAAGATAGATTAAGATACACCAGAAAATGTGAAGTGAAAAAAAAGAGAATAGCAAACGATTTTAAATTTAAAGTCAACTCACACAATTTGAAATTAAAAAGTCAAATGAATGGTATCATCAAATACTATTCACTGTCATATCTCTGAATGTAATACTATTCATGGTTGAATTTTGTTCTAGGCGTGAAATTGCTTAGTTGAGATGAAGTTTTACGTAGTGCACTGCTACACGCTAAGCATGTAAGGGGCACTTCTTTTGGGCTTATGCTTATGCATAAGCCTGCTTATAGATTCCGGTGGCCAGAAACTGCGGTGGCCAGAAACTGCAGAAACTCCTCAGGAGACTTCTTTTGGGCTTATACTGTTATGGCTTATTTCCTGTGATGAGTTGTAAGATGCCTATTTTACCCCTAAAATTTGATAGGTTCACTAAATAAAACGTTGTATAGATATATATGCTAGTTTTTAGTACAAAATGAGCTAAAATAAATAAATTTGGTGAGCTTGGGATCAACGGACGGCGGGGCGGACCACAGCAGTACGAGCTCGAAGTCACATGGAGGAGCAGCGGACGGCGGGGCGGAGCAGACCACCGGCGACGGGGCGGCGACGATGTTCGGGAGGAGCAGCAGGCGGCGGAAATCGGGCTGGGCGTGTGGGATCTGGTACTGGAGGGCGGAGATCCGGCGATTCCGGCGATGGGAGAGCGACGGCGGGGAGCGGGGGAGCGGCGGCCGGTGGTGGGAAGCGGCAGCCGGGGGTGGGCGAGCTGCGTGAGGTCGGGGGTCGATAGGTGGGTGGGCTTTCTTTGTTCTTTTTGCGTATCGCTTCGTTGACTGAGGAGAGAGGGGAATCCGCGCGATGGCATTTTGGGTGTAAATCGACTGAACGACATGTCTTTTTTCGGGAACATTTGGCGAACTGAGGGGAGAAGCTCGGGAAACACCTCCGACCCAGTTTCTCCCCACTGTGTGTAATTTGGCTTCTGGAGAGTTTCTCGGTGGGAAAAAAAACTAGAGACTTCTTTTTAGCTTATGAGGTTTGGTATCCAAAAGCCATGTGAGAAGCCTAAAAGAAGTCACCCTAAGTAATCTTTGATGGTAGAAAAAACCAATCAAAAAGCTCCGTCAGCGCTTCTGTGTCTCAGTGTTGTGGGTCCATGATAGCCGGGCAGAATTCACGCAGAAAATGTTGTTTTCCACTGCTTTTCGGTAGCACTGCCATGTTTGAGAACACGGTGCCACCCGAACCCATAGTAACATTTGTTCTTCAACACCTAGGGGTTAGGTCGATGATCCACCTTGTATAGTGATAACAAAAGGTGGAGCGGACTAAAAACCATTACACTGCCACAAGTGAAGTACACCTAGAGATTAAAGGGTGTATCGAGAAAATAATTGGGACAACATGATTAAAGAAGGAACTAGAGTGATGAAAGAAGGAACTTATCTCATCAATATATCCAAGCGGAAGTCAGAAAAAAGGGAAAAACATCATTCATCAAAACATGTCGATATTTAGGTAAAGTCTAATTAGTCAGACAATACAAGAGATTAGTATTTTGGCTCCCGATCTCGTGAGCTTGAAATTTGAACAAATTAAAAAAATGACATTCAGAAGTTCCAAAAAAAATGCTGATTTTTTTTGAAGATAAATACAAATGTATTTTGCGGGCATGTAATTTTTTGTTAAATAATAATTAAATTTTAGGCTACACAAAGACTAATATGTGGCTCTAAAATGGAAACAAAACTATATCATATTCTAGATATATTTTTATCACATCTAAAAAAACATGTCGATGAATATTAGTATGCACATACTAGACATCAATAACAGGTATATTCTTTCTATTTCTTACATATAAATGTAATTTCTTTATTTAGTTAATTGTAGCAAAGAGTTCCATGAAGCTCCGGAGCCAAACAACTTTGATTCTATTTTCTCTCTTCTTTTGAAGGAACACCATGAACGTCCTACTGGTCAACTACAAATGCATGGAAACCAACACACTTCCTCCACGCTAAATAAACCAATAACATTTCCCTGTAGTAAGCCAACAACATTTCCCCTAAATAAACCAACGACATTCCCCTGGCCTAGTAGTACATCAACCTGTTTAATCTTGCCGTTATTTGACGAAATAGTCCGTAGAATTTGCCGTTATTTGCTTTCTTGCTCTTTAACTTGGATTGATCCTAAAAAAAATGAGCTTTTAGAAACTAAAGAATTTGGTTTCTTGGCGCGTGGAACCGGCGCCATCAGCACCTAGGCATATTAGGAGGCGGTGGTATGATCTTAGCTTCCCTTGTCTTGCCGTTCTTGACAATAAAAACGGTCTCCATTCCCCACACCATGTGACGTTCGAAATGGCAATGCATGAACCACACACCTAAGACAAAAACAAAAGTGAAGCTATAAGTAATCACACAAAGAACCAGGCCCATGAAGAGCTCCAAAAGGCTAGTAAAAGAAATGCCTTACCAGGATTTGCAGCCCGGAAGCGAATTGCGGCCCAGCCAGCCTTGGGCACGGAGACGGTGTTCTGGTACGGCGGGTCGACCAAGTTGTACGTGGCCGGGTCCTTGTGCTCGTCAAAGTTGCCGAGGCCTCTCCCCACGACGTAGAAGCTGTAGCCGTGCAGGTGCATGGGGTGGCTCTCGCTACCGAGGATGCCCGTGTCCTGGAACACCACCTCCACCACGGCGCCGTACTCCAGCACCTTCACCCTCGTGTCCTGCGCGGTGAACCGGAGGTCCAAGGGGTCCTCCTCCGTGTAGTTGAACGCCACCGCCGGGTTGTCCGGGAAGTCCGTCTTCACCACGCCGTCAAGCACCGAGCGGTAGTACGCCCCGAGGATGGCGGTGCTCGGGGTCACGAAGCTCACGTTGTTGAGGCTCGCCGCGACGCGGTTGCTGCGGGGACCCTTGCACAGCTCGCCCGGCGCGCAGGGGATCTCGTTGACAGCGATGGTGATGAGCATGTGATGGTCCACGTGCCGCGGCACGTCCACCGGGTGCTCGTCGCTAGCGAGGGACCTGAGCTGCGCCGAGTAGGCCTCCGCCGCGACGCTGTCGTTGATGGACGGCAGAAATGGCATGTCCGGCGGCGTCGCGACGGACGGCGGCAAGTTGCCGACGTACTCCAGGACGGCGGTGGCGGTGCTGTTGTCGAAGCGGGCGATCGGGTTGGTCGCGTACGGCCTCACCGCCATGTAGTACCTGTAGGTGCCGTTCGAGCTGCCGTGCTGCATTCCACGATCGGCGTGGAGCAGCACGGTTTTGGTCTGGCCCGGCGCGATGAAGACGTGGTCGACCGTGAACGGCTTGGTGTACGAGGCGTCGGTGCCGACCACCGTGAGGCGGTGCCCCGCGATAGCGAAGAAGTACTCGCTGGTGAGGGCCGCGTTGATGATGCGGAGCATGTAGAGCTTGCCGTGCTCGACGGGGAGCCTGAAGGCGCAGTCGCTGGAGCACGGAAACAGGTCGCCCGGCTGGCCGTTGATGGTGTTGGCGTCCGAGGGCTCGAAGTCGCTGCCGGTACTGAGGGCTTCAGCGAGCAGTTCCCCGACGTCACGGTTCCACCACTCCCCTGTAGACAGAAATGTTCACACTCTCAAGCCTCGATCACGTACGCACGCACACTAGCCGCTCGATCAGATTCCATGCGTACCAAGGATGATCGGTATCTCCTTGTCCGGCTTCCGGAAGGGGTAGGCGGCGCCGCTCCTGGGGTGGATGACGATGGCGCCGTGCACGGTGGCGCGGTGGAAGTCGCTGTGCGCGTGCCACCACAGCGTGCCCTCCTCCTCGGAGAAGATGATCCGGTAGGTGAACTTGTTGCCGGGCTGAATCGGGCACTGCGTTATGTAAGCCGGCCCGTCGGACCACGGGTTCCGCGGCTGATCCACGCCGTGCCTACCCATGCTCGGTTTTGTGTCATTTCGTGCATCAGCAGAGGCAGCATTCATGCATGACATTTCTGGAGTTATGGGGATAGAGAAATACCAGTGCACGGTGATGTTCTTGTCGCCCTGGTTGTAGACGTTGACGAAGACCACGTCGCCGGTGCGCGCGTAGATGGTCGGGCCGGGGAACTCGCCGTTCACGGTGAGGATGGTCTTCTCGTGGCAGAGCCTAGTGTAGTTAGCCTCCCTTATCTGCAAGGAGGCCGGTGTTTTTTCATGCATTCATATCAGGCAAATTTTAAATTTGCAGATCATATAAGGACACTTACGAAGAAATCATAGTGACGGCGAACCATGCTGGAATCAGCAGCTGCGGCACCAAACGCTAAAGCCAAGCCTAGTAACCAGACTATTGGTATCTTACCGCTTAACATTGGCCGCCAGATCGAACAAAAACAAGAGAGAATCAATTGATTATATATGTATCTGTGTGTAGGATTAGAGCAGTTACTGCTAGAATCAGATAGCTAGTTTACGTAAGAGGCCAGGTCTGAAGAATATGCACCGGACATTTGGGTATTTATACAGAGGAATCTTGCCAGGGGTTTACGCACGTAGTACGGTCGAGGACGAAGGATCCATGCACGGATGACAGTTCAATCGGATGAGGAACCAGTCGTGCAGCAAGTTCCAAAATTTGATCTTCCGGGACAGATATGTCGTTCGGTCGCGATCGACATGACAAGTAACGCGATCGGGCATCCCGATGACAACGAGAGCTGTACATCTGGAACTTCTAGCCTGCACGGAAACAATACCCAATGGGGCCTGAAGTTTGTTAGTGTTCGAGCATATGTATGCATGGAAAATGTTAAGAAACGAGACCGGCTGACCTGCAAGGAAATAGGCATATGCATATGTGTGCGGAGTTTCCAATCTAGCATATATAGTACTGGATTTTAACGGTGAGACGAAACACATAGTTGAGCAGGTGACGGTGCGGCCCGCAGTTCACTTCCGAATGAAAATAGTCTCCGTTGGAGACGTGCGGAGAAACAATTCTCTCCAATAGGCACAATGGGTCAACTTATTCTTCTCGTGCCCTCGCACAATGCAAGGTGACGCGATTCTACTATTAGGTGATCTTGAGAGCGTTCATCAAACCCTTATAAATTGTCTGTATCCTTGGTTGTGCACTAGTAAGTTTTGTTTTAAATTTTAGAAGCACTATTTTTTATGTTTAAAATTGGTTGTGTACTGTTGTTTTATTGTGATCCAAATTCAAATTAAAGATAAATGCTAACTTCAGACGGAGCGGAGCGAATCCCGTCGCCGGAGGCTTGGGCGAGTGGAGCGGACTGCAGCTGACTTAGGGTTTTGCCTCCATATATAACTCTTATAAGCCGCCGTTTTAGGATAAGTCGAAAGTTGTAAATCCCCGGCGTTTATAACCTCACCCGATCATAGTGAAGTATTGCCGGTTGGTGTCCGTGGTTTTTTCTCTTCCATTGTTGGAAGGGTTTTCCACGTTAAATCTCGTGTCCCCGTTGGTTTGATCTCTTGTGTTTATTGTTTTTTGCCTATCGTTTATAACATGTACTAGTGTTATTGACTGCAAAATAATTTAGTCCACGTGATTTTCATGATACTCGCATAAAAATAAGAATTAAAATATATAAGAGAGAATCAAGAGGAGCTTACCTTCGAAGCAAGTTTTGTTACATAGTTTCTAAATTGCCCAGCAAACTACTGTGACTCCTGTAATCTGAATATTTTTGCTAGCCGGAAAATATCTAGGGAACCACCAAAAATATGGGTGAAGTTACCAGGTTTGGTATCGGCACAATAGCCTTACCAACCAAGCCAAAAATGTAGTTTGTTGAATCGTTAAACAAATATGAATGATCGCCGATTCTTGGTCACAGAACCGACATTTTGTCCTACCTAATTTCTCCTAGCCAATGTTATCTTTGGAGGCAGTTGAATTATGCCAGATCAAGCATAGCCAAATCTTGATCTATAGTAGAATTTTAGCTTTCCAAATGTGTGAATGATTTGTCGATCCCGTTACTTGAGAGGAACACATACATCGATTTTACAGTGAACGTACCAAACCCTGTCCATTTACATTTTGGCATATCGTTTGCATCGCTCCAAACCACACCCATCGGCATTCATGCATATTTGTGGCATAACATTCCAACCTACCATCGGAACATCTGAAGGCCAATCTCTTATATGCACCACACACTTTTGTTCTTGAATTTCATGGGTCTCCAAGCGTAAAAGATTGTAGGACAATAACAATTTCAGTCAAGTGGATGACGTAAACCATCCGCCGAAGGTGTCACTACAAGAAATGTGTTAACTTGGGAATTTCTGCTAGTACCACCGGGAATTTATGACCATTTCAAACCAAATGGTTGTAACGGAATTAGGAGGGTCCATACCCTGAAATTTTACGACCATTTCAAACCATATGGTCGTAATGCGATTAGGATTGTCTTGGATCTCCGGAGCCAAACAACTTTGTTTGTGTTTTCTCTCTTCTTTTGAAAGCACAACATGAACATCCTTCAGGTTAAATACAAATGTATGGGAATGAACATAGTTCATCCTGCTAAGTAAATCCATAACATTTTCCTATAGAAGCCGACAACTTCCCCCCAGAATAAACCAACATTCCCCTAGTTGTACATGAACCTGTAACCTTGATTTGCTTTCTTGCTCTATAATCTGGAGCTTAAAAAAATGTTTCTCTTAATAAAAACTAAAGAATTATGTTTCTTGGCGCGTGCAACCGGCACCATCAGCACCTAGGCATATCCGGAGGTGGTGGCATTATCTTAGCTTCCCTTGTCTTGCCGTTCTTCACAATGAAAACAGTCTCCATTCCCCACACCATGTGCCGTTCGAAATGACAATGCATGACCCATACGCCTAAGACGAAAAAAGAAGTTTTTTTCTTAGATAAACCAAATAAGAAGTGGAGCTAAAAGTAAGACGTTATCACATAACAAATCCGGCCCATGGAGAGCTCCAAAAGGCCGAAAGAAATGCCGTAAGCACTAGTAGTACAACACTCACCAGGATTTGCAGCCCGGAAGCGAATTGCGGTCCAGCCAGCCTTGGGCACGGAGACAGTGTTCTGGTACGGCGGGTCGAGCAGGTTGTACGTGGCCGTGTCCTTGTGCTTGTCGAAGTTCCCGATCCCCCTCCCCACCACGTAGGAGCTGTGCCCGTGCAGGTGCATGGGGTGGCTCTCGCCGCCGAGGAAGCCCGTGCCCTGGAACACCACCTCCACCACGGCCCCGTACTCCAGCACCTTCACCCTGGTGTCGCGCGCCGTGAAGCTGAGGTCCAAGGGGAGGTCGTCGGACGTGTAGTTGAACACCACGGCGGGGTTGTCGGGGAAGTCCGTCTTAACCACGCCGTCGAGCACCGAGCGGTAGTACGCCCCGAGGATGGCGGTGCTCGGGGTCACGAAGCTGACGTTGTTGAGGCTCGCCGCGAAGCGGTTGTTGCTGGGACCCTTGCACAGCTCGCCCGGCGCGCAGGGAATCTCATTGGCGGCGACGGTGATGAACATGTGATGGTCCACGTGCCGGGGGACGTCCACCGGGTGCTCGTCGCAGGCGAGGGACCTGAGCTGCACCGAGTAGGCTTCAGCCGCGACGCTGTCGTTGATGGACGGCAGGAATGGCATGTCTGGCGGTGTCGTGGCGGTCGGCGGCGCGTCGACGTATTCCATGACGGCAGTGGCGGTGCTGTTGTCGAAGTGCGCGTGCGGGTTGGGCGCGTACGGCCTCGCCGCCATGTAGTACCTGTAGGTGCCGTTCGAGCCACGGTTGCGTCGAGCAGCACGGTCTTGGTCTGGCCCGGCGCGATGAAGACGTGGTCTACCGTGAACGGCTTGGTGTACGAGGCGTCGGTGCCGACCACCGTGAGGCGGTGCCCGGCGATGGCGAAGAAGAACTCGTTGGTGAGCGCCGCGTTGATGATGCGGAGCATGTACGTCTTACCGTGCTCCACGGGGAGCCTGAAGGCGCTGTCGCTGGAGCACGGGAATAGGTCGCCCGGCTGGCCGTTGATGGTGTTCGCGTCCGAGGGATCGAAGTCGCTGCCGGAACTGAGGCGTCGGCGAGAATCTGCCCGACATCGCGGTTCCACCACTCCCCTGCAGACAGAAATGTTCAGACCTTGAAGCCTCGATCACCTTGAAGCTGTTTGATCACGATTCTCGATTCAGGAGCATACGAAGTTCTAAATGAGACAGTGCATGCGTACCAAGGATGATTGGTATCTCCTTGTCCGGCTTCCGGAAGGGGTAGGTGGCGCCGACCCTGGGGTGGATGAAAATGGCGCCGTGCACGGTGGCGCGGTCGACGTCGCTGTGCGCGTGCCACCACAGCGTGCCTTCTTCTTCCGAGAAGAAGATCCGGCAGGTGAACTTGTTCCCCGGCTGGATCGGGCACTGCGTTATGTACGCCGGCCCGTCCGACCACGGGTTTCGCGGCTGGTCCACCCGTGCCTACACCATCCGCCATGACTCATTAGTTCCGTGCAGCAGCAGAGGCAACATTTCTGGAGTTCTAGGACTAAAAAAATACCAGTGGAGGGTGATGTTCTTGTCGCCCTGGTTGTAGACGTTCACGACGACGGCGTCGCCGTTCCGCGCGAAGATGGTCGGGCCGGGGTACTCGCCGTTCACGGTGAGGATGGTCTTCTCGCGGCAGAGCCTCGTGTAGTTAGCCTCCCTTATCTGCAAGGCGGCCGGTGTTTTGTCATGCATTCATCAGGGAAAAATTCAATTTGCAGATTCATAAAACCTCTGGTCGATACTACATATGGACACTTACGAAGAAATCATAGTGACGGCGAACCCTGCTGGAATCTTGAGCAGGGCCAGCTGCTGCGGCACCAAACGCTAAGGCCAGACCTAGCAACCAAACTAGCGGCATCTTGCCGAGTGCCATTGCCGGCCAGATCGATCGGACAAAACCAAGAGAGGATCAGTTGATCTTGGTGTAGGATTTGGAGCAGTTGCTAGAAGCAGATTGCTAGTCTACGTAACAGAGGCCAGATTTGAAGAATCTGCATCGGACATTTGGGTATTTGTATAGAGGAATCTGCGGCAGGGCTGCAAGAACAGCGCGCTCAATTGCGAAACGAACTGATTTTGAGCCAACACTAGCGCGCTTGAATGCTTGATTTAGCTCGACAGCTCGAAAAATATATTTACTTATGTATAATAATTATGTTAATATATTAAAAAGGAATGGGATAACTAATAACCTAATACGTCGTGGATGGCATTCATTACTCGTAATCTGGAAGGGATTTATCATTTAATTAAGCAAATCTGGAAGGAAATGGGATAACTAATCACCTTATAATAATTAAGTTATACTATGGAAGGTGTTTAATTGAGCAAATCTGGAAGGGATCCATGCACCGATGCACGGATGACAGTTCGGATGATTAACCGGTCGCGCATAGATGGATCGCGCGACGGAGACTGGGAGATGCCTGTATGGCTTTATCAGTACCCGTCATCTGCACTTGTTGCGGTTTTAGTTTCAGTTAAGTTTCAGGTCTATCTCAGGATGTAATGTACTTCTATTACAGTATTGTTTATATTTCTTGCAAAAACTATGATTGTTGCTTTGAATCAGTTTCTTCCTTTTTATATTTGAACTTAGCCAAACTTAAAGTAGTGACTTAGAATAATCTTAGAACCACAAATAATTTGGAACAAAGTACAATGTAAAACACAAAAAGCTTTCTTTATTTTAAAACATTTTTAACGACTTTACTTATCACACGGGAGCAGACGTAACTACACAAATGTATCACAGAACATACGGATAAACCATTTAAAATTATCACGAGCATCAATGTTTTTGAGCTTGTACGGAGCTGTGCCACAATTAAACAAAAGCTAAGTAGATACTGATGATTAAAAAAAATGCAATTCATTAAGCTTCTAGAGCTACAGCTCATTTATGTTCACTCAGTAGAGCAAATTTCACTCCAATCATCAACCATGCACCGATCACTTAGCCTTGCCATTCTCCTGGGTAGCTTGCTGGTCCTTCGTTTTCTCCTGGGCGGGTTGCTGATGGACAGGCTGAATTCGTTCATAGGGTTTCCTTGTCAGTGTCTCCCCTTTAAGAGCAGCGACGTATCTGTCATTTGTGTCTTCTTTCCTCTGTATCTCACCAAGAAACTCTGCGAGCCTCTCTCTGTTCACTTGTCCCATCATCTGTTTCCCAATTGTTCGTAAGTTAGTGGAAACGAAATCATAAAGGCAATAGTTGCAAGGCTCAATAAAATATTAGGAGAAACACTAGCAAACCACAGCAAATGTGCATAACAGATGCACCTGGAAAGCTAGAAAGATGCAGAGGAAAGTAATACTGAACTTGGATAATCAAGTCTGTTAGGGAAGTAAAAATAAAGTAAAACCTCAAGCTGTGCAAATAGATGTCAAGCACTTTACTTGCGGTGAAGAGTTTCTAGTATATGCTAAGCTGCTAACTAGACAATGGTTGACAACATACAGTAACTATAAATTCCTTACAGATGCTTTGGAAAAATGCAGCAAATATCCAACCATGCTACTTAATTAATCTGAAGACCCTTTTCCCACAAAGATACTCTAGAAACATATTTTTCAAAAATTGGATAAAAGAATGTAGCTAAGTAATGGGAATGGGGATGACCTGCTCCGAATAGCCACCGCCAAATTATTTTCAATATTTAGGACACAAATTTTTACTCCCTCCGTTCACAATTAGAAGACGTTTTAGTGTGTATGTTCACTCATTTTGCTCCGTATATAGTCCACATTGAAATATAGCATCTTATAATTGTGACCGAGGGAGTATCGATCACCAGATAAACATGCACAATGGAAATTTAGAAGGGTGAAGAAGGCAATTTTTTAATCACATTAAGTACTCTATATGATCAACACTCAATATTTGTCTTTACTATCCAAAGAAACACTCATGAATGATATTTTCCCATAAACCAACAGCAGCGAAGGTCACATGATGTATATTATACATATAACACTATGCACATTTCAACCAATTAAAAGCGACCACGACCCCCCGTCGGCCTATACAAAATTTATCATGTAATGATTCACAGGTGAAAGACATCCGCAAGTCTTTGGCTATAGTTTCAGCACACGATCATGCCGCTACTTCGCACAAGAGACAAAAGATTTCTCAATGCAAATCCTGCCCCTCTTAATAAGTTGCATTAGGACTTAGGAGCACCACTAACCAGTTCGAACAAGGCTTCCTTCCCTTTCTTCAACTCATCAGCTTGGGAAACTTTCATATCGAACTTTAATTTTCTACTCAACATCAGAACATTTCCCACTTGAATCCCTCCCTACTGCCAACTCAATTCCAAATGTTCCAATGTCTGAACTAACAACCGAAATTTTTAACTAACTCAACCCACTTCAACTTGATTTACGAATGTTCACTTGTGACAGCACAATGGGCATAGGTATATCCCATTCACACTAGTGCACAAACTGGCCTGTTTTGTTGGATAATCTTGAGGGAGATAGTGTAGGTATTTTGTGACAAAAATCTAATCCAAAGATCTAAAACTGAGGTGGCGCTTTAGTGGGGGACGGGGAAGCTGCACGGTGGGGCGAAAGGACATACTACCATAATGACAACCACAATCACCACCAATCCCAGTTCATAGTACAGAGATGAGATCTTTCACATAGCGTTAATTAACAATACTGAAGCAGGTTATCCTAGTATAATATATACACAATGAGAATACTGGCCATCTGTGTAACTATAACTCAAGTACTGGACATGTTTCTTGAAAGCATGTTCAGTCCATTTGTGCATAGAAAACTACAATCCACTAGTGTATACCAAAAATCATGTAGCAAAGCATGCACAGAGCAAGGTCTAGAAAACTATACAACACAATAAATAAATACAAGTTCGTATGTAATATAAAGATGTACTTAAACTAGAAGGATGGGGGTCCCTTTAGAAACTATATTGTGTCAAGGGTATAAGAGGTATGATACATTATGCTGTCTAAAGGAATATGCAAAAATCAATTGCTCATAGTCGAGATACTAAATTTAATAGACATAATATGAGTGTGTATTATAAATTATTAATGTGAACACTCTATAGCACTCTTGGAATAAGTTCATTAACGAGGTAGCAGTTCTACACGAATGAAAACAGACCTATCTTCTCTTTCTTGGATGTGTCCTTACTCCTTTCCTTCTAGCTCCTTGCCTATTATTGGAGTGGGTAAACGCCCTAGGGTGGAAAACTTAGCATTTCTAAGATTCCCTGGATTTCTGCATGGACACCTATGAGTTTAGGTTTCCTGGCTCTGCTGCTGCTCTCTTAGAGGCCAGTTCCCTCAACTGAGATATTGGATGGTTGAATGAATTATGTTATAGTGTTATTGTGGTCGCATCTTCACGGCATTTGAACAACGTATTATGCATATACAAAACTCACACGCCATGTTCCATCCAAGCATATAGTTTTTTGTAGCACTAGATATGGGTACAGCACAAAATATAAAACAAGAATATCATTATTCTGGAACTTAACATGGTAATTTCTCTAATCTTTAAAACTTCCAGCTTTCTCTCACCACCAGTATCTCCTGTATCCTCACTCTAGTCATATTTTACGTGTTTTGACAGATTTAGGCTGATCATCGCTTAACATGTTCATTGGTTACAACTTTACAAGTGCCAGCTGGTTTTCCACTGATCATTGGCCAAGTTTCAGCAACTACAGCCTTCTTTTGTTTGAACTATGCTGTCTATGAATCAAATGGTCTGAAGAAGGCGCACCACCAACCGTCTAGTCCAGAAACCAGAACCTGTCAGCCAGAGTTACTTCCAGAAATTGGGCAATCGATCTTGATGTGCCAGAAAAAATCTATCACGGGTATGCAGCACAATTGTTCTTGATCGACCGTGGTTTTGCTCGAATCTCGGGGTGTGAACTAATTCATAATCTAAATAAGATCCATGTGGCAATAAGAGCCCAGGCGGGTATTCCGCTTCTACACGACAGAGCAGGAAGAGGAACCGCGCCTCGCCGATAGGGGGCGGGGGAGGGCACGCACCGTGGTTTCCGGGCGGGCGTTCGACCGGAGGTGGGCCTCGAGCTTGTCGTTGCGGGAGCTGGTGAGCTGCATCACGCCGTAGCCCACCACGCCGGGGACGACGCAGCAGAGCGTGGCGAAGGTGAAGAAGAAGGGCTTGGAGTCCCGCGTCCGCCCCACCAGCCACCGCCATGCCGAACTCTTCTCCCACAGGATCGACATCTCCCGGCCTCCTCTCTTTCCCTCCCTCTCGCCGCCTTCTCGAGATTCGACTGCTCTGTCCTGTCCACTTTCAGACTCGTCTAGGGTTTCATTTAGATGCAGACTTTCTCTGTTTGTAGAGGGATAAATCTGACTTTGACGCTAGATTTTTTTAACCAAAATGAACTACTCCCCTCCGTTCAATGTTTTAGCTTTTTCAGAATTTGATATTTCTCTAGTGTGCACGTTCCCTCTTAAACATCTATATTATGGAACTGAGAGAATTTGTTAGATTTTTAGCCTAATACGGAGTAGAATCTTTATAAACCGTCAAGCATAATGGCGTTTACCCTGCTTGGAACCGCCAAGCTCAATGGCATTGTGAATCTGGTCCACAGTCACCCTCGACGGTGGACTGCCCTGACGTGACAATTCTAAAACGCCAATATGTCTGACGGTTAAAACATGGTTAAACGTCGTGAAATTTGTGTCCTTCAGTTACACATATTGTGGACCTTAGTGTTTTGCCTCAGCATTACCGACCAGGCGACAAGTTAAGTCGGACGGGGCATCACCCAACCGGATCCAATCCCTCTAACATGAGGATGACTCCAACGGGCCGACGCAAACGGACGCGCGTTTGGTTCGCGTTTGGTCCGTTTGCGTCGGCAAACGGACAGGCCCAGTCCGCCCCTGTCCGCCGTTGGTGGCAGTGCGCCCAACGGCCCGACGCATCGAGTCCGCCCTGGTTTTTTTTTTAGCTAAACAGGCCATATATGGGCCTTTTCTATTCATATATAGGGGGGGTGGGCCACAAACGGCCTTTTTACATAATATTTTTAAAAACAAAAATATTTAAAAACTACAATATTTGCCCTTCGCGGGCTTCTACTCCTCTTCGTCATCCCCATCGAGGATGACGTAGTCCGGCTGCCTCCAGAGGTGCGCCGGTGGTCCGCCGCCTGCCTGCGGTGGGACGACGGCCGGCGGCGTGGGCGGCTGCTCCTCCTCCGCCTGCTCCACCTCCCAGGCGCCGCCATTGAAGACCCAGCGCTGCCCTCGCAGGCCTTCTGGCAGCGGAGGCGCCGGTGGCAGGTCCTCGTCCATGGCCTGCCACCATGGCTGTGGTTCCTCCAGGACCGCCGCCTGCTGCGCCTGCAGGGCCGCCTCCTGCTCCCTGGCGACGTTGGCGAGGACGATGGCCCAGCGCTTGCGCTCGTCCTCCACCATCTGCTTGCGCGAGGCCTCGAAGACGGCCTCGAGCTCGGGATCCAGCTCGGGATCCACCTTCGTCTTCACGCGCGGCGGCGGCGACCCAATCCGCAGCGCGCGCGGCACTGGCGGTGCGTCCCGGCGCCGCGTGTGCGGTGGCGGTGTCCAACGCCCAGATGGCGGCGTCGGAGCCCGCGTGTAGAGGGCCTGCCGCCGCAGGTTGTGCTCGTCGCGGAACCACTCCACCCAGTTACGGGATGTGGCCGCGAAGGCGGGGTCGTTGCGGAGCTCGGCCGGGAGGCACTGGCGGCGCCGCTCGATCTCCTCATCCCGTGCCCGCTCGCTCGTGGGCATCGGGGCACCGGGATGCGCTGCGGGTTCAGGTGCCAATGCTCGGGGAGCTTGACATCTGGCCACGGCAGCGGGGTGGCGTGGTCCCAGTACCACTGGCAGTCTTCTTTCCGCACGTAGACGCGGTCGCGCAACGCGCCGCCGGGCGGCGCGAGCTCGAAGACGGCGGGGACCGGCGCCGGGGGAGAAGGTGGGGAAGGGGGAGAAGGTGGGGAAGGGGGAGGTGAGATGTAGCGGCAGCGGCGGCGGCCAGAGGATGACCCCGCCTCACCGTCATTCTTGGCCTTGCCGAATCCAGGCCACCGGAGCGGCATTGCGACGGTGGCAGTGGGCTAGGGTTTGGCTAGGGTTTGGTCGCCGGAGACGGTGCGGCAGTGGGGCAGTGAAGTGGGGTTGGTGGGGGCTGGCCGTCCCTATCCCCTGGCATTAAAAAGGACTGGGCCAGGGGGAAGCTGACCGGTGCCCTGTCGCTGACATGTGGGCTCGGGGCGGACGCCACGCGTGGACGCGCGGACGCGTTTTCACTCCGCCGCGCGTCCGCCCCGACGCATCGGTGACCCAAATTTGGGCCAGGGATGCGTCGCGGCGGACCAAAAAACGGACCGCGGTCCGTTTGCGTCGCCCCGTTGGGCCGTGTTTTTTGCCCCCGCGGACAGGAACAGAGGCGCGCGGACTCGATGCGTCGCCCCGTTGGAGTCATCCTGAGGTCCTCGCCCGCTGTGTGGGGTTTCAAGATGGAAAATAAGTAGCTATTTGCATTTACTTATTACTAATATTCTCTATCATGTTCTCAATGTACATTTGCCTCAGGAGAGTACAACCTTGGAGGAGATTGTGTCTGCTCCATTCTCAGTGTAGTAAATTCTTCTGCTGTTGCACCACCACCACCTCATGTAGATGCAAGGCATGCTTCTCTTGCTGCATCATCACCTCATGTAGAGGAGGATGCCGACCTGCCGGTCCTGCTGCGCTCTTCGTCATTCCAGGACGGCATGGCGACAGCCAGAGGGAGAAAGGAAGAAGAAGCCATGAAGCCTACATGCGAGAGAGTGAGCAACAATCTTTTTTAATCGTGCCGACAGCAGCGCCGGGCTGCCTCGTTTGACCATATTCTCACTGCCACATCGACCTGATAGTGGGGCCACCCGTCAGCAATTAACATGCGTTAACTCAAAATGTCACAAAGTTGATTCTACTACCTCCATTCCATAAAACAAGGCATATATGTTTGGTCAAAAGTTCATGTAGTGTAATTTGGACCAATCTTATATATAAATTATGAATATTTATAAGATTTAATAAACACATAATACAAATATATTCCATGGTAAGTCTACTGATATTGATTTGATTTTAATTTTAATTTTTTGGCACTATGATCTGTCAAACTTAGTATTCGTTATTTTTTTTACTAAATTTATATGGGTAGTATGATCTAGCGACAGGTAGCGATGTGTCTCTAACTTTAACATGGACTAATCTGCAGACTGAGCAAAGCTGTCTATCCACTCGATGACGTCGAGCGCGAGCGCACGGTTAGACGGTACAGCGCGGCCGCGGCTGCGGATTACGCAACCGGGTCAAAAAAATGGCCACTCCCTCCCCGCCACGTCTCCTCCCCTACCCCGCCATGCTCCTCTCCCCCATGCCTATCCTCTTCCTCGCCGCCGGTCCGCTCGCCGCCGTCCACCTCCACGCTCGCTGCCGCCTCCGCCTCCGCCTCCGCCTCCGTGTCCCCCACGCCGCCGCTGCTATAGCCACCGCAACCACCCCAGAGAACAACTTCGCCGTCGAGGAGTACCTCATCGCCAACTGCCACCTCACCCAGCCGCAAGCCCTCAAAGCCTCCAAGAACCTCGCCCACCTCAAGTCCCCCTCCAACGCCGACGCCGTCCTCGCGTTCCTCGACGACCTCGGCTTCTCCCCCAAGGAGGTTGCCGCCGCCGTCGCCTCCAACCCGCGCATCCTCTGCGCCCGCATCGAGCGCTCCCTCGCGCCCATCTCCGCGGAGCTCCGCGCCCTCGGCCTCTCCCACTCCCAGATCGCCCGCCTCGCCAAGATCGCCGGCCGCTACTTCCTCTGCCGCAGCTTCGTCTCCAAGGTCCAGTTCTGGCTCCCGCTGTTCGGCTCGCCTGAGAGGCTCCTCCAGGCCAGCGACTGGAACTACTGGCTCCTCACCTCCGACCTCGAGAAGGTGGTCGAGCCCAACGTCGCGTTCCTCAAGCAATGCGGCCTAAGTGCTGGCGACATTTCCAAGCTGCTCGTGGCCGCGCCACGCCTGGTCACCATGCACCCGGAGTACGTCCAGGACTCCGTGCGCCGGGCCATCCAGCTCGGCGTGTCCCCGGGCTCGCAGATGTTCCGGCACGCCATCTCCACCGCCGGCTGCATCGGCCAGGAGAAGGTGGACGCCAAGATCGCCGTCCTCAAGGAGACGCTCGGGTGGTCGCAGGAGGAGGTGAGCCTGGCCATCAGCAAGGCGCCGCGGATCCTCGTCGCCTCCGAGGAGAGGCTGCGCCGCAATGCCGAGTTCCTGATCAACGAGGTCGGCCTGGCGCCGCAGTACATCGCGCGCCGGTCGGTGCTGCTCATGTACAGCCTCGAGAGGAGGCTCATGCCCCGGCATCTCGTGGTGAAGCTTCTCAAGAAGAGGAGACTGATCGAGGAAGACCGGTGCTTCTTCAACGTGGTGGCGCCAACGGAAGAGAAGTTCTTGGAGAAGTTCGTTGCCCCCTTCGAGGAGTGCATCCCGGGCCTCGCCGATGCGTACGACTCTGCTTGTGCCGGCCAGGAGCCGGTGAACACTGATCAGTGACTAGGAGAGAACTCTGCAGGTGTGTATACTCTCCATTGTATAACCTCATTCTACTGATGAACAATAGCAGATCCATGGCCATTTAGTGTAGGTTGATTACAGCCAACCACAAGGAGGTGGATGTTTATACTCTGGAACTTGGAGTGTTCATTACTGATTGAACATTGGGTTTGGTATACAATTCTGAAAACATATTTCTTCTTTGTTTCTGTCTTGCCTCACTACAGAAGATGGATATCTGTCATCTCGCAGACATGTGAATGTTTCAAAATGGTTTACCGTTGCGGTCCATGCACTTCTTTTCCCCCAACTGCAACTCCGTTTTTTTCCCCTCCTGCCGCTGCACGGCTAACCTTAGAGGCGACTAGGCAGCAGCGAGCACTTTGCCCCCTCCCTCCGCCGGCAAGGCTGCAGGTCCTTGCCTCCTTCGTCCACCGTTCCGGCGACGGTAGGGGGTAGGGACCTCGAGGCTTCGACCCTGGCGAGTAGGTAGGGTTGGGCTAGGTTTTTTCAGGGGCGTCACATTGGTGGCGGGGACGGCGCGGCGTCGGAATAAGGTGCCCCTGCTTCTCGTGGTGCTCTAATTGGCGGTGTCGTGGAGCAGGTGGCTTGGTCCTCTCGCCGTTCTTCGGATCTAGCAAGATTAGTTTCCCGGTGTGTCGCTAGCATTGTCGTTACTCGCGGCAGCGCTGGCAGTCAGGACAAGGCGGATGCTCTAGAGCGAGGATGGTGGTATGAAGGTGGTGGATCTGTCGAGGACGATGGGATGCGGCCGCTTTGGGTCCAAGGTAACACGGGACGTCCCCCCGGTCGACGTGTCATGGCGACATGTGCCTCGCTGCTTGCAGCGGGCCTGTTCATCGACTCACAAAGTCTCGTTGGCGATGGTGCTCTTTTGGATCTTGCAATGGTGGAGGCTCGACGTCTATTCCGGCGTGCGCCTCGGCAGCGTTGGAGTTGGGTGGTGGCCGCTGGCTTCGGTGTGGGCAGAAAACCCTAAGGATTGTTCTGTATTTTTCGATCCTCTAGAGTTCTGTCTGCAACGTCTTCAGGACAACTTTTTTCCTGGTTCGTCTTTTTGTTTACACATATGTTGCTTCATGTAACTTGATTTTTTATTAATAAAATTAATAGAATATGTGGTTGATCTAGAAAAAACGTTGCGGTCCATGTCTTATTGTGCCTATATGAGTTGCAATTAGCTTACTCCTGGAGAATACATAGGACCTCTTTTTTTTTGCCGGAGAATACATAGGACCTCGCTTCGGTATAGTAGTATGCATGTAGATATATACTGTATCTGTATGTTTTTTCAGCGTGACTGTAGATTTTTTTTGTCAGAGGAGTATTTTTCTTTTTGAGGAATTTTGTCAGAGGAGTCTTTTTTTTGAGAATTGCCAGAGGAGTCAGTTCAGCATGACTGTGACGTCCTGGCTTTATGCCCAATAGTGACATTAAACCCGGCCCAAGAGCGAACTGGACGTGAGCCCTTCGTTCAACCAATCAGGCCCAGCAATTTATTCATGTACGGTTGCCGCGATAGGTCAGGACGGAGAGGTTTTGACTCCCCTACTACACCGAGCCCCTCCACTCCGCCGCCGCCACCGCGACTGCCACCGCCACCGCCGCCGCGATGCTTCACCTCCCGAAACAACTCCTCTCGCTCCGCCTCCCAGCCTCACCAGTGATCCTATCTCTCCGTCGCGCCTTATTATCCATAGCTGCGGCCACCGACGCCCCGCCGGGCGCCTTCGCCGTCGACGACTACCTCGTCACCACCTGCGGCCTCAAGCCGGACGAAGCCCTGAAGGCCGCCAAGCACATCTCCCACTGCAAGTCCACCTCCAACGCCGACTCCGTCATCGCCTTCCTCACCGGCCCCACCCTCCGCCTCTCCAAGGCCGACATCGCCCACGTCGTCGCGGCCGACCCGCGCATCCTCAACTGCAGCGTCGACAAGACCCTCACGGCCCGCGTCGCCAGCTTACGCAGCTATGGCCTCTCCGACGACCAGGTCCGGGCCTTCGTTCGCGTGGCCCCCTGCGTCTTCCGCACCTTCAGCATCCAGGAGAAGCTCGGGTTCTGGATGCCCTTCCTGGGATCGCCGGAGAAGCTCCTCCGCGTCCTCAGGCGCAACTACTACCTCCTCACATCCGACCTCGAGCGGGTGGTCAAGCCCAACATCGCGGTGCTACAGGAAAGCGGGATAAGTGCTGCAGATATTGTCAGGATGTGCGTGCCAAACTCGAGGCTGCTCACCAGCAACCCCAAGACCGTAAAGTCCATCCTCGAGCGCGCTGATATGCTTGGTGTGCCGCGTAATTCGCTTATGTTCAGGCAGGCGGTCGCCACGACAACGGGCCTTGGGGCAGAGACGATGGCAGCCAAGCTCAAGTTCTTGGGGAGACACTCGGGTGGTCCGAGGCCGAGGTGACCAGAGCGGTGAGCAGGAACCCAATTCTGCTGAGGGTCTCCGGGGAGAAGCTTGGCCGTGTGAAGGAGTTCCTGACCAAGGTGGTCGGTGTCGACACCAGGTACATCTTTGGCCGCCCCTCGATCCTGATGTACAGCCTCGAGTGCAGACTGTGCCTCGGCATTACGTGATGAAGGTGCTCCAGGAAAAAGAATTGATCCGTAAAGATCAGAGCTTCTACACGATGGTCACGCCTACCGACGACACGTTTCGGCGCAGGCATATATATGTTCATAAGGATGTTCTTCCAGGCCTTGATGATGCGTATATGGCTGCTTGCAAAGGGAAACTGCCCACTGAAGTGGCGTCGCGCTATCAAGGATTCTGCTTGTAGATTCCCAAGTTCTGAATCTTCACCAACCGTCTAAATGGCAGCAACATTTTCATTCTTACCGCATACGGGTACTCCTGATGTGTACTTTGCAACTCGCTGTGCTAGCATCTGAATTCTGATGAAACTCATTGTGCTTCAGTGCTAATTTATGATGCCAGGAGCTTGAGGCTATCATTTATCCAGCTAGGTTTGGATTCTGAAATGAAAGTTACCATGTTACAACTTACAACTCTTGTAGAAGTTTAGAGTGACAATGTAACTTGTTTTTGTAGGTTTTGGAACTGTATGCACTTTCATCATGTTTTAAGTGCAGAACATGTTGAATCCTAAAATTGTGGAAGATAATGTTGCTCGTTTTTTATTTGCACTTGAACATGAAAAGCTTAATTTTAAGTTACAGATTTCTTATATCCACCTAATCACCTTCGAAGTGCGGTATCCAGCAATACACAAATCTCAGCCTTTTCATTCTCTGAACCATGAGTTTGTCTGTGAGCATTTTCATCAGCTAGATCAGTTAGAACTTAGAACTGATAAATGTTATTATTGTATGTGTATGACTGCTGCATTGCCTGGTACTGTGTACTGAAATAGAACAGACCATCCACTAATGTGGTTTTGGCAACTGATGCGAGTGTGGAATTTGGTACAATATGTTAATTATGGTTGCTATGTTTTGAGTTGCGACCTGTAATGGTTTGGGCTACTTGAAACTCGTCTGCCTGAGAATTGACACACCCTCAGCTGTGCCGGTGCCGACGGTATGAGCTGAAGCTCCAAATAGCTGTTATGTTAAGTTCATATAATTTGCTTCACCAGTACTTTATTGTGGGATCTGCTTACACATTTGAGATGATTGTTGCTTTGGAGTAGTCTGTTCCCGGGGGAAGCTTCGCCGCGTATCCACCAATCCACCATGATGGTCTGTGTCAGCACCAAGCGCAAGCATCCTCGTCTCAGGACTGTGATCAAGATACTAGATACCCCAGAAGAAAGGATTGATCCGAAAAAAATGTGAGCTCGTGGCTGGGACGATGGTTGATGGGAACTTTTTTTTTTTTTGAAACTGAGGCAAAAGCTTTGCCTCACCTTTATTAAGCAGAAGGTGTCCGGTTTATTAATGAAAGAAACCGGACGAAAACCAAACAACAAACACCAACGCCAACAACAGCGAACACCACGGGGCAAAGCCCACACAACACCCACTCCACGGCCAGCAAGGAGCCGCTGCCCCGACAACCAACCCTCCGTCACGCCCACCTTCCGGGGCCGCCGCCCCGACATGCCACCGCCACACCCGGGCCACAACGCCGCACGACGCGGCCACCCACAGCCCACGCTGCACCAGGTAAGCCGCTCGCAGACCACGGCCGTCGTATCCGCATCCGGGGCCGCCGCCCCGGCCTAAAAGGCAACCGCTGCTGCCGCTGCCCAAGCAGCCCCGACAGCCTCGCCGCCAGCACCCCCTTCCGGGACCGCCGTCCCGACGTAGCACCGCTCGCAACCGAGCCACGACGCCGCACGAACCAGCCACCCGCAGCCCAAGCTGCCCAGGGAAAGCTGCTCGCAGACCACGGCCGTCGTACCAACATCCGGGGCCGCCGCCCCGGCCTAAAAGACAGCCGCTGCTGCCGCCGCCACACCAGCCTCGACACCCTCGCCGCCACCCTCCCGCAACCACTGGTCCCTCCGACCATAGCACAACTCCAAGAATGATGCCCCAAAGAGGGAAGCGACGCGGAAACGCCGCCATCATCCGATCCAAGGATCTAGGGTTTCCCCCGGAGGTAGCAGGAGGAGATGGGAGCTTCACCTCAGTGATGCCTTCAGGAAGGAAAACGGCGCACGAGGCATCGTCATCACCGGCTCCGGCCATAAGCCGAAGGCGAGGTTTTCACCCGGATCCGCGCCCACAACTCCATCCTTCGCATCAGGTCCACACCAGCAAACCACAGACCAGCCCTCCTGCCGAGCCTCTCCGCCACTTCCAGGAGCTGCCCCGACGCCACAGCCACGCCGCCAACCCGACGAGCCGCCCATCCACGCCACACAGCGCCGAATTCCATGCCCGGAGCACCATGGCCATGGCCACGACGCTCCCCCCTCCACACACCGCGCCCTCCAGCCCCAACACCGCGCCCTCCAGCCGGCGCCCGCACCGCCGGCCACCTCTCCACGCGGACGCGCACGGGCCCGGCGAGCCCAGATCGGGCCCGCCCAAGCCCATCGGGCGCGCAGACGACCACACGGCAGGCGACGGCGCCACCGCCGCCCGCACCGCCGCCGGCACCTGCCGCGCCGCCCACGACCATCTCCCGGGCCCGCCGGCCCGGCTTCCTCCGCCCCAGACCGCCGCCGCCCCCCACGGGCCGGTCTCCACCAGCGCCAAGACGAAGACCACCCCCCGGCCACCATTTTGGCAGCGGGGGGTGCCGCCACCGCCGCGGCCGAAGCCGGCGACGGCGACGGCAGCGGCAGGAGGGCCGGGCGGGGAGAGCTCGGCGGCGCCGCTTTTTATCCCCTGGCGCCGCCGGGGGAGCGACGCGAGGGGAGTGTCCTTTGTCGGGAGTGAAAATATAACCAGTGAAAGTGGGAACTTATTTTTCGTGGGGATGTTCTTCAGGGTCTCGATAGCGTGTGTACGGCTACATGGTGTGACGGACCGGTAGTCATGATCTTTATTTTTCAGTCTCTGAATTTGCTGGTTAACAACTGTAATCGAATTTCAACCCTAATCCAGATACTCTTGCCTTGGAAACTTGTTATCATATCATCCTGGTCATTGCAATCTTCTTGAATATAACCTTTTATGTTGTTTAACAAATGCAATTGTGATAGGATTCACCTCCTCTATTTTCAGTTTGCTCCCACTTGGATTTTCCTCACTGGTATCTTTCTTCGTGAGTCAGGCGGCGAAGGGTAAGCTTCGCGTCGAGCCAGAGCAAGCAATGATGAAAGGTGGATGAGAAGCCTTTGTGAATTAGCCAATTAGGTAGAAATGGGGTTCCTAGAGCCCAAGAAGAGTTTAGAAGAAAGGGTCGACGCCAAAGTTCATCCGACGACGCAAAGAGCGAGGACAGATAGGAGACATTTTAAAAACTGGTATACCATAATTAATACGATAATATAAAAAAAATACTAATATGTACTATAGACGTGTAATGATATGTACTATAGACTGATAATTAGATGTACCCGACAAGTGTTTCAAAAATGTCTGTATCTAGTTAATGATATATACTATAAACATGCAAAATCTCAATATATTTTTTGAATGGTGCAAAATCTCAATATTTTTTGAGTGGTGCAAAAATATTTCGTATTCTCGCATAGACAAATGAAAAAGTGAGGATATGAGTATAGTGAAGATTATATTAATTTCAAAACTTTATAAATAGTTGAGCCTCATAGTATTTTAATTATCGTATAATTATGGTGTACTATTTTTAAAAGTGTAGTATAATTGTCGTATAAGGGTATAAAAATCTAGCCCCGCTTGTCAAGTACGTTGTTAATGGGGCTAAGACATATATTTGGGTTAGCTGCAACATATCCGAAAAGTTGGGTCAGCCGCAAAGACTATTTTGATTCTGTGCTCTGTACAATTTTGTCACCAATGTTAAACATTGGTGTCATGTGCAATTTTCTTAAATCTATTAGTATTAAATTTTGCACTATAACACATGCACTGTTAGTCTAATATTATTAGTTGGGCAAAGAAAAGGACATAGGCTTTATCCGTATCTGAAATACATTGTCGCACATAGTGATGAGTAGAGGAAAGATAAGATTGGCTCCAGCGAAGCGAGCAGTAAGGTCGCCGCCTCGCCGCCGCGATGCTCCGCCTCCGAAGCCACCTCCATCGCGCCCTCTGCGCTGCCGCCTCCTATCTCCCTGACTCCTCCGCCGTCTTCCGCCTCCCCTACTCCGCCGCCGCATCCCCCGCCCAATTCGTCTTCGAGGACTACCTCGTCGCCTCCTGCGCCTCACACCAGCGCGAGCGCTCAGGGCCTCCAAATATATCTCCCACCTCAAATCACCTACCAATGCCGACGCCGTCCGTGCATTCCTCGCGATGCCGGACTCGCGGAAGCCGACATCGCCTCGGCGATTGCCTCGGAGGCTCGGACCCGCGGATCCTCCTCTCCAGTGTCGACAAAACCCTAACTCCCGCGTCTCTCAGCTCCTGGACGTTGGCCTCTCCCCTCCCCAGATCTCCCGCCTCTTGACCATCGCCCTCTATCTTTATCAGCCCGCCCGGATCTCCCGCCTAGTGTTCTATCTATCCTTGCTGGGCTCCTTCGACAAGGTGGAGGCCGCCATCAAGGTGGAGGCTGTGTGCAAGTTGTCAAGCATCCTTACTCTGTCAGAGGTCACGCTGGCTCACAGGGTGGAGTTCCTACGGACGAGTTTGGCCTTGAGCCTTCATACATAGCGCACAGGCCGGTGATACGTCTCAAACATATCTATAATTTTTTGATGTTCCATGCTGTTATTATATCAATTGCTACATGTTTTGGCTATACTTTATATCATTTTTATGCATTTTCTGGGACTAACCTATTAACAAGATGCCACAGTGCCAGTTCCCTGTTTTCTGCTGTTTTGGTTTCAGAAAATCTATTAAGGAAATATTCTCGGAATTGGACGAAACAAAAGACATCGTCAATAATATCACGAGGAGATCACGGAGTCCAAAGGGGAGTCAGAGCAGACCCACCAGGGGGCCACGCCACACTAGGGCGCGGCCCAGGGTGGGCCCGCTCCCCCCTATGGCGTGGTGGCCCACCTCGGCCACCGACGCCGCCTCTTCGCCTATATATTCTCGGCGACGCGAAAACCCTATGACGGTCGATCATATTCCACGAAAAGTTCCGTCGCGGCCGTCATCGTCAATCTCAGATCGGAGGAGTTCTGAAGCTCTTCCCGGCACCCTGCCAGAGGGGAGATCATCACCGGAGGGCTCTACATCACCATGCCTGCCTCCGGAGTGATGCGTGAGTAGTCCACCCTGGACTACGGGTCCATAGCAGTAGCTAGATGGTTGTCTCTCTACCTTGTGCTTCCATGTTTAGATCTTGTGAGCTGCCTAACATGATCAAGATCATCTTATTGTAATGCTAGATGTTGTGTTTGCTGGGATCCGATGAATATTGATACCATGTTTATTCAAGTTGTTTATCTATGTGCTCTTGATCTTGCATGCTCTCCGTTGCTAGTAGATGCTTTGGCCAAGTAGATGCTTGTGACTCCAAGAGGGGGTATTTATGCTCGATAGTGGGTTCAGTCTCTAGATATCTGGATCAGTGACAGAAAGGTCTAAGATGGTAGATGTGCTGTTGCTACTAGGGATAAAACATTGGTGCAGTGTCCAAGGGCACTTGAATTGATTACATTACACACTTTACTTCATGCAATAATCTGTTGTTAGCAACTTAATACTGAACAGGATGCGGATGCTGCCTTGAAGGTGGATTATTTAGGCATAGATGCGGTTGGAATAACGGTCTATGTACTTTGTTGTAATGCCCAACTAGATTTCATAGTAGACATCTTGGCATGTATTGCATTGTTATGCCCTCTCTATTTGTCAATTGCCCAGCTGTAATTTGTTTACCCAACATGCTAGTTATCTGTTCTGAGAGAGACACCACTAGTGAACTGTGGACCCTGGTCCAATTTCCTCATACTGTTTACACAACCTGCTGCAATCATCTGTTTCCTGTTACTTGCTGTTTTTCCTGCTATTTTCCACACCATACGTTTAACTCTTTGTTTCTGCAAGACCGGAGAGATTGACAACCTCTCTGTTTCGTGTTGGGCAAAGTTCTGGTTTGTGTCTGTGCAGATTCCACGTTGGTGCAAGCTCCCTAGCGCCAGGGGGAGTCAACATCAACAACCTTCCGATAGATCGTCAAGTCCTACTGGATTGATAACCTTGGGTAGATTATTCAAGGAAAACTTCTGCTGTCTACATCATAACCTTCCTCTTGGGGTTCGCCAACACGTAGCCATCAAGCTGTTTTCTGGCGCCGTTGCCGGGGAAGTACTCATCATCACCATCATCATCATCCTCAAATACTCTCCCGTCAACCAGGCACCAGCCGGCCATTCTGATGTACAGCATGGAGATGCGGCTGATCCCACGGCATTATGTCATACATATTCTGAAGGCAAAGGGGTTGGTCAAGAGAGACATTGACTTGTTCAACGTGTTTTCCTTAAGCCACAACAAATTTGTAGAGAGGTACCTGCACCGTCGATGAATGCCTTCCAGGCAGATGCTTATCCTGCTGCTTGTGCGAGAAAAAAGCTTCCCAAAGTTCGATTGTGAGAGGTTGAAGCATTGACATCTGATATGTTGTTAGAGCATCTCCACCGGGGGCTTCCAAATCGTGTCCGGCACCCCCCCCCCCAATTGAGTCGCATTTGGGGGTGCCAGACATGTGTCTGGCCAATTGGGGGGGGTGTCGCCCACAGTGGCGTACTCCAAAGGCTAATTCCAAAAAAACAAATCATCAACACATCGGAGGTGGTTTTTGCATTTCAGTACGAATTAAAGATAGAAAATGTAATAGTTATTACAAGACAAGTTCAAATTCGAATGCAAAGTTTAAATAGGAATTCAAGTTTAAAACATGACATATCAAACAGACGCCGGCTGAGTCGCTTTGACAGTCCACAGGTGCGCCACGAGGTCATTGTGCAGCTGCAGATACATTGTTCCATCACGAATTTCCCTGTGCATGGCAAGAAACTTTGCATACTGCGTCGGCACGCCCGGCTGTGGATTAGTCATAGGCCCCTAGAAATCATACACATCGCTGACCAGTTGCCTCCTCGTATCACGCTCGCTCTCAATGATCATGTTGTGCATGATCACACAAGCACTCATGATCTCACACATTTCAGCTAGCGACCATGAAAGACAAGGGTAGCAGACGACGGCAAACCTGGCCTGAAGCACTCCAAATGCCCGCTCCACATCTTTGCGAACAGACTCTTGCTTCTTTGCAAAATGACAATCTGCCTCGCCGACAGGGTTGCGGATAGTCTTCACAAATGTTGACCAAGTGGGATAGATGCCGTCAGCAAGGTAGTACCCCTTGGCGTACTCATGGCCATTGATCACATAGTTGCATGGTGGAGTTAGGCCATCACAAAGTTTCTTAAACACCGGGTGAAAGTGCATGTGTTGCCCCATGCGTGGTTTTGGTAATTAATGACAATCCTTATGGACTAATGTTTGCATTGAGATATCTTTATAGATCTTGTCCATAAAGAAGATTGGAGTTCATGTGTTGGAATCTAGAAGATTGCATGATGACCAATGCTCTATTCAAGTGTTTATATGAAGAATGGTCATGTGAAGAGTTGAGCTTATTGCAAGCATGGCTTGGAAAAGAAGATTGAGTGAACTTCATGTTTATCTCCAAGCCATCATCTATATCAAGATAAGAAGATGAAGTGCAAGGGGATTCATGAAGACGGAGTTTAGCAAGGCTCTCCCATAATGGTGTATGGGGGAGTATTTGGAGAAGTCTTCATCAAGCATGTGCTAGCAAGCACAATCAAGAAAGGTGTTCCAACTTGAGAGAGTCAAGATCGTCATCATCGAGCTCAAGTGGAATGCGCAAGGCAAAGGTATGATCTTGATAGGTTTTCTATTTTACCGGTCTCGTGGTATTAGTGTGAGACCGGGTTATAGGATATAAGGCGTACTATCAAGAGGGGCTCTCAAGTGAGTAACTTGATCGCATCTTTGTGGAGAGCTCAAACCTTTGCATTTTGGCATATCATCTTTATTGGTTTTTTATTTGGCTTTTATCCATGTGAGAATTTAGAGCTTGTGTTCATCTCCATACCAAGCTCTAGTTCATCAAAAATGAATTTCATTTGTATATCTTATTGCGTTTTTGATATTCGAGGTTTTACCGGTTTGTCTTTTCTAAGAGAGGTCAAACTCTCTACTTTGGTTTCCTCCTCACATGATGGACTATGATGTGTATATGCATGATCTTGTAGAGCTTGTGAGTATTCTAACAAGCCCAAGATTATAGAAAACGGAGTCCGGATGAGAAACATATTGCGGTTTTGGTTTGGAGGTTTTATCGGTTGTTCTTTTATCGAGACGTCCAACCTTTCCCCATTTGGTTTTATCCTCCATTGTTGGACTATGATGTTTCTCTGCATGATCTTGTAAAGCTCTTCGTTACGATTCCAACGAGCCCAAGATCATCGAAATCGGAGTCCGGATGAAAAAGATATTGCACTTTTATCGGTCTTGTCTGTCTGGCCAGCCCCCAGGCCGGCCAGACCGGCTCCCAGACCGGCCGGGTCGGGTGGTTGGCCGGTTTCTAGGCCGGCCAAACCGGCTCCCAGGCCGGGCTCGAAGTTTCTGGGCATAACGGTTGGTTTCGGGTGACCTATTTAAAGGGGCTTCTTCCCCAACGGTTACAACATGTTTTGAGCAAGTTTTTCCCCTCTCTCTCCTCCATTGTTGACCTTTGAAAAGCTTGCCTTCCTCTCTATCCCTCCATGATTCTTGCATATTTTGAGGGAAATTGAGAGGAGATCTAGATCTACATATTCATCCAATCCATTCCTCCTCTAAGTGAGGGAACCTAGTAGATCTTGATCTTGAAGTTCCATTTGTTGTGTTCTTCGTTGTTCTTCCTCTCTTCTCCCCCCATAAGCATTAGTTGCTTGTGGTGGGATTCGAGAGTGAAGGATTTGAGCCTTGTGCTCTTGCCATTGCTTCGTTGCATCGGTTTGTGCTCTCCACGAGGATTCGTGGAAGTTGAAAGCTTGTGAACTTGTTACTCTTGGGTCTTTGGACCCTAGACGCCCGTGTGGTGGTTGAGACCCTTGTGTGGTCACTTGTAGCTGTTCGGGAGCCCCCAATCCCGTTGTGGGTTGTGCCCCGGATCGTTGTTGAAAGGCTCCGGATTTCCGCCTCGAAGGATTCCGATAGTGGAAGGTGAACCAAACCTTTGTGGTGCGGTTCATCGGAGAAGAAGGTGAAACCTTTGTGGTTGTTGAACCATTGTGTTGGTTCACACCTCTCCAACGAGACGTACTCCCTTAACAAGGAGGAACTCGGGAATACATCCTCGTCTCCGCGTGCCTCGGTTATTTCTATACCCGAGCTTTTTACTTATGCACTTTACATTGTGATAGCCTTCGTGCTTGAAGTATTCTATTGCTATCACCTTGTTGCTTGTCTTGCTTAGCATAAGTTGTTGGTGCACATAGGTGAGCCTAGTTTATTTAGGTTGTTGGCTTGTTAATTTAAACACATAGTTTTATTCCGCAATTATCAAGCCTAAACCGGAAAAGTTTTAATCGCCTATTCACCCCCCCCTCTAGGCGACATCCTTGTCCTTTCAATTGGTATCAGAGCCTGGGCTCTCTTTTTGGGCTTTACCGCCTAGAGAGTAAAGATGTCGTATAGAGAATTAGTGCACGATCCCACTCTTATATTCGATGGCACAAATTATGATGTTTGGAAAATTCGCATGCTTAACCTTCTTAGGGACATAAACCCAAATTTTAAGAGAATTGTAGATATGGGTTTTTCTCCTCCAAAGGATTCCAAAAGTTATCTTTAGAGGATGAGGAAAACTCTTATCTCGATACTCGTGTATCTAATTGTCTCATGTGTGTTTTGAGCGATGTAGTTCTTGCATCAATCATGCCTTTTCGGAACGCTCATGAGCTATGGACCAAGCTTCAAGATAAATATGAAGTGTCCAATATTATTGAGGATGATTGTTCTCCCTCCACCTCCGGCCGTGACGAGTTCACAAATTTTCCACTTCACCAACATGTGATTTGTCACAAGGTAATGATATGGTGAGTGGTGATAGAAATTGCTTTGTTGATGGTGAATATTCTATTGACTATACTTCATCTCTATCTCATTGCAATGATCTATCTTTGGACTTAAACACTTCTAGCACTCCAAATGTTTACATGCTAGTGTTGATAGTCCTTGCATATCATGTAATAGTTGTTTAACTAAATCTCATGATGATATGCTTCATTGTCTTGTTGCCATGAAAACAATACTTCCATATCCTCTATTTCTTGTGTGGCTAACAATGTAGAGGAATCCCAACATTTGTTGGAACAAGACGTGGATCTCAATGGTGCTTCAAGTATCTCTTCACCATCTTTGCCACTACTCATTTTTGCCTTATGGCTAAGGATTCAAAGGTTTCTCCACCTTTGGAACCCTCTCATCTTGTGATGATGTGGATGGGATTCTCATGGAGCGCTTATGGATGTTGAATCCATAACAAAGAAGGGTGAGATGGTATTTGGTGCTCTCCCCAAAGGTAGCAAAGCTATCCCTCCTCTAAGTGAAATCATTGTTTATGCTATTAAGAGTAGGGAAATCATTGAGGACTTGGAAACTCAATTTCTCGAGAAATGTCAAATTGAGAGAGAGGATGCCGATGAAAAGGCATCCTTAATGAATGCCCTTGAGGAAGAGCAAGAGCTTCGAGTGTCTCTTGAGAGAAACTTGAATCTCTTGATGAATCAAATGATCTTATTATTGCTAAAATCATTAAGGAAAGAGATCATGCTATTGCTAAATATAAAGTGCTTAAAAAGGAAAAGTTGAATTTGGTGTTGGCAATGCTAGACTAATTGAGGATATAGAGAGACTTGACAAAGCTCACAAGGCTTTAGAAAGTGAACACTCTCTCCTTATCAAGTCTCATGATCAACTCCAAACTCAACTATCTAAAAATGATGAGCTTGCCAAGTTGTCTTCTTCCATTTCTAATATTGATGATGCTTGTGCTACTAACTCCACTTCTTGTGAAGCATCTATTTTGAAGGAGAATGTTGAGCTAAGGGCTCAACTTGAGTTGCTAACTAGCAAGTATGGGAATTGGAAGAAAGTCATGAAAAGCTCTCTAGCTCTAATGAGATCTTCTAGCATCCCATGCTAGGCTAAAGTTAGCTCATGAGGCTATCGCTACAAAGGTAACATCTTGTGAGCCTCATGTGGACAATGGCACAACTTCTACTAGAAATGCTATATTGCCATGTGCTAGTCCTAGTAATTCATCCACTCACAATGTTGCTACATCTTGTGATGAATTACTTTCCATGCCTTGTTGCTCTAACAATGAAGCTTCTACTTCCTCTAGTATTTGTGTTGATACTAACCATGTAGAAGAATTAAATGAGCTCAAGGCCCAAGTCACTTCTTTGAAGAAAGACTTGGAAAAGCGTCATGTTGGGGATTCTACACTTGACAATATGTTGAGTGTTCAAAGACGCCCCAATGACAAGAGTGGACTTGGATTCAACTCCAATATCAAGAACAAGTCCAAGTTCAACAAGAAGAAAAGGGCCAAGAACAAGTTAAAGATTCGGCCAAGATTGTTTGCTTCAAGTGCAAAGTTGAAGGGCACCATGTTAGATCTTGCCCTTTGAAGAAGAAGGCTCTTAGTGAGAAGCAACAAGGGAAGAAGCCTCAAGTTCCTCAAGAACGGCCTCTTCCCAAGAAGAATCAAGCTACCCCTCCTCAAGTCAAGACTCCAACTAAGAAGAGAGGAGGAAGTAGATGTTGCTACCTATGCCGTGAGAAGGGTCACGTTGCTTCTTCATGCACAAATGGTACCTTATCCAACCCCATTATTATTAATGATGATTATTCTCTTCGGAAGGATAAGGTTGGCAATGTGTTTGCCAAATATGTTGGTACTCAAAGTGGTGTCAAGAAAAGAACCATTTGGGTTGCCAAACCTATTGTGACTAACCTCTTAGGACCCAACTTGGTTGGGGACCAACAAGCTAAAACTTGATCAATAGGTGTTGTTGGAGGGCATTGGAGACTTGGCTACATCATGAAGAATTAAGGGACTTCATCAATTATATTCTCTCAAGCCAAGTCATTTGGATTATATTGTTCTATCCATATCCAATGTTCCTCCTTGCGGTAACTTTTATTTAAATCATATATACATTGAAAGTTGCTTGCACCCTTGCATGTGTTAGGTTTTGTACCTTGCTAGTGTTTATGTGTTGTGCTCTCTACTTACTTATCTTGAGTAATCAAGTATGTGTATGTTGGTTTGCACATCATTTACTTGTGTTGAGCCTTATTGCTTTTATTTGATATCTTATCTTGTTGGCTCTCTTTTTGAGAGATTAATGGACTATCCATTTTGGGAGAGTGATATGCTTCGTGCACTTCACAATCCTAAAAATGTGTGTACATGAGGAATACCACTTAGTGTGATACATAAATATTATCTATTCTCTATGTGGTATGTCATGCTCATGAGAAATTCAAATTCTATAATGTCCATTAATTTCTCGAGTTGGTTTTGTTTGCCTCTTGCTTTAAAGAAAATTTGGATTATCACATTATGGGGGAGTAATAAGCTATGTGCATATTACAAACCTAGAAAATGTGAACATGTGAGGTATTGCCACCTAGAATTGATTTGTTATTAATCTTATTCCTATGTGGCATGTTGCTCAAACAAGTTCCATCTTTGGTAAAATGATTTTGTTTAATCACTCTTTTGGATCTTGTTTGCGATGGACATTCTTGGTACGGTTTTCCCCAAATATGTTCGCATATCCTTTTGGGAAATCGATTGCTTCAAGCTACTCTTAGTAGTGGCTTTGCATGATCGCGTGAATACTTGAAGCTATCAAGAATATCTATCTATTTAAGCTTTGGCCTTTAAATCTTCTTTTGCCATATGCTTATTTGTTGTGAAATTGGTCTTCAATATCATTCCTATATACCACCGAGAAATATCTCTATATACTCCTTGTCCTTGACAAGTGATACTCATATGTGTGGTGAAATTTGTAGACATCTTCACTTTGGCTTTTGCTTTGAATTTGCCTTATTTTTGTTGCCAAGGATTTGTTTGATCTAACTCTCACTTGTCTTCCTTCTATCTTTTGGATCCTTGTTGCTCTACTCAAAATTCGCTTTGTGCTTTCTTGTGTTAGGAAAAGCAATGATCCCATTCTTGGGAAGCTATCCTACATTGAGTAGAACATCATTCTTTAAATTGGTTTTGCATCTTATTGCTTTCCTTGAACATGACTAGTGTTTGAATAATATGTATGGAGAGTGATGATCCCATTTGTGTGCATTTTGTATTCAAATGCAAGATCATAAATAATGCACAAATCTTGGGGGAGCCATCCTATATGCTTTTGAACATTAGTTGTCTTCAATTGGTATTTGATCCCGATGACGTGTCTCTTTGGAAGACAAACATTTCTCGTCTTGGTACTTTGTGCCATCATGAGAAGTGTAGAGGGTTTGGTTTATTCCTTGATGATATTTTCATCAATTGGTTCTTACTTTCATTTGGCATCTTCTCAAAGTGGTATCTTCAATCATGTGTTGATTTGGGTTTTTGATATAATTTGGACAATTCTTTTTCTTGTCACACTTGTGAGTGCTTTCTTGATTTAATTGGTGTTTTGTCCAAATTGTATCTCATTTGGTTCTTGAAAGTCTTGTGCATGCATATTTACTATATGTATATCTTATGGCATGCTTACTTTCGTTGATCCAATATATAGGATAAATCCAACAAATCCTAAATGGCTAAGATGTGCATGAAATTCAATTTCATATCAATATGCACATATTTATGTGGAGTTTGTCCTATGTATTGTAGTTGCTCTAACTACTTTGGGCCCAATAAGTTTGGGACCATTTTGTACTTGAATTTGTTTTAGGTACATTGGAGTGCATTGGGAGCTTGTCTCATTTACAAGGAAGGTGTTATCACCATGTGCTTATTGGAGCCAAGCTCGGATGATCGTGAACTCTTATCTTCTACATCACCAATGCTATCTCGGTAACAAGTATCTACCTCATGCATACTCTAGCTTCAACCTTGTGTAGGTTGTATCTTGGCATGGATTTCTCTTTTGCAATTCATTTGGTTCTTGCAAAACAAGTTTATTGCAAATGTGAGCAAGCCGGGATGATTACATATCAAGGGGAATATACATAATCATTTTATTGATTGATCAATCCCAAATATGTTAATCTAGCACTTTCTACTCTATGTCTCGCATATGCAATATTGATGTTTCTTCAAAATCATTTGCCTTTGCGATACTTGTTATCTTTCTCGGAGCATCCCATCTACCTTTTTTTTCCTTGTGGATTTTTTGATGCTATGATGAGATTGTGTTGGAAGTTCATCTATATCCTTCTAAGATAAAATTGAGCTTTGTGCTATGCTTTTAAGCAATGATCTTATTGGTATATATATGACTTCCTCTTGGATATCATGTTCTTCACCGTTGTATCTATTTTGTGTGTGCATGTTTATTTTTGGACTTATATCTTCATGATTGATGTCTAATTAGAAACTTATACACATGAGAGTAGCTACATCTTTAATTGGTATTCCAATCTTCTAGTGACCACCTTTTTTTTCTTCTTGTTTGATTCTTTGGTGGTTTCTAAAAGCCACAAGCTTTGTTTTTCATTTGGTATGCTTTTGCATCTTAATAAGCTTGTGGACCCATTTGCTACTCTTTTGTTTGTGTTCAAAATTATCTAGGAGGGAGTGAGGATTCCATGTTGTGCACAACATATTAAAATGAAAATCCTACTTTGTGCACGTACCTTGGGGAGTTCCCTCTTGATTTTTAGAACACTTCTTCGGATCCTTTTGTTTGCTTGGTTCTTTCGTCGAAGTATCTTTCTCTTTGATATTCTTTTGCAACTTTTGGATCCTCGATCTAGTTTGATCTCCCTCCATATATTCGTCATTGGATATGTGCATTTGATTTCACTCATATTATGAGAAATGCACACATTATGGGGGAGCTCTTATTATATTGGCCTTCGATGCCAATGGGGGAGAAGTTTACAGGGTTTAAGGGAATTTGGAGTTATGCTTTAGTTTCGTTCTTAAGCATTTGCCTTTCTCTCTCTTGCATCCTTGCTCTTTGTGTTGCATGGTTGTTTAATTCATTATATAAACCCTCGTAAAAGGGATTGTCATCAATTACCAAAATGGGGGAGATTGAAAGTGCATGTGCTGCCCCATGCGTGGTTTTGGTAATTAATGACAATCCTTATGGACTAATGTTTGCATTGAGATATCTTTATAGATCTTGTCCATAAAGAAGATTGGAGTTCATGTGTTGGACTCTAGAAGATTGCATGATGACCAATGCTCTATCAAGTGTTTATATGAAGAATGGTCATGTGAAGAGTTGAGCTTATTGCAAGCATGGCTTGGAAAAGAAGATTGAGTGAACTTCATGTTTATCTCCAAGCCATCATCTATATCAAGATAAGAAGATGAAGTGCAAGTGGATTCATGAAGACGGAGTTTAGCAAGGCTCTCCCATAATGGTGTATGGGGGAGTATTTGGAGAAGTCTTCATCAAGCATGTGCTAGCAAGCACAATCAAGAAAGGTGTTCCAACTTGAGAGAGTCAAGATCGTCATCATCGAGCTCAAGTGGAATGCGCAAGGCAAAGGTATGATCTTGATAGGTTTTCTATTTTACCGGTCTCGTGGTATTAGTGGGAGACCGGGTTATAGGATATAAGGCGTACTATCAAGAGGGGCTCTCAAGTGAGTAACTTGATCGCATCTTTGTGGAGAGCTTAAACCTTTGCATTTTGGCATATCATCTTTATTGGTTTTTATTTGGATTTTATCCATGTGAGAATTTAGAGCTTGTGTTCATCTCCATACCAAGCTCTAGTTCATCAAAAATGAATTTCATTTGTATATCTTATTGCGTTTTTGACGTTCGATGTTTTACCGGTTTGTCTTTTCTAAGAGAGGTCAAACTCTCTACTTTGGTTTCCTCCTCACATGATCGACTATGATGTGTATATGCATGATCTTGTAGAGCTTGTGAGTATTCTAACAAGCCCAAGATTATAGAAAACGGAGTCCGGATGAGAAACATATTGCGGTTTTGGTTTGGAGGTTTTATCAGTTGTTCTTTTATCGAGAGGTCCAACCTTTCCCCATTTGGTTTTATCCTCCATTGTTGTACTATGATGTTTCTCTGCATGATCTTGTAAAGCTCTTCGTTACGATTCCAACGAGCCCAAGATTATCGAAATCGGAGTCCGGATGAAAAACATATTGCACTTTTATCGGTCTTGTCTGTCTGGCCAGCCCCCAGGCCGGCCAGACCGGCTCCCAGACCGGCCGGGTCGGGTGGTGGCCGGTTTCTAGGCCAGCCAAACCGGCTCCCAGGCCGGCTCGCAGTTTCTTGGCATAACGGTTGGTTTCGGGTGACCTATTTAAAGGGGCTTCTTCCCCAACGGTTACAACATGTCTTGAGCAAGTTTTTCCCCTCTCTCTCCTCCATTGTTGACCTTTGGAAAAGCTTGCCTTCCTCTCTATCCCTCTCATGATTCTTGCATATCTTTGAGGGAAATTGAGAGGAGATCTAGATCTACATATTCATCCAATCCATTCCTCCTCTAAGTGAGGGGAACCTAGTAGATCTTGATCTTGAAGTTCCATTTGTTGTGTTCTTCGTTGTTCTTCCTCTCTTCTCCCCCCATAAGCATTAGTTGCTTGTGGTGGATTCGAGAGTGAAGGATTTGAGCCTTGTGCTCTTGCCATTGCTTCGTTGCATCGGTTTGTGCTCTCCACGAGGATTCGTGGAAGTTGAAAGCTTGTGAACTTGTTACTCTTGGGTCTTTGGACCCTAGACGCCCGTGTGGTGGTTGAGACCCTTGTGTGGTCACTTGTAGCTGTTCGGGAGCCCCCAATCCCATTGTGGGTTGTGCCCCGGATCGTTGTTGAAAGGCTCCGGATTTCCGCCTCGAAGGATTCCGATAGTGGAAGGTGAACCAAACCTTTGTGGTGCGGTTCATCGGAGAAGAAGGTGAAACCTTTGTGGTTGTTGAACCATTGTGTTGGTTCACACCTCTCCAACGAGACGTACTCCCTTAACAAGGAGGAACTCGGGAATACATCCTCGTCTCCGCGTGCCTCGGTTATTTCTATACACGAGCTTTTTACTTATGCACTTTACATTGTGATAGCCTTCGTGCTTGAAGTATTCTATTGCTATCACCTTGTTGCTTGTCTTGCTTAGCATAAGTTGTTGGTGCACATAGGTGAGCCTAGTTTATTTAGGTTGTTGGCTTGTTAATTTAAACACATAGTTTTATTCCGCAATTATCAAGCCTTTACCGGAAAAGTTTTAAATCGCCTATTCACCTCCCCCCCTCTAGGCGACATCCTTCTCCTTTCACCGGGATCGTTGGAGCACATTGATGTCATTGGCGGCACCGCGGTGCCAAAATATGCATGCCAGATCCAAAGATCGTAGTCTTCCACGCCTCAAGTATGACACTGCACTTTCCGTGATGCCCTGACTTGTACATACCTTGTCAAGCGAACGGGCAGTTCTGCCAGTTCCAATGCATGCAATCGATGCTTCCAAGCATCCCTGTAAATCCTCTTGCTTGGCCTTGTGCCAAGAGACGAGCCGTGTCAGCCTTATTTGGTGTTCTCAGATATTCGTCTCCAAACACCTTCACAACTGCCTTACAAAATCTGTAGGTGGCTTCGACGGCGGTGGACTCAGACATGCGGAGATAGTCATTCAACGCATCGGCGGGAAGCCTGTAAGCAAGGCACCGTATGGCCGCCGTGCATTTCTGAAGAGATGAAAACCCAAGGAGACCGGTGCAGTCTCTCTTCAGCTCAAAGTAGTCGTCGTAATCGCAAACGCCATGCACGATCTTCCTGAACACGTCCCTGCTCATCCTAAAGCGCCGGCGAAATTCATGAGGAAAGTTCGCCGGCTTCTGGGCAAAGTAGTCGTTGCACAAGAGCATGTGACCAGTTGCTCTGTTACGTTCCTTGTTGGCCCTCCGCCCCTTCACTGATCCTCCAAACTTCGTCGCCGCGTCTGCCTCGACCGCGACATCTAGAAGTGCGGCCACGACCATCTCATTCTCCTCCTCGTCGGCCGCAAGGGCGGCATCCTCCGCCATCATTTCAAAAAACATGATTTCGTTGTCGCTGTCCATTGCCTATTGGATGAAACAAAGCAATGAAACAAGGTCACAAATGACCAATCAATAAAATCAGCCTATCAACCAATGGTCGAACAGGTTGCAGGCGGGGCGGGAGGGAAGAAGAGGCGTACCCGGCTGAATTAGCTGCGCCGTCGCAAGACGAGGTCGGAGACCGGAGGAGAGCGGCGGCAAGCTGGCGTGCGTGAGTGCTGCGGTTTGGGCCCCGAGTTGCGAATCAAGCAGGCGGCGACGAGAGTGGCGGTCAGTGGCGGAGCCAGGATTTTGCCGTGACCCGCGCCAACATTAAGCTTTTACAGTGCAATGTGGCTGGTATACAAAAAATTGTAGTAGCTCTAATTTTTTTTCAAATGCAATGGAGGAAAATGAACTGTTTTCTCAGTTGGTTTAACTGAAACCATTTTTGTACATTTTGGCAACAAAAAAAATCGTTTTGTACACCAATAGTTGCACCATTTACACAGGGAGGAAAGGTCAAAGGTGTTGCATTGAGCTCGATACACATAAGCCGGGAAAGTTGCGACACACACGGGACGGGGAGCAGGCAACGTTTCGTGCATAGGGCGACAAAAGCCAGCAGTCTATGGATTTGTTTTCAGTTCATATTCATATGATGGATCAGTACCTCGGCCTTGTACTCTGAATAGATCACTCCGTGCGAGACAAGGCTGACATCTCTAATGGCTACTAGTGAAATTGGAGCAATCGGAGGCTGCGAAGAGGCACACGAAGAGCTGGACTAAAATTTCTACGCCAGGGGTCCATGTGGCAACGGGGACACTAACCACCGGTTATTGCTATACCAAAACCATCCCCACGAAACAAATTTCTTACCGTCCCCATCCCCAATAACGTTACGGGACAGGTTTCATACCATAACCACTACCCAGCGGGTAACAAATAACCATCTCCACTAAGTCAGCAAATTGAGTATAAAAAAAGAGCAACAATTCCCCTGTACCAGCAAAGATATAACACAAATATGAGCAGTCACAACATATGATAGCTACAATAATATAAAGAGTTCACAAAGGCACACAGCCACAAATAGATAATCCCCAGCACTAGCTAAATAAATGACAGTTCACAAAATATATCACAGCAGCATAATATATCAAAGTTAAAAGCAAAAAGGCACACGGGCACAAATTAAAGTGCTCAACACACTAAATCCAGACCACAATTACGTTTAGTCATTACATAACATTCATCATTAAAACTAGCACCTTCTATACAGGCGGGGCGGGCGGCGGCCGGAGAGGGACGGCGGGCGGGCGGGCGGCCGGAGAGGGACGGTGGGAGGCGAGGACGTGAGGTAGGGCTAGGGCGCGTGTGATGCATGTAAAATGCATACATGAACTTTGCATTGTATTACTTATATTTCAATCATATTTGCATCATATAAGGGTTATATCATTGTTTTATATTGATTTTGGGAATATTTCATAGTTTCCCTATTTTTCTGAAATTAACCCTGCACAGGCAGAAAACCCTATTTCTATATTTTGATGTTTCAGAGACCCAAACGACGTCCAAATGACCTGGAAATTTACGAGCATCAGTTTTTGGAAGGAACGAAGCGTGGGAGCGAAGGAAGCGAACAAACGGAGGCCCGAGGGCCAAGATAGGGTGGCCCACGCGGCCAGATTCCTTGGCCGCGTGGGACCCACCATCTTGGGCCTCGAGGCTCCGCTGCCGTCGATCTTCTTCCCGAGCCTCCGTCTTGACCTAAAAACAACTATAAAAATAGCCCCCCAAAGGCTTTCGGAGGGAGTGCCGCCGAAACACAGAAACCACGAAACAGAGACCTGGAGTTGCAGATTGGAGGGGAAAACTCCGGCGGGGCGCTGCCGGCGTGGTCTCCATCTTCTCCAACGACTTCTCCACCGTCTCCATGATGAAGGGGAGTAGTCCACCCCCTGGACTTTGGGTTTGTGGTGGTAACTTGATATAATCTCTCTATGTATGATCATTGTTGAAGTCCATATGATGTGCCTTGCATAAGTATGGATCTATCTATGTAATTCCTATGGTGGATATTGTGGTATGAGATAATATTTGTTATGCATTTACCGTTGTGTTGGAGCTTTTATGACTTGTCATACTTTGGAGATATTCTATGATGCATGTGATGGTTTGATTTATGCATAATACCTTGTTTATCCTTGTCATGAGGTGATTGACACCACCAAGTGTAGATAGATGAGAGAGATGTGGTCATGCACACGAAATATGAATCATTACACTAGTGTTTAGAATATTGTCCATAAAGAAGTATGATGTATGTAGGTACGGGGTGACCGATGTGTGATGACTCCCAAGTGCAGGAGATCAATTGTAGTACCTTTCAAATAGAAAAGATTGTCGAACCCACGAGGAGCTGAAGGTATTGGTTAGTAAGATTGATAAACAAAGCAATGAAAGATACAAGTGTTTTTGGTATTTTCGGTTGTATAATTCCAATGCAGCAAGTAACAGTAGCAAGTGAAAGCTCTCAAAGAGAGAAAGCCCAATCCTCTTATGTGGCAAGAGGACAAGCTCAAGTGATGTGTAACTTATATGTGGCAAACGTTCCCGAGGGCGGCATGGATGATGCTAGGCATAGAGATTTATTAAACAACACGTTGAATATCTTGTCAAGTTTTAATCTCTTTGGACGGAGCCATAATTAGGTATAGCTAAATAAATAAACTACAACCCCTTATGATGGATCATGTGGCCAAGCAAATGACTGCACAAGAATTATTAAGACATAAAGTCCCACCATAGCATTACACTCTAAGGTCCCCGATACTAATACCCTCATAATATAACTTCATGACTCGGTCTCAGGTTTACGTGTCCTCCCAAGTCTCCATCAATTCATTACACTACGGTGTTCTCCTATGAGCCCATAAAGGTGAAGTGTTGTGCAGTCGACGTTCGCACAACACCATCATAGAATCACATAAAAGATAAACTCTTGACAAAATACCAACACATGTCATATATAAATCATTGCCAATTCATCCTATGCCCTCAGGAACATACGGGAACTACTCACAACGTGCGAACATGATCATATCAGTGGCATAAGTGGTACAACACAATCTGAAATTATAACTTCACCACCAAATAATGACAAGTACTCAATCACAAACATGAATAGTAGCACAAGACAAGTATCTAGGGTATAGCAACTCTCAAACTGCGAGGGGAACGGAGTGGATCACGGTGATGATGATGGTGATGGTGCTGGTCTTGATGGGGGTGATGATGTAGAGGCCTCCTCCCACGCCAAGGAGGAGAGGTGATGACGATGACGATGATTTCCCCCTTCTCCGGAGTTCCGGAGCAGCAGGATCTGACCCCCCTCGGAAGGGATCAGGAGTTTCGCCGCCGCCGCGACCTCGGATGGACTTGGAAAAATTAGGGCGTTACTTTTCGGGCGAGACGAAGGCGTCGATAAAAAGCCCCAGGCGAGGAGGTGCCCGAGGCACCTTTGGGTGGTCCCACGCGGCCAGGTACATGGGCCGCGTGGGCCACCCCCATTTGGCCCTCGTGGCTCTCCTCTCTTCGGTCTTCTTCCCTCTGCCTTTCTCCCGATGAAAAACTGACGCAGTATTTTTCCTTTTATTATTTGAGTCCTGTAGCTCCTGAAACATTAAAGACAAGAAAAAGGAGGTTTTCTGCCTCCCAGAAATTAAATACCAAAAATAGGGACTTTGTATGAAAGTCCCCAAAATCATCTAAAACATGTAGAAACAATCATATAATCATGCAAATAACATTCTAGTATGATACTAAAAGTTATATAAATGATGATATAAAATGCACGTATCAACTCCCCCAAGCTTAAACCTTTACTCGTCCTCGAGTAAGTAAGGACATAGATCATTACATGCATCAATGGACTTATGGTTGATAAATAAATACGGGCATTGTATCATCATCATATTCAATTGCAAGATAAGATTAATGATCTAAAACTCATACATATGAGGGCAACATAAGTAGAACTCTAGCAATCACCCCTTACTTTTGAAAGCAAATAACCATTGTATGTTGGACAATCGAATCATATTGTTTTTCACATGCTTTTGCTCTTCATGGCAAGCATTATAATCTTTTATACTTTGCTGAAATTCAAAGACAAGATAAACTCTCATTGGATAACAAGTTCAAAAGAAGACAAATGAAAAGACAGATAGATATAAAAATTGTTATCACTCTTGCTTGACTAGTAACTAGTGCAAACTTTAGTCATGGATATCTCAATCAAGTTCCCATGCTCTACACAACCCTTTTCTTACACTTTCCATGGCTAGCTGAAATTTCAGGTGCCTTCCTTTCATTCACATTCAAGAGCATAAGTATTGAAATATCCATGATCATTAATTTGCTCAAAAGATACTAGGTTGTAACAAGAGTGTTTTATATCCTTTTCATTAAGTCTTCTCAACTTCTTATCCTACAAGACTATATCTTAACCTCAAACTATTAATTCACAAGTCTTTTTACTTCTTCTATATTGAGATAATTCTATAATTGTCCAACATACTCAAGTTAATTAATTTCAAGGCAAGATGTGATTGAAATTCTAAATATGCCACGCTCATTTGCATGAGTGTTACCCATAAATCCCCAAACAAGAGAATCATGGATGACACCATACTTTAATATTCATTGATAAACCATAAGATAGGGATACATGATAATGCTCCATGAGCTCACACACGCCTAAGAGATATTGATAACTAATCGATAAAAGCAAACACACCATGACTAGATAGATATGATAGATTGATAAAGAGAAAGACTAGATGGAACTCCCCCAAGCTTGGTGTCTTGCTAGAACTCCTCTCTTCTTTCACATTGCCTTCATAATAATTATCTTCAAGATCCCCAATGATCTTCATCATGAGGTTGTAAGCTTTTTCGAACTCTTTTGCGGCTTCTCCCAGTTTTTGCATGAGATTCTTCTCCACCGACTCTTTGCAAGGCTTCCACTCGGGCTTGGCACCTTCTTGTTGGGATCTTGCGATCCCATTCACCAGGATAGTTCTCTTGAGTGGTGCGCTGAAATTCCCTGTCAATAAGAGTAGAAGCTACGTTTTTGCTCGCAAGGAAGTGCCTGGGAACCTTCCCTCCGGTCTGCATGCGCGCGCCCCGCCTCTTGTTTCCAAGAGAGTGGTTCACCCTCACGCCGGCAACAGCAATGGGTGATGGAGGTGCTGTCGCCAAGGGCGCGATGTCGACGGAGGGCTTGTGCTCTTCTTCTTCAGCTTCTTGCTTGTCCATCTCCTCTTCATCAAGCTTGTAGTCTTCATCGTCGGAGTAGTCCTTCCTCTTCCTATTCCTCCTCCATATGGACGTGGGGCTGTACCCATCGAGTTCATCATCATCGTCGTCCATGGAGGAGCATTGGTAGGAGTCTCCCGAAGACATGGCTAAAAACCTGACAGGCAGAAACAGCAAAAGAAAGAATCGCTCGAGAACGCTCGGTGCGAGATTAGATCGACAGAGAGGGGTATATATTGAGAGTTTTTGGGTCAAGGCGAAGCGTCGGGATCGAAAACGAGACGAAAAAGGACTCCGAGGTGGAAAAGGGACAGCCCCACGCGGCCAGGTACATGGGCCGCGTGGGCCCCTCTCTTTCTCCCTCGGGTCTCCGTTTCGTCCAGTTTTCTTGTCCCATACGATGATTTCCATAAAAATTGACCTCCGTAAAATTTATGCAATTCCGAGAAACTTTCCAACAGTAAGTTACCTTCTATTGATTTAGGGTTTCTGAAACTGCACGGTTTCTCTCAATTACCTCCTCCGGTGTTTGTAAATTCAACTCCTCCACCCTTCCGATGAAGCTCTTTCCTGCAATATAAGGTTTAAGGCGTTGTCCATTGACTACATGAGGTTTACCTTTCATGTCACCGTGAAGACGGATAGCTCCTGAACGGTACACCTCCTGTATCACTAATGGTCCCTGCCACTTTGAAGCTAGCTTCCCTGCAGAAAACTTGAAACGAGAGTTGTATAATAAAACTTGATCACCTACTTTGAATTCCTTTTTCTTAATTTTCTTGTCATGCCAAATCTTAACTTTTTCTTTAAACATCCTGGCACTTTCATAAGCTTCATTTCTCCATTCGTCAAGTAGGTTTAGGTCAAGAATTCTCTTTTCTCCCGCAGTTTTAAAATCAAAGTTCAGTTGTTTAATAGCCCATCTAGCTTTATGTTCTAGTTCAACAGGTAAGTGACAAGCTTTTCCATAAACCATTTTATAAGGAGACATTCCCATAGGATTTTTAAAAGCAGTTCTATAAGCCCACAAAGCATCATTAATCTTAATTGGCCAATCAGATCTAGACTTATTCACTGTCTTTTCCAAAATGAGTTTAATTTCCCTATTGCTTAATTCAACTTGCCCACTTGTTTGAGGATGATAAGGAGATGCAATTCTATGGTTAACATCATATTTTGCCAAAGTTTTTCTAAGAACACCATGCAAGAAATGAGAACCACCATCAGTAATTAAGAACCTAGGAACACCAAACCTGGGGAAAATGATGTCCTTGAGCATCTTCATTGCTGTGGCATGATCTGCACTTTTGGTTGGAATTGCTTCCACCCACTTTGTAACATAGTCAACTGCAACCAAAATGTGAGTATGCTTTGTCTTTGATTCTGGGAAAGGACCCATAAAGTCAAAACCCCACACATCAAATGGTTCAAGTGGCAATGAATAATTCATAGGCATTTCATTCCTCCTACCAATGTTTCCTACTCTTTGACATTTATCACAAGATTTAACATATTCAGCACAGTCCTTAAATAAAGTAGGCCAATAGAAACCAGATTGTAATACCTTTGCTCCTGTGCGATCTCCTGCATGATGCCCTCCATAGGGACTGTCATGACAATCTCTTATAATAGCCTGTTGTTCATGCTCAGGTACACAACGTCTAATAATACCATCCACACTTTTCTTATAGAGGAAAGGATCATCCCAAAAATAATGTCTAAGATCATAAAAGAATTTCTTTCTTTGTTGAGAAGTGAAGTGTGGAGGCAAAACTTTACCAACAATAAAATTTGCATAGTTGGCAAACCAAGGAGATGCAACTTTAGCACTAGAAACATTAACAATTGCAAGTTGTTCATTAACAAAGCTATCATTAATAGGAATAGGATCATCAGGTATGCTTTCCATCCTAGAGAGATGATCAGCAACTTGATTATCCTCCCCTTTCCTATCAACAATGTAAATCAAATTCTTGCAATAGAAGTACCCATCTTATTAGTCTAGGCTTAGCATCTTTCTTATTCATCAAGTATTTAATAGCAGAATGATCAGTATGTATTGTGACTTTTGAATCAGTAATATAAGGTCTAAACTTGTCACAAGCAAACAGTACTGCTAAAAATTCTTTCTCAGTTGTAGCATAATTCTTTTGAGCAGCATCAAGTGTTCTACTAGCATAATAAATAACATTCAGTTTCTTATCAACACGTTGGCCCAAAACAGCCCCAACTGCATAATCACTAGCATCACACATAATTTCAAAAGGCAAGTTCCAATCAGGAGGTTGAATAATGGGAGCAGTGATTAAAGCATTCTTCAAAATATTAAAGGACTCAATGCAATCATCATTAAAAGAGAAAGGAACATCCTTTTGCAGAAGATTGGTTAGAGGTTTTGATATTTTGGAGAAATCCTTAATGAACCTACGGTAAAAACCTGCATGCCCAAGAAAACTTCTTATACCTTTGAGGTCCCTTGGATATGGTAGTTTTTCAATAGCTTCAATCTTTGCTGGATCAACTTCTATTCCTTCTCCAGAAATCTTATGCCCAAGAACTATACCCTCAGTAACCATGAAGTGACACTTCTCCCAATTAAGAACCAAGTGTTGGTCTTCACAACGCTGTAAAACTTTGTTAAGGTTGAACAAGCAATTATCGAAGGAAGTACCATACACAGAAAAATCATCCATAAAAACCTCCATTATCTTTTCAATATAATCAGCAAATATAGCATTCATGCATCTTTGAAAAGTAGCAGGAGCATTACATAAACCGAATGGCATTCTCCTGTAAGCAAAAGTACCATATGGGCAAGTAAAAGTGGTCTTTTCTTGATCATCCTTATGGACAGGAATTTGCGAGAAACCTGAATAACCATCTAGATAGCAAAAGTGAGAGTGTTTAGACAACCTTTCTAGCATTTGATCAATAAATGGCAATGGATAATGATCTTTTCGAGTTGCTTTATTCAATTTTCTGAAATCAATAACCATCCTATAACCAACTACAGTACGTTGAGCCACAAGTTCATCCTTTTCATTTGGAACAACAGTCATTCCACCCTTTTTAGGAACACAATGAACAGGACTAACCCACTTACTGTCAGCTATAGGATAAATGATACCAGCTTCAATAAGTCTTATTACCTCTTTCCTTACCACTTCTTTCATTTTTGGATGGAGGCGGCGTTGAAAATCAACAACAGGTTTTGCATCTTCCTCCAGATTAATTTTATGCATACATAGAGCGGGGCTTATACCTTTAAGATCATCAAGAGAGTATCCAATGGCTGGTCGGTGAGCTTTTAGCACATCAAGTAATTTCTCTTCCTCTTCAGCTGAAAGGTTAGCACTAATAATGACAGGATATATGCTCTTCTCATCCAAATATGCATATTTCAGATTTGCAGGCAAAGGTTTCAATTCAAAACTAGGATCCCCTTTAGGTGGTGGTAGCACTCCTAAATTATCAGGTGGGATATGCAATTGTAATTGTGGTGGTTGTTGCCATAATATTTGTTCCAAAGCCTCTTTTTCCTCATCATTAAATGGTTCATCTTGATTAAGCATATAACGTTCTACAACATCAGTTGAAGCTACAGCTATATGAGCAAGAGTTTCAATTAAATTATTAGGAATTGGCTCTTTCTCAACATGTTTATCAGCAAATTTGGAAAAGTTAAATTCAAGTTTCTCACCAGCACATTTAATAAACACTTTCTCTTTAGGCAAATTAATTTCAGCACCAACAGTATGTAAGAAAGGTCTACCAAAAATGATAGGACAAAATGAATCTTGAGGACAACCAAGCACAATAAAATCAGCAGGGTATTTTATTTTGCCAACAATACTTCAACATCTCTAACAATTCCAAATGGACTAATATAATCTTTATTAGCAAGTTGAATTGTCATACCTGTCTCTTCCATAACAATGGGATCAATATCAGGCTTGATCTCAAGATAAAGAGAATATGGAATGACACTAATACTTGCTCCAATATCACATAGACCATGATAACTTGAAGTCCCAATAGAGCATGATATAACAGGTTTCCCAACTTTGGCCGAATTACCTTTGATGACTTTGGTAGCATCTTCACATAGATAAACATCCACTGGGTCTTCTTCATTTAGTTGCTTGATAACAGAAATTTGAGTGTTGACTTCCACCTGTTCATAAGGCTGAGAACATCTTTTGTTACTCTTGTTAGTAACAGCTTTAAGTAAATTCTCCTTAACTTGGTTTGGAAATGGAGGTGGTTCAACATACTCCTCAATTGTCACAGATGACATTGGTTCAACCTGTTTAATAACTTTAGGAACAACAATAGATTGTTTAACAGGTTCAACATAAACTTCAAATCCACTTTTTGGAACACAGATATGATCAGCAAAACCTTTAGCTATTTCAATTATAACATAAGGATCAAGACCAAAAGTATCACTCAGATTTTTAAACAAATAGAAGTAGAGAAATTCTCTACACATGAATATTCATAATCAAAATATGGCTCATTACCTTTATCAAGATCCCAGTGGCTAGTATTTTCAGAAATAGTCTCCAATAAATTCCATGCTTCTTCTTCAGTGTTATTAGTAAAACTTCCACCAGATGAATTATCCAGAATCTCCTTGTGCTTCATAGGTAGTCTCACATAAAAGTTTATCAATATAAGTTTCCTTGTAAGATCATGACATGGATTCTTGCGAAGGAGTTCCTTTAACCTCCCCCAAGCTTGAGTAATACTCTCTCCCAGATGTGGCCAGAAATTGAATATATAGCAGCGGTTATCATAAGCTTCTTTAGGAGTAAAATATTTAAGAAAGAAAACCTTCCTCAAGATACTCCATTCATTCTGGACCTCTTCATCCAAAGACCTGTACCAATCACGAGCATTACCAGATAAAGACAAATACAATAGCTTCCTTTTTACCTGATCCTCTGAAATACCAGGTAGTCTGAATAAGCCACATATGTCCTCAATTATTTCCATGTGCTCGCGTGCCGACTTAGTTCCATCTCCTGTAAATGGATTTTTCATAACTCTTTTAACATGACCCATGGGAATTTTATATCCCACTTTAGGTACTCAGACACAGTAGTTTCAACCACCTTTGCAGTAGTGGCATAAGCACTTTCATATAGAGCAAGATGCAGCGAGGCACGATTCATAAATGCCATAGTAACAATGAGATAAACAGCTTTCAAGTTTCCTTACCAAACTTCTTACCAATAGCGCTACGCTCCCCGGCAACGGCGCCAGAAAAGTATCTTGATGGCTCCCAAGTGCAGGAGATCAATTGTAGTACCTTTCAATTAGAAAAGGTTGTCGAACCCACGAGGAGCTGAAGGTATTGGTTAGTAAGATTGATAAATAAAACAATAAAAGATGCAAGTGTTTTTGGTATTTTCAGTTGTATAATTGCAAGCAGATAACAGATAGCAAGTGAAAGCTCTCAAAGAGAGAAAGCCCAATCCTCTTATGTGGCAAGAGGACAAGCTCAAGTGATGTGTAACTTATATGTGGCAAACGTTCCCGAGGGCGGCATGGATGATGCTAGGCATAGAGATTTATTAAACAACACGTTGAATATCTTGTCAAGTTTTAATCTCTTTGGACGGAGCCATAATTAGGTATAGCTAAATAAATAAACTACAACCCCTTATGATGGATCATGTGGCCAAGCAAATGACTGCACAAGAATTATTAAGACATAAAGTCCCACCATAGCATTACACTCTAAGGTCCCCGATACTAATACCCTCATAATATAACTTCATGACTCGGTCTCAGGTTTACGTGTCCTCCCAAGTCTCCATCAATTCATTACACTACGGTGTTCTCCTATGAGCCCATAAAGGTGAAGTGTTGTGCAGTCGACGTTCGCACAACACCATCATAGAATCACATAAAAGATAAACTCTTGACAAAATACCAACACATGTCATATATAAATCATGCCAATTCATCCTATGCCCTCAGGAACATACGGGAACTACTCACAACGTGCGAACATGATCATAATCAGTGGCATAAGTGGTACAACACAATCTGAAATTATAACTTCACCACCAAATAATGACAAGTACTCAATCACAAACATGAATAGTAGCACAAGACAAGTATCTAGGGTATAGCAACTCTCAAACTGCGAGGGGAACGGAGTGGATCACGGTGATGATGATGGTGATGGTGCTGGTCTTGATGGGGGTGATGATGTAGAGGCCTCCTCCCACGCCAAGGAGGAGAGGTGATGACGATGACGATGATTTCCCCCTTCTCCGGAGTTCCGGAGCAGCAGGATCTGACCCCCCTCGGAAGGGATCAGGAGTTTCGCCGCCGCCGCGACCTCGGATGGACTTGGAAAAATTAGGGCGTTACTTTTCGGGCGAGACGAAGGCGTCGATAAAAAGCCCCAGGCGAGGAGGTGCCCGAGGCACCTTTGGGTGGTCCCACGCGGCCAGGTACATGGGCCGCGTGGGCCACCCCCATTTGGCCCTCGTGGCTCTCCTCTCTTCGGTCTTCTTCCCTCTGCCTTTCTCCCGATGAAAAACTGACGCAGTATTTTTCCTTTTATTATTTGAGGTCCTGTAGCTCCTGAAACATTAAAGACAAGAAAAGGGGTTTTCTGCCTCCCAGAAATTAAATACCAAAAATAGGGACTTTGTATGAAAGTCCCCAAAATCATCTAAAACATGTAGAAACAATCATATAATCATGCAAATAACATTCTAGTATGATACTAAAAGTTATATAAATGATGATATAAAATGCACGTATCAATGTGACAACGGCATATGTATTGAGTGACACAATACAGCCCAACATCCTTTATCTGGGGGTAAAAAGGAAGAAGTATGATGTGGGAGTGACAACAAACCACGCTAGCCTTACGAGGGTGACCCTAGCAACAGTCTGACAACACGGGCAGGCACCACACACAGCAGTGCGAAGAGAGTCGAGCTGACGCCAGATAGCAGCACTTTGCGTGTAGAACTGATCAATGGTAGAGTCACCCTGCTGAAGATCATGCTCCTGACGAACCACAGACAGATATAGAGCATCTCCGGACGGCTGATGACGCTGACGAAGGTGAGCCCACATGTCAGCGACAGTACTGAGGCCCATAAACTCAGAGGCAAACTGCGGTAGAACACTGGCGGTGAGAACAGCCGCAGCACGAGCATCATCATCAATCCACTGGGTGTAAGCAGTCAGATCCAAACGGTAGGTCTCAAGGGCGTCAGAATGCTCCTTGACCTGCCGGTCATACGCAGCAATGGCAACATCATCCACACTCTTAGCTGCATCCTTTGCAGCCTGAGTAGCATCAGCAGCAAGAACTGGTGGCGTCGGCGGAATAGGAGCAGTAGGAGCAATAGGGCATGGCGGACACTAGACCTCGCCGGAAAGCACACCCCAGAGACGAAGACCACGCATATGAATGTGCATAAAGGTAGCGAAATCAGGATAATTCGTGCCATCAAAGATCACCGAGCAGCGAGGAATCGCGACATAGCCCGACGATGCAGACATCTCCACCTTTTTTTTCGATTTTTTTTTACAGGACGAAAGTCAACACAGATCAGAGAGCTTCCGTGCTGGAAACGGAGGCGACCTGGTGACTAGAAGTGATCTCGATCTGCAAGCTGGTCTCGATCTGGAGGCAGATGCGTCTCGATCTGGAGGCAACGGGCGAGCGGCAGTGGCCCAAGGCGAGCGGCAGCGGCCCAAGGCAGGACTTCGGGCCGGACGGCTTCGGCCGGAGATGATGGGCAGACGCGGGCGCAGCTCTCGCGAGGACGAAGATGGAGCGGCCGGAAACGGAGGCTGCCGGGGCGGTGGCGGCCGGGGACGGAGGCTGCCAGAGACGGGACGGCCGGGGACGAGGGCGGCCGGGGCGGTGACGACCGGAGACGGAAGCGGCCGTGACGGTGGCTGCCGGAGAGAGAGCTCGATCGATTCGATCTGTACGAAACCGGCAGCTGGAAAAACAAAACTGCACGAGTTGCGCGTGCGTGGAGCCCTAACCTAGCTCTGATACCATGTTAGGAATATGCAACTTGTATTCCACGGGGGCCAAAGGCCACAATATATCGTACATGTACAGGTGTAAATATGCAGGGAGCCCCCTATCTAATAGGGAAACTACAATATACAAATATCTCTCTAACAAGGGTGTGCGGGCTGCGGCGGTTGGGGAAAAGGGAATGGAACCGTGGGAGGGTTTTTTCGGATTTAGGGTTTTTTGGGGGTATATATACATGTGTCTAACTCTCTCTGGTATCCTGTCCCGACATGTCATAGCGGGTACCGGGTATGTCGGGTATGGATAGTGGTGTACCAGATCCGTCACCGCAATAACCGTTGGGGAGTGTTTTAGCACTGATAAGATCCCCACGGGTAGTAATATGCAACCAAAACCGTCCCCTAATAGGTGAATTAACCACCGGTTATCGGGGAATGGATATCCATTGCCAAATTGAGCCAGGGCCAGATCGAACGAGTACTAATACGTAGGCAGTAAAATTTCCCACGCCCCGGGCCATTGCCCCTGCTGCCCGGGACTAGCTCCACCCCTGGTGGCGGCGATGGTGCGAATCGCCGGCGAGAGGAAAAAGATGGAGCGCGTGGGAGCGAATGAATCAGGTCACACCGGCGCTGTGGGTATGACGGGCGGGCCACCCCTGTCATAGGGCATGTCCGCCCAATGTCCGGCACCCCGAGGGGGCCTCCAACACACCGGCGCTGTGTGTATGACGGGCGGGTCACCCCTGTCGGAGGGCATGTCCGCCCCACGTCCGGCACCGCCGAGGGGGCCTCCAAGCCCTTTCGGGGTGTCGGACACGATTTCGCTCGGCCCGACCCTTTGGGGGTGCCGCTGGTGGGCGATTTTGACGTCCGGACCCCCATTGGGCCTTTGGGGGGGGGGGGGGTCATTTGGAGGCCCCCGGTGGAGATGCTCTTAGTTCAGGCTAGAATCTAGTGATTTTTTTTTTGCGAAAAGGCCAACCGATCTATTGATTATCAACAACGGTACAAAGAATCCCAAAAGTAATAAAAATTACAAATAGATCTTCAGACCACCTAGCATGACTACAAGCAGTGAAGCGAGCCGAAGGCGCGCCGCCGTCCTCACCCCTCCCTCACTGGAGCCGGGCAAAGCTTGTCGCAGAATAGCTTGTTGTAGTAGACAGACGGGAAGTCGTCGTGCTAAGGCCCTGAAGGACCAACGCAGCAGAGCATCAACCATCGCCAATGATGACAACCGTAGATCAGAATAGCCAGACCTACAACCACATGAACGAACACAAAAAAAACGGACTAGATCCGAGAAGATCCATCGGACACACAACTCCACATGTCCTCCGTCGATACTAGACGCATCTCCGGAGCGAGGATAGGACGAGGAGGATCTTATTCTGCTTTCAGGATGTCGCCGCCGCCACACCATCCCGAAAAAGACACTCGAATACCTAAAAAAGGGAACGGAAACCTTCCCGCCGGCGAGGGGTTGCGGTCCGCCGCACCTCCGATCTAAATCACCTGGGAGGGGAGCCGTACGACGTTAGAATCTAGTGATTTGATTACTCATGTGCTGTGATTGGGCATATGCGTTGTTGTTTTTGAAGCGTTTGAATGGTGGGGTTTTCCCCCTTGTTTATGGACCTTAATGATGATGCCTGTTGCTTTGTTAGACTTAGTGAAGAATATATTCCTTCCCCCCTTTGCTATTGTTATGCTACCAACTAGTTGACATGCACGTGCAACGCACGTCTTCACTTCACGATTATGGCACACGTTTATGATATCAATTAATAATAGTTTACTCATATAAAACTCTTGCCCGCATATGTCGAGAGACAACATTTTCAAACATCATCCAAAGATTTGTATCTCAATTAGTAATTAATAATGTAGTATATTCATAACAATTCATATATCATCGTAGGAAGGTAAATGTATAATGAAATAGACTATATACAAAACATAATTTACAAAAAAATTACCAATTTGTAAACATTTATAATTTCTATGAAATAACTTTGAATCCTACCATTTGATCGTAGACGACAACCCAGCCACATGCACACAAACTTCACGCGTGCACATGGCACTCTGGGTTTACCATGTCGCACGCCGTCGGACCATGCTACCTGAAAGAAAAATCTACAAGAACATGTAGATTTATCATCTACTTTAGCTGACCCTTGCACAATGGCATAAACCTTGATTATATTTTAGAGATACAGTAGCCATTTCAAAATATTATTAGAAAAGTAATCCAGATCATAAATGACAAGGATAACAGGTGAAAGACTCTCAACTTGTATTTACTGCCTTTACCATGACTTGTGCATTAGCAAAAAAAATCTCCCGCCTGAATCGCCAAACCAACTGTTGCTATGAGGCCTTCATCCATATAAACCTGCAGTGAAGCAAATCACATTAGAAGATTCAGATGTATCAAAAATCATCTTGGTACGAAGATTAACTGATAAAAACATGTATGCATGTTCAACAAAAAAATACTAAACCAAATATATGACGTTCTATCCTTTGTAAGCAGACCTCGTGCATGTTGAGAATAGGTTTAAATACTTCTATATCTGAAAGTATGCCCACAATAAAACAGCTACCCGAAATTGCTGGCAAGACAATAGAACACTCATCTTATTAACTCAAATCCCCTAATATATTAAATCATGTTAAACAATCTACTATAAGAACAGTCAAATATCCAAAATCCCTAACCAGTGAGTGATTTTCAAAAGTGTTCAGACTAAATCCTCAATGCCCACACCCACGCAGTGTGGCAGGAGATGCATTGTTAAATCATCATTATGCAAGCACAGGTTTATTATGTATAGCTGAAATAAATAGATGCATCATTATATGCAAAATTAGCCTAAATATATTTCCTGTGAGCCCACAGCTGAGAGGAGCAGGAACCAAACGTCATTACCCAATCAAAACTCAGAACAACAACTACAATTTCTCTGTAGTCCAATTTCTATGACAATTATTGAATGTCCTCCGCAGTTCCTATTGGACATGGCTACAAAATGTTGATTATAGTGTCAACATCTCACTCCAGATGCATGGAAATAATCACATGGACAAGTTCGGCTGATGAAATCTGCCACATTGTTCTTATTTTTCCTATCAATATTAATTGTCAGGATGCTGAAACAGAGAGGCCCGTCATTGCCTTTCCATACCTTTCATAATACATATATTGTTGCGTCTCCTTCGCCCTTAGTGAGTCGTTGCTCATCCATGGCACTCATCATAGATTTAGACTCCAACCAGCACCATTCCATATCATCGGCATGGAGGAGCTTCTCCTCAGCTTTTCGCTGAAGGACGGCAACAATGTATCCATGTCCCATGTCCATTATGGAGAACTGGAGATGCATTCCGGAAAAGATTTGTCAAAATATATAGGTATTATTAGCACAGTAAAAGAAATAATAAATACAGAGGTTATACTAACGGAGAAACCTTCGTGCATGCCAATCGCATGACATAGCTGATGCAACCATCCCATATAGAAATGCCTCCCTAACACCAGGTCACCAGCAACTGCTCTAAAATATAGACTGCACTCTGATGATACATTTATGAGATAAAAGCAACAGTGTCAAGTTGAAATACAATGTGACGCCACAATAAGTCATTGAATTGATTGAAAAAAATTAAATCTACAGAATTATATTTCTTCATTAAGAAGAGACTCTATGTGGCATTGTATCGAACAGTTGGTGCGCACGACCCTCCGGGACTATGCCAATTGAAACATACGCATGAAAAAACACCAGTTGATCATCAAATTTGAACCTTCACTTTTTCTCTTGTACTTCCAGCGTTATTGTGTATTGAGGTCGAGATGGGATGTTGCCGGCGCCAGCAGCTCGGGGAGGAGGTCGCCGACCAGCAGGAAATCTCATAGTCCTTATCTGCAGTGGAGGAGGCCTCCTATGAAACAAACAAAAAATCAGGGGTAAAATCTACCGGTAGTCTGAACGTCAAACAAAACAGTATAGATAACAAATTACAAATCAATCACCAATTTCCAAGTCAGCTTCCTAGCTAGCTGTAGCGATCAAACTTTGTAGCGATCAATCAACGATCCAAGTTAGCTACCTAGCTAGCTGCAGCGATCAAGCATGTGCTAGTATAAATCTAAAATCTACTAAACTGGACTTAGGCGGACGGAGGGCTACCTGCGGCTGGCAGCATCATGGCGACGTGGTTGTCCATTCGTGGCCGCTGGGCGGATGGGGAACCAGCAGATCCATCGATCGGCCGCGGTAACTGCTCCACGGGGCCGTGGAACAGCGGCAGCGGCGGGAATTCGGTGGAGGGACCGACGCGAGGTCAGGCCGGCGACCATCGGCGCTGATTGACAGCAGCGTCCCGCTGCTGCTGCTTGGGCCGTCGCCATGGCTGGCGCATCAACCCAGAGAGGGATGGAGGGCGGACCACGGCGGCAGGACAGATATCCAGATGGCGGCGGGGGGTGACCTAGGGTTTCACGGGTGTAGAGGGAGCTCGTTGCGTGGGGATGCCAACGTAGGGGGAACTGGGTGGGTGGGTGGCCGGCGTCGAGAGGAGAGCAGCGAGGAAGGCAGGGTTGCCGGCGGCGACGGCAGTCTCGGGCGGATCGAGGAGGAGGAGCGGAAAGGGATTGAGGAGGAAATGGTAGCTACAGTTTTTTTTCGCCAGAGAAGCGTGGGGCGAGGAACTGGTGTGAGTCGCGGACGTGGGGCGGGGAGCCTGGCAGGAAATTTCTCTGCCGGTCGACAGGAGTAATCTGGTGCGTTGCTTTGGCCAGATCTAATCTGTATCGTTTGATCTGTTTTGGTGGGTTGGATCTGATGGTCCAGATCGACCTGTGTACACTTTGTCTGGGTGGCTGTAGCGAAACTAAAGTTGGCTCTTTTATAAGTAGTGGAGATTAACTTATTTGATTCCTGATGAATCTATGCATGTTATCAGTTACATGTTACATATGTCAACACATATAGCAGGCCCCAGAAATATCAGCAATAAACGTCGCTTGCATGGTACATGTATACTCCCTCCGTTGCAATGAATAAGGCTTATATTTTTTTTGGAAAAGTCAAGTTAAGTAAACTTGGACCAAACTTTTAGAAAAAACTATTAACAACTATAATATTATATGGATATCATGTGAAAATATATTTCATGATGTATCTTAGGGTGGTTATTTTGTATTGTAAATGTTTATAATTTATTAAAAAAATTGGTCAAACTTAACATAGTTAGACTTTTCAAAAAAAATATAGGCCTTATTCGGAGGTAGTACAAACCAGAGCAAAATGATACTCAGAGTGGATAGAAGCAAATGCACGTGGAGATGGAACCCCACTTATGTTGAAAAGAGTAGGAAATTGTCCAGACTCAGCTTGACATGATTGATAGAAAGTAATCACCACACTGGTGATACTAGGTATCTTCTGCTATGAAAAATCTATGTATCATAGATTCATAGTAGATAACTACCAAGAATGGAAAAAATCATTCTCCAATATCAAGCATTGAGGAGACTCATTCCGGTAACAATGATATTGAAAACCATTCTCCGACAATGATAAGATGGAAGATTAACGATGAGACCAACAGGAAGATTAACGATGAGACCAACAGGATTTAGAAGTTAAGATACTTCATGAGATCAATAATGAAAGCTTTCACAAAAACGGGTTTAATACTGAAAGCATATAGCACAACCGAATGTTTGAGGAAGTTTGGGTCTCACAACACACAAGCCGTAATAAGCACATAAGGGAGTATCTGAAACGCTGTCCATGTCCGAGTACAAAGCTCAACAATTATTGCTCTCGTAAAACCATAGAAAAGGTACGTAGGGCAACTTCTTTCGGTTTATAGACCAACTTCGAGGTTCAGAGAAGCTGAAGCCTAAAAGAAGTGCAAGTTTTTGGCCAGCTTCTTCCCACCGCCGGGCTTCTCTGTAGTGCAATTTTGAAGTCCGGAGAAGCTAGCAGAGCGCAACTTCCTCAGCAAGCCGGAGATGGAGATCTTGGCGTCGCCATCTCTGTGCGCTGCTCTTGCTAGCGTCCCCACGGCCAGCGCCAACGGCAGCCACATGATCCACCAGACAACCGCTGTGTGGATGGCCAAGCAGCCAATGGGCGCCGCCAAGCAGCCCACTCCAGTTCTGGGCCTTCCAGTCAGCGCCCTGCTCACCAGCCTTGCCGGCACACAGAGCATGCCGTCTGGAGCTGTATTCCCGAACTTCGCCAACTTCCATCAACAACAGCAGCAGCAATCTGCATCTACAGTGGTTTATTGGTTCCATCAGGCTTGTAAGATACTGCCAAACAGCAGTATATTATTTAGTACAGGCTTGTAAGTTACAGCCGAGTATCAGCTTGAAAATGATGCTACATTCTTCGGTGCAATGATTACATTTTTCATATTAACGAAAGTACATACTCACATGCAGTACATTCCTATTTTTTCACAATTGACTAATTTCTTTTGATTTTATGTTAGAACCATGTCAGTTTTATGTTCTCCCTGTGCACAGCAGCTGCTCGTCCAGCCGATTGACTATTATTTATTTGGTATTTTTCAGTTCAGCAAGCATGGACTGTGATCTATTTGTTATCATGAACGCATGTAGCTCTATCTTGATGCCATAAAAATGAATGTATCGTGTTTGGAGGTTATATTGTATCGTCCAAGATGTAGCTCTATCTATATGCGATAATTGTCCACACTGATGTATGAATTATTCAAGAAGTATCATCTTCAGAGGCACCGGCTCACTGTTACGACAGGCGCCAATGCTATTAGACACTTTGCAGCTCAGAAGCCATGCCACACACAACCTTGCTGCCCAACCAGTGTACAAGTATCTCATGAAGAAAACAATATTGAGTATGCTTGTGGTTGCAACAGATGGAAAAATAGTAGAAGGCTTCTAATTAATTCTTGCTAAGGCAACCAAGATATGTATAGTATAACTAAAGTTTCACCTTGGCCTTATCTTTCAATCATAATGCTGATTGCTGAACTGTATCCATGGATGAACAATCAGATCTCACTTCAACGAATAATCTAGTGCTTCCTCCATATATCTGAACAAATAAGAGAATAGAGATAAAAAATTCACATCAGGCTTACAAAATTTATTCTGTCATGAGATTGAGAACCTTGTGGAGAAATAAGTGACAACCACACAAGATATCATTTTCGAACCACCTTGTATTGAAAAAACCATGGCCTGAAATATGAATAAAAGAGCACTAATACGGAAAAGCCATTGTATTAACATACATGAGAAAAATCCAGAGAGATTGAAAGAGAAAATGCTAGAAGGAAATGAACTGAAAAAACTAATCATTCTAAATAACAAAAAATAATTATGTTCAGGATTTGTGTCAATGCTGGAGAAAATGAAGACCGGAGAAACTGTTTATGATTCTCAAGAACAAAATAGAGGTACAAGCTTATAATAAGAAAGAGAACTCACCAATTAAGAGTATTGATCCTTCCAGAAAGAAAAGTGCTAGAAGGAAGCCCATATTGAATCTTGGAAGATGATTAATCCTTATTGTGCAATGTAGCTCGCTCCTACTCTGCAGATACCATGAGAGAATCATTCAATAATAAACTGCAGCTAGTTACATGGTAAGAAGCTTTTTCTAATATCTGATGCATGTGAACCATATTGACTACTAAAGGGGTAGGTGCAATGAATGTACTCTGAAGAGAGATGGAGATACTCTCAACTGTTCATACACTTATGGTGTCCAGTGCATGTAAGTAGATGAACTTTACCTCCAGATTTGTGCAAATAAGTATTTAGCCCATCGAGACATGACTACTAGCTGCTTCTTTCTTCGGACATTTGTCCATTATAACCTTCCTTGACTCATCCGATACAGACCATTGGCTAGCAGCAGCGTGAAAATTTGAGATTAGCACAAGATTTCGAGTATTATGTGGATCAACTTCCAGAAGATGCCCAGCTACCTTGTTGCCTCTCAGCACATCTATGTTAGATATACATGCATTCAACATAGCCACACAGATAGCACCAGAAAGCTTAGCTAGGTTCGCACGTAAACTACAGTAGATATCCCATGCTTCATCAATCTGTCCTGCCCGGCCTAACATGTCAATAAAACAAGCGTAGTGCTCTGGTCTTGGATCAATTGCATACTTGCTTTTCATCAAATGTAATTTGGCTCGGCCTTCGTCCACAAGACCAGTGTGTCCGCAAGCTGAGAGAACAGCCAGAAATGTGATGGCATTTGGCAAGACTATGGGTACAGCTTTCTCCATCTTCTCAAACAAGTCCAAAGCCTCTTTGCCATGCCCATGGCGACTATAACCATCAATCATACTGGACCAGGAAAGTACGTTTTTGCCAGACATTCGATCAAACACCACACGTGCACCCATTGTTCGCCCGCACTTTGCATACATGTCAATAAGCGCATTGCATAGGATAGTCTCAGAATCAAACCCACAACGGAGAACCTTGCAATGCACCTGCAGACCATATGCCAAATTAGCTGTGGCTGAGCAGGCTGAGAGAGCGCATGTCAGTGCGATTCCATTGGGTTCAATGCCCCCCAGCATCAAGAAAGCCTCCCGGAATTGGCCATTCTCTACGCAGCCTGAAATAAAAGCGTTGTAGAGTGCCACATCTTTCGGCCGCTCCCTGTGGACAAACACTGTCTTCGCCTCCTCGACGCACCCGCAGCTCATGTAGAGATCAACAAGAGCTGTCCTCATAATGACATCATCGTGGCACGCAAGAACCGTCAGCGCGTGGACCTGGCGGCCGGGCCGGACGGCGCGTGAGGAAGTGCAGGCCTTGAGCATGGTGCACAGGGTGGAGGCCGTTGGCGCGAACCCGGCAGCTGCCATGCCGCGAAAGGCTTCCGCGGCGGCGGCGGGGCGCGCGTGACGGACGTGGCAGGTGATGAGCGCGTTCCAAGCAACGGCGTCGCGCGCGGGCATTTCGTCGAACAGGCGGGAGGCGGCGCATGGGAGACCGGCTTTTGCATATGCTGTGAGGAGGGCGGTCGCCGGGATGGGGCTAGAGAGGGAAGAAGACTTGAGCAGCATGGCGTGGAATGCGGAGGAATGGGACGGGTGGGAGGAGAGGCGGCGGAGCAGCGCGGAAAGCGGCGGGGCCGCATGAGGCATTTGCTGCAGGTCAACGAGCTTTGGCAGAAAATCGGCGGCCGGACGAGCTGGGGGAAGATGAACGGCGTCTGGGAGAGGAAAGGCGGCGAGCTGGGCTGCTGCGGCGGCCGGAGGATGTCGGGGGAACCGCGCCGCGAAGAGGAGGTCGGATGAGCTGCTGCTGCGGCTGCCGGCTGACAAGGAGGAGGACTAGGGAGCTGCCGGCTGCGGCTGCCCAGCTAGGGAGGCCGCGCGGACGAGGTGGCGGCCGGAGACGCCGATGGAGGCGGCGTCGAGGTCGACCCTCCCGGCGGCTTTATAGGATGTGACCTCTTTTTTTTCTTCGACAGACCGCGCGCAAAAGGTCTGCTGCGACTGCGAGCGAATTCGTTGCTGATGGCCCCTTTGGCATGATTAACCAGTTTGTCAATATGTAACTAAGAAACGGGGACACGAATATACAGTAATACCCCATGATTGTCTTACCTTTGGGGCAACAATGGAGGGCGGCCGACGACAGGAGATGCGGCGCAAGGAGATGCGGCAGAGGCGGCCAGGGGTGATGGAGGCGTGGCCCGGCGACGGAGAGGCTAGGGGTGACGGAGGCGAGGCCCGGCGGCGGAATCCAGCGTGATGGAGGGTGGAGACAAGGCTCGGCGGTGGGGCCTCCAGGCGCGACGGAGGTGAGGCCTGGCGGCGAAATCCAGGGGTGACGGAGGAAAGGCTCGGCGGTGGGGCCTCCAGGCGCGACGGACGCGAGGCCCGGCGGCGAGCAGCCAGGGGCGACGGAGGTGAGGCCCGGCGGCTCCGGCGGCAAGGTCACGAACGGAGAAAGAGAATCTCTCGCTCGACTCTGTTTCCCAGTTCGTGCGAGAAGAAATAGACAAGGGCAGAATTGTAATTTCGGATTATAATTAGACTAATATTTTGTTTTATAAGCTTAATAAGGAGTTAAACAACGCAAAAGGGGGCCTCAGCAACTAATTAACCGAACTGGGGGGCTAGAAGGGAGAAAGGCAAAGAAGGGGGCTTATGTTGCTAAGGCGCACGAACAGGGGTGATAATCAATTCTCCCAAAAAGAATACGGCAATGAAACCATGTGGCAATCAGCTCAACTGTATTTTCTTAACAAAAGAAAAATAATGATTCACAAAAAAAAACTAGCTCAACTGTAAAATCTTTTTTCCCTAGAAAACCTGTAATTTTTTCTTCGATGTATATATTGTTGAAACACAGGATATCATAATTAATTTTGGGATAATCCATATAATAATACATTTTTACATACCATATTCAGGTGTCAATTCGAAATTGGATATCAATCCGTCAGATGTGTTCAAACCAAACATGAATTCTTTAAAATGCATTTGGAACACGGAAATTATATTGTATTTTGCTAATTCTCGGTTAACTGAGATTGAAGTTAGAGCTCGATCTTGCATTGTAATGCGTAATTACACATAGTTGCACATAGGTTGCAATTACACATGTGTTATAATCACGCTTAATTACACAAATGTTTTTGTAATTGCACATGAATTACATTGTATGGAGTATTTTGGAACGGAGGGAGTAATTGGTGACAAAGAATTGAACTTATCAGCTTAAATCCTTGGTGGTAGCAAACAGTCAAACAGCAGAGGAGTCATAGACCGCGCGCACGCGGGCTCGCCGGCGGGCATGCTCTGACTCCAAAATCACCTCCGTTTTGCCCTTAGCGCAGCCTACCATTTTCCCGTGTCCTCCCTCCACTGCTCGCCCCTCTCCACCGCCGTCGCCACCTCCGCGTCCCACGCCAAATTCGTGGTCGCGGACTACCTCGTCGACACCTTCGGTCTCACGCCAGCCCAAGCCCCTCTCAAGGCTTCCAAATACCCATCCCATCTCGAGTCGCCCGCCAACCCCAATGTCGTCCGCGTGTTCCTCTCTTAAGCCGACCTCGCCGAGTCGGGCATTGCGGCGGCGGTTGCCATGGATCCACCTCTCCTCTGCTCCAGTGTGGACAAAACCCTAACCCCGCATCACGCAGCTCCGGGACATCGGTGTCTCCCTTTCCGAGATCTCGCGCCTTATTACCGTCGTCCCGACGATCCTTATCCGCCCCGCCTCGAATTCTTGATGTCCTTTTTGGGATCCTAGTAGAATCATCCTACGACAAGGTAGAACTCGTCCTCAAGAGGAAACGCTACCTCCTCAACGGGAACATCGAGAATTTGGTCAAGCTCAACACGATTTTGCAGCAGTACGGCCTAAGTGCTTGTGACATTGCCAAGCTCTATGGGCGCACCACCGGCAAACTGTTCGCCATGCAGCCAAACCGTGTGACAGAAATGGTGGTGCGCGCGGAGAAGCTCGGCGTGCCCTGCTGCTCGGAGAGCCCTTGCGATTGTCTGCACTTTCACTCCCGAGAATATCAGTGCAAAAATGGATTTCTTGGAGATGGATCTTGGACGATCTGAAGCTGAGCTGGCGGTGCGCAACTCGCCGGACATTCTAACTTTGTCAAAGGGGAATTTGGGTCACAAATTGTAGTTCTTGAGGATGAAGGTTGGGTTGAATACTTCATACATAGCGCGTAGGTCCGGAATACTGAATTTTAGCATTGATAAGCGGATGATGCCTAGACACAGTGTCATAGAGGTTCTGAAGGCGAAGGAGCTCGTGACAAAAGACATTGACTTATACAGTGTGTTTGCTTACACAGAAAAGAAATTTCTAGAGAAGTACCTTGACCGTTATAACGATTGTGTTCCGGGGCTTGCAGATGCTTATGCAGCTGCTTATGCAGGGAAAATTCCTGAAGTCCAACTGTGAGAGGTTGTAACGAAAATTTCGGAGGCACATTCTCTGCTTCGGAAGCTAGAATATGTCTAGACAATAATACTTCAGACAAGCTTATTTAGTGAACTCTTAGCTGTTTACTCAGCTTATATACCTTGCTATTGCTGAAACGTTTAGATGATCTGGTTTTTGTATATATGTGATATGTCCTAGTTATTGCTTCTTTTATATGCGATATGTCCTAGTGAACTCTTGCTATATATTGCTGAAACATTTGGATGATCTGGTTTTCGTGACCTATTGTTCTTTCCTTGTTTGCAACCTGACCAATGTTGCTTGCTTCTTGGCTTCTTTGCGTAGGCCCTACAAAGAAGTAATATATGTACCTCTTCCATTATTGTACTCTACCTAATGTTACTGATTATGTACATATGTGATATGTCTTAGTTTGGTTAGTTTACTTTATCCCCTACTATGGTTGCAAGGTTCTTGCATATCGTTGTGCACAACATGAAAACAAAGTGATAAAGAAGAAGCTTATTAGATCTAGCGAGACAATTAGCATAAACTTTTGCATGGTCTTATCTACCATTTTGCATTGCCTTGAAATTTTTCTGAAGAACCTGAAACTATTCATGCAAATTCCCTTGACAAAAATGGAAATGGTTCGAGGCAGAACTATTAAACATATGCTCTACACATTGAAACATCCTTTAATTTGTATCCTAGTAGCTATTGCATATAAATTCAAAAAAAATAGTAGCTATTGCATATATTATGGGAGCAGCGTTTTGGCTCCCGAGCACAGGTGCACATGGTATCTGGACGGCTCAGGTTTTGTCGAGATTGTGAATCTGGCCCTTGTCGTCACGTGCGCTGGCTGGTAAAAAAGAAGGTCGGGCAGTAACTCCCACCCCCCGTGACCTGACATGTCGGGCATTATTTTGACGGGCGTTAACGCGGCCGTGGGTACAGGACGTCCTATTTTCCATTCCCCGCGGACCAGATGAATTATGCCGTCACAATTTGTTTCCTCGAGTGGTGGGAGGATGGGCGCCGGGCTGTCGGCGCTGTCGCCGGGATGGAGATTCTTGCCGGCCGACCAGTGGTGCTTGAAGGGATCGAGTTTCTACTGGATCCAATTGACAGGCGAGCGAATCAGTTCTATGCGTATTCTCGGTAGCAGCTATTTTGAATCTGGAGGATTTGTGATGGCTAACGAAGTCGATTTTTGGTCTGTTGACAGATTCCCCACGAGAGGGCAGCAGGGGAAAATGAAGACAATATGGATCTAATCCATGGGTTGGCTAAAATCAGCGTGGCGGAGCGACATTCGGGGGCCCTCAGTGGCGTGGTTGGCGAAGCTAACTCTGTCGTGGGAGAGGTACGAGCTAGAGATGAGGAATCGCACGAGGGGGAGGTGGACACCAAGCGTCCAAGGAAGCCAGCGACGACGTCCCAAGCATCAGTGATCAGGAGGATCCGAAAGCACACGGGTGGACGAGAAGGTTTGTCCCACAATTTTCGTTTGAGCTTCTGCTGCTTACAAAAAAGGCCGTGCCAATTTGAGGTTTAGAATGGGCAAATTGATGTCGTTGTCATGGATGCAGCTGTTGTATTCGGTGAAATGTGGAAACGATTCAGGCCTGATAGCAATTGTATTGCTGCTGTGACAGTAGAGATAATTACAGTAGATGATTTCATTTGTGTAAGATTGGGGGTGGTGGAAAAGAATGCAACTTATAGTAGATGACTTCGCTGCTGCTGGTGCGTTGATTGCATTAATCTTGTAGGCTCGTCACAGTCAAAACTAGATAGTTTCATTTGTCGCAGCAATTGAAAGTTTTTATCATAGTTCAGTTTTTTTTTTTTTTTAACACGGAGGGCCCCCGAAGGGGCTAGAAGCCTCTTTTCATTCCATACAGTGGGTGTACAAAGAAATTTACAGAGGACCCATAAAAACAAGAAATAAAACATAGATCCCTGTCATTTGCAGAAAGGACCTTGCTAGAATAAAGAAAATTACAAACGAGTCCTTCTCTTTCCCCACCGTCGAGCAAGAGGACGAGCTTGCCGTTGCCATACACCGCCGCGGGGACATCACCACTTGCGTCGATGCAGACAGGAACCTCAGCAACAGCTGACCTCGATAGGGCCTCACATCGGAGGTTGCACAGGAGCTGGAGCACACCAGCAAGATTTTCAGGTCGCCATGGACCATGAAAGAAGAGCTCGAAAAGCAAACGGCTTCAATCCTCCAGCACCACCGCGAGCCACTGCCTGCTGCAGCACCGCACCATCCATCCACCACCATGGTGTCCAGAGAGATGCAAAGGAGCACAGCACAACAGAAGATCGAGGCAGCCCAGATTCGTCGCCGCCCTTTGAAGAACCACCCGCCATCAGAACTCTGATTCCTGCCACGGACCAGAGGAGACAGGCAAAAGGAGATGAAGCAGCTTCGAATCCGAAAGAGCTCGACGAGATTGATGAAACGGCCTCGGCCGTCTCCATCCCTGCAAAGAATCCACCTCGGACCTAATCTGCAGTAGAGGATAGGCCCAGATCCAGCGCCGCCGAGAGTCGCCGGATTCCAGCCGAGCACAAAAGCCAAATCCAACAGATCCTTCGATTCCCTTCTCCTCCCACCACGGCAGCAAGAAAAGGATAGAAGAAGCTGCAAGATACGCACCCGATTCGAGCCGAGCTTATTCAAGCAGCCGCCTTTAGCTCCACCACCAACCCGCTCGATCCACCATGGAACTTCGCCGGAAGGAAGCTTTGCCACGCCATGGTCGCCGCTCGGGGGCCACCACAGCAGGCGCGGGGAAGGGGAAGACGGCATACAGCCAGACGCCATATAGGCAAGATCTACAGCTAAACCTACAAGAGCTATATACAGGTGACGAGGGGTAGACTCATCAAGACCCATGGTTAAGGTCCCTAGGTTATGAATATGGGGGAGAGAACGTGGTAGAGCTGGAAGTATCGTCGGCTGACAAGCAGGGCAAAGATTTTACCCAGGTTCAGGGCCCTCGTGTGGAGGTAACACCCCTACGTCCTGCCTGTCTGTTATTGCTTTGTGAATATGATGGTTACAAGGATCCCGGCGAGATGTCGATCTCGCTAGGGTTTTGGCTCTGGTGGTTCGTTGTCTGGTTCGATGGCCCTCCCAGTCCTTAAATAATAGGCTGGGTCTCGGGTGTTCGTAACCGACTCGATTTACAAGTAAGGAAACTCTAAACCGACTATTGCTTCGCCAAACTTGGAGGATACTCCATCTTCGTGGGCCTCCCTTCATGGGCTTCATGTAGGCTCTGATAGTTGGGCCTAGTCGATACGTGCACCAGGTACCCTCATGGTAGGGTACCCGATAGGCATACCCATGTCAGTAGCCCCCGAGTACTTGTCTGATTCGAAGAGTCGGGCATGGACTCATACATCATGCACGTTACATTTTTTACATCTGTATTTAGAATTCTTATGAAATAGCACATGTTGGCTATGTCGAGTGTTTCATCGACTATGAGTTTTTGCTTATGATAGTCAAGGGATATTAGCTTAGCAGGCCCGGCACACACGACGGATCGGGGCCAGTTAACTACCATTTGTGGCAAAACCATACTAGCTTTCAATCAAACTCGAGTCCCCGGACTCGAATCTGGAACAAACTGGACAGACTCGAAACAGCCGTTGAGGTCTTACGGAATCGAACTGCAGTATAATTTTGAATCAACCCAACGCGTCCGTCGGGGATTTTCATCATGTCTGCTGACACGGAAATTTAAGGATAACGCTGCTGGAGCGGTCCTTAGCCCAGCTCGACTGATCGGCGGGTCTTACCTTTGCACTATGCATGCAGCATCCAAGGATCGTCGGATCAACTCGGGAATATTTTGAGTGTGATTTTGCTTATGAACTTAGTCGAATGTTTCGTCGACTGACACTTTTGCCATTATTCTATCGGGTGCGCGACAGCGCTCCCGATGGGAGTAGCCCCCGAGATTGTGCTTTATTGCTTGCAATGGAGGATAATCTCAAAATCTTTTACCCTGCACATTTTAGTCAAAGAAATTTTTTGATACGCTCCCGATGGGAGTATGATGCTGCAGTCGAAAGAATTTCGACTGGCCTCTATGACTTTGCTAAAAAACCAACCGAGACTTATGCGAGAGACCACCCGAAGATATCATCGAGTGACTTTTATGCCAGTTGTGAAGGAGAAACAACGTCAGCAATGACGCATTTTGCGACTGCTATCTCTGACAAGCGGTGGCGTGCTTGGAGAGGTTTGATAAGACGTGACCCTGTTTGTGGGCCCGTTTCTGCAGAGCTGACCAGGGATGACGCCGCGTGGACTTGATTTGACCGTTCTGGCGCGATTTTCACGGGGCGTGATGATGGTTTCCTGGATTCTCGTGCGTAGTGGGCGGAGTGGCCGGCGACGGTTGCTCTCCATGGCTGCCACGTGTATGGCCAGATTTCGCGCGGAGCGTATGCATCTGTTTTGACGGTTACGATCATTTTGCGATCTGTGGTAAATAGGGGGACGGCGCTGGCAGAGTTTTTTACTTGCCATTTGCTCCCTGCGCCGCCCCTCGTCTCATCTTCTTCCTCGCGCCCACCTCCATTGTTCTGCGCCCAAGCTCTTTCTCCACACCCTCCACGTGCAATGGCGAAAGGTGGAGGCTCCAAGCGTGGTGCCGCCGCCGCTGCCGCGACCGATGCGGCCAAGGGCAAGAAGACCGTGGCGGGTACATCTGCATCCGCCGCGCTGAAGAAGGGCAGCGGGGACTGGGCGAAGTCCACCGTCAAGGACGCCCATTGCTCAAGCTCCGCGAGCAGGGATATCTGCCCCCGCGGAGCAACTCGCCGTCCGCGCTCCATCGCCCAAGGAGGTATGCCCCGAACCACGCGCCAACGAGCGCGTTTGTTTTGCGGAGTTTGTGTCCAGGGGCTTCTCGCTTCCCCTCCACGACTTTGTTCGTGGCCTCCTTTATGCCTACGGGGTGCAGATCCACGATCTCACCCCGAACGGTATTATGCATATTGCGTGTTTATCACGCTATGCGAGTGCTTCCTTGGCGTCGCACCCAGCTGGGCGCTATGGAAGACCATATTCATGGTGCGACCCAACAGAGGAGGTGGTCGCACCTACCCCGTGGGCGGCTGCGGCATCCAGGTGCGCAGCGACACCCGCTATTTCCGCCTGAAGACCGTCGACTCCGCGCAAGGCTGGAGGAAAGGGTGGTTTTATGCGAGTGTCGAGCAAGACGGAGTCGCCACCTTCTCGACTGCGGCTTACGTCAGGACCAAGGCGTGGGATCACCAGCTCTCAGCCGAAGAAATGGAGGAAGCACGCCCTTTGCTGACTCGAATCGACGGACTGCTGGACAAGGTCACAGGCATTCATTTGATCGCCACCTTTGTGAAGAGGCGGGTGTGGCCACTCCGTGCCCGAGCGCACCCCATGTGGGAGTATGAGGGCGCGAGTGACTCCACTCGGATGAGCCCAGAGGAACTGTCAAGGAACGAGCTTGTGACGCACGTGCGCACATCACCAGCCTGACGACAGCCGACCCTTGCAACATCGATTGTCCCGTTACGCCATACGGGACGGAAAACCCTTTGCTTGAGGTATGTCTGTAGTTTAATAGTTTGCCACTCGTAGTTTCTACGATATGTGTTTTTTGATTCTGACTTTGCAATTTGTGATGTATGCTATGCAGGGTCACTCGACTGCTGCCTCCCTTCCTCCTCTGCCTGAAAATGGCGAGACTGAAGAAACACAGGCACAGGTGGTGGACCCGAAAGGGGATCAGTCGCCCATCCCTTCTGCCACCACTTCACATGTGGAGGAGGTCGAGGAGGAAGCAGCAGAAGAGGTCCAATCTGAAGACAAGGCCACCTCTGACCAAGAAGTCGATACCGCGCCACCGAAGCGGCGTCGACTGGCCAAGAAGGCGCCTTCTGCTGAGTTCACCCGCGAGGAGCAGGGCTTGGAGGATGACGAGGAATCAGGCACCACCTGTTTTCCAAGCCGCTCCTTTGCGTGCGTGCTCAACAAGCTCAACTCTTCCTCTTCAGTCGAGTGGTACCCCAGCCTTTGGGGGACCAATTTTTGGCGACTCCGAAGATGAGGAAGATGAGGAGCACAGGTATGTGTTTTTGAGTATGAGAATTTTGTGCTGTCACATATTTGTGCTGACCGTCTTTTTGCTTTGTTGTGTTGCCACAGCGCTGAAAACAATCAGCCTGGGACTCCTCCAGTCGAAATGTTCCAACCCTGGAGCACTCGAATTCTGCACCGACTGGAAACGAGGCTGCCCAGCCAATGGCCACTGATGCTGTCGTTGAGACAGCCAAGGCGGCAACTCCAGATGTCGGGACATCAGTCGCGGCTCCTGAGCCGTGGATGAACCACGTAAGTAGCTTTTTGCTTGACCCGTTTAGTTGTAGGTCTGTGAGAGTTTGAATTTTTGCTGAATTCGTGTGCTCGCAGCCCTTCTACCACACCTTGGCAGATTCGCCAAGGCTTATGTCCAGGTGGAGCAGGAGAGGGACACCATGCGCGCCGAGCTAGAGCGGCTCAGTCGTGAGTTCTCCTTTTTGCTTTTGTTTTGCCGAATTTCTTTTTGCAATGCTTGATTTTGTCGAGTATTGAATGCACGTGATTTTGCTGGGCCAGGCGAGAAGAAGGAGCTGGAAGATGCACTCGCCGCGCAGCGCGAAGAGTCGAAGAAAGAGCTGGCTGCCGCCACCAACTCAGCCGCTGCACGCGAGCGAGGATATGCTGACCAGCTCGCGGCACTCGCGCAGGTCATGGGAGGTGAGTAATCTTTTCTCCTTTTGATATGACGATATAACTGTCGAGTGTCATGAAATGACTTTTGCCTTTTTGAATTGTGCAGAAGCTGTTGGCGCACCGGCCTCTGCGGACGTGGCGAGTGACGATCTTTCGCTGGAACAGGCTGTGGGCGGCTTAGGCGCCTATGCAACCAGGCGAAAGAAGCACTCGCCAAATCGACGAGCACACTTGGCGCTGTATACCAAGGTGGTGTTCCCGACTGGCGTAGTGCCGTCGACGGTGGATGACTTCGCCGACGTGTTTGGCCCCGGGACGTCCACCATGGCGGGTTTCGCTCGCGCCAACACGGTACGCGGATCCGAGTCCACCATCAAGCTTCTTATGGGACATGGGATAGATTGCGACTATGAGGCAGCACTGTCTGCGTTCCCTCGGAAGCCAGATGGGAAGCCCATTTCTCTGAAGGGGGTGAGCGGAGCCGCCGCGCGACTGGCCGAGTTTTTATGAACACCATGGAGCGCCGGGCACTCGAGACTGCCAATCGTCTGCTTAGGAAATCGAATCTTAGGTTTAGGGTAGCTGTACCCTTTTGCTTTTTTATGCCTTGTAATGATACCTTCTGAACTGCGCGAGTCTGCGCTTTGTTTGTGCTACCTTGTTTATGCAAACAGTCTTTTGCTAATGTCTTTCACTCGAAGAGTTGTATGCTTATGACATGAGTTTTAGCTTCTGACACAAACTTTGTGTTTGTGATTATGCTCTTTGAACAGTCACGAGAACCTGCTACTGCGACTAGTTCCTCGCAGGCTCCAATCACCACCCGATCCCAGGGTCAGGTAAATGATGCCAAGGTGATGGAGTATATGAAGGCCAAATTTGTGAGAATGGAGCAAGATCTGAAGGACGCCCAGGCTGAGCTGAATCGATTGAGGGCGAGACCCGCGTTGGCCACCCAACGCGAGGAATATGTGCTCGGGGAGATGGATCTTGTGAACAGGCAACTCGAGTGTAAGTTCGAGTCTTGCTCTGTTTACAAGCTTTTTGCGTAGCTTTGTCCTTTTGATCTGACTGGTGCGCCCGTGTTTGTAGGCTTTGTCGACAACTTCCAGGCTGAAAAGATTCGCGTGGAAGGGCGTCTGGATAGCGTGGTTGACGACCCTACGACTGGGCGTCAACACTTTTGGCTTGATAGGTACCATGCCCGCATACTCGCCACCCTGAAGGATCGCGTCTGGCGAAGTGCTGAACTGCTGGAGTTATGCCGGGCAGCGTTTATTCGCCTGAACGAGACTCTTTTTCCTCGGGGCCACAACCACAAGGGATTCGTGCTTTGTTGAACATCTTCCGTCAAACAAATCCCATTCGAGAGTTGCTGTCTCAGAGACTTGTGATTGGAGCCAACGCTGCAATGGCGTATATGCGTAGTCGAAAACCAAGGTTGGTGTTGCGGACACCTGCAGCCGGAGAGGTTCTCGAACAAAAAGACCTGGATGACACGATCCAAGCTGCGGAGACACTAATCGAGTGCACTCGCGAACAGCTTTGCGGTCCCGAGCTGCCCGTAAAGGACGAGCCTGAGGATTAGAATAGTTTGCGAGTGCAATTTTTGTATAGGGGGCAGCCCCCGAGTGTAATTTTTGACTCTTTGTATATTGTATAGTTTGTATACTTTGATTTTTTGTCGAGCCCCCGAGTCAGTCGAGCGGGGTTTGTGAAATATGTGTTGGTTGTGAACCAATGACTGTGCAGCCCCCGAGTATTCGAGTGCGGCTGCAGAGTTTTTGTGTTCTTTGTTTGGATCCTTGTTACGCAGCCCCCGAGCATTCGGGTGCGGCTAAGGCATTGTGTTTCTGCAAGAGCGAGAGCTCATTTGATCGATAACACAGCCCCCGAGGGTTTCGGGTGCGGTTAAGGTATGAATTATGCGGGTAGTAGCCACAAAGAAGTCGAAGGAACATTGATTTTATTCCTCTTTTGAATGTTAGGCTGCAGGCCGCCTCATTAAAAACCTTCCAGTCCCCTTAGGTACCCTGGTAAGGAAAAGAGCGCGTCTGAAACCTGCAGCCATCCGACATATAGCCTATTACATTGTATGACTGTGAGCACTTTATGCGTAGAAACGGCGCAGATGCGCAACGTTCCAAGGATTATGAGAGAGTTCGCCTGTCTTCGCGTGCTTCAGTCGATATGCGCCTCCACCAAGGACCTCCGTGATGATGAAGGGACCTCCCATGGGGAAGCGAGCTTGTGCACCTTCTTTTGCTTCAGTCGAAGAACCAGGTCGCCAACGACGAAGGACCTGGTTCGCAGTCGACGGCTATGGTAGTTGCGAGGTCCTGCTGGTAAACAGCTGTGCGGGCCAAGGCCGTGTCGCGCCTCATCGAGCAAGTCGACTGCGTCTTCGAGTGCTTCTTCCGCGTCTTCTTCATTGTATGCTTCAACTCGTGGCGCATTGAACCTTACATCTGATGGCAGAATTGCCTCTGCACCATAGACCATGAAGAATGGGGTGAACTGCGTAGAAGTGTTGGGAGTTGTGCGTAGGCTCCATAGCACAGATGGTAGTTCTTCGACCCAAGCACCCGCAGCTCTTTTGAGTGGCACCAGGAGGCGCTTCTTGATCCCACTCGTCACAAGTCCATTGGCCTTTTCGACTTGGCCATTGGATTGTGGATGCGCCACGGATGCGTAGTTGAGCGTAATGTCCTGCTCTTTGCAGAAGGTTTTGAACTCCTCAGCCGTGAAGTTTGTGCCGTTATCAGTGATGATACTGTTTGGGACACCGAAGCGGTAGATGATGCTCTTTATGAAGTTGACTGCCGTAGTAGCAGTCGAATTTGTGATGGGGACCGCCTCGATCCACTTTGTGAACTTGTCGACTGCCACCAGTAGGTGAGTATGCCCGCCATGCGATGATTTTTTGAGTGGCCCAACCATATCGAGCCCCCATTGGGCGAAAGGCCAGGCCAGCGGTATAGTCTTCAACGCCGATGCGGGTGCGTGCGGCCTTGTTGCGAATTTCTGGCAGCCGACGCACCTTTTGACTATGTCCTCCGCGTCTTTGAGTGCTGTAGGCCAGTAAAACCCTGCGCGAAAGGCTTTGGCTACGAGTGATCGACTGCTGGCGTGATGCCCACAGGTACCTGCATGAATATCTCGAAGTATGGCTTGGCCATCTTCGAATGCGATGCATCTTTGGAACATACCTGATATGCTGCGCTTGTATAACTCGCCGTTGATAACGGTGTATGCTTTTGATCTTCGAGTCACGCGTCGGGACTCGGTTATGTCATCTGGTAGCTCGCGCGGAGTATGTAAGCCAGAAAAGGTTGAGTCCAAGTTGGCTCAATGAGAGTACCTCGACTGGGGGGTCCTCTGTGCTGGCGCTTTGCTTTTGGTGGCGTAGTCGACGGAGGAGGCTCTCGTTTCTCCTTGATAGATCTGTGTTCGATGCGCTCGAGGAAGACACCAGGTGGAATTTGTGCGCCAGTTGAGCCAAGATTGGCTAGCATGTCTGCTTCTTCGTTACTTTCCCTTCCTATGTGCCTCAACTCGCAGCCTCGAAGCTGCCCTCCAGTGTGTTGTACAGGTCGCGATAAGCGATCATGTTGTCCGCGATTGCGTCGCAGGCCTTCATTGTTTGCTGCACCACGAGATTGGAGTCGCCGTAGATCATCAATCGAGTGCACCCAAGTGCTTTTGCCATCCGCATGCCATGGATCAGAGCCTCGTATTCAGCCTCGTTATTGGAGGGTAGTTTGAATCCCATCTGCAAAACATAACGTAGCTTGTCCCCTTTTGGTGATATGAGGATGACGCCTGCGCCTGCGCCTTCGTGTTTCTTGGACCCATCGAAGTACATGGTCCAGGAATTGGACACGTCTGGTGCTCCAGGTAATTGGGCCTCTATCCACTCGGTTGTGAAGTCGGGTAGGACTTGTGCTTTGATAGCCTTCGGGTGCTCGTACTTGATGTCTCTTGGAGCCAGCTCGATGAGCCATTTTGCGACTCGACCCGTTGCATTGGGGTTTGTGAGGATATCACCGATTGCTGAGTTACTTACCACGGTGATCGGGTGCTCGGTGAAGTAGTGTGTCAACTTCCTTGAGGACATGAATACAGCGTATGCCAGCTTTTGATAGTGCGGGTACCGCTGTTTTGATATGGAGAGAACCTCGCTCAGGTAGTAGACTGGACGTTGTATGCTTTGGATGTGCCCCTCCTCCATGCGTTCGACTACCAGTACGGTGCTCACCACCCTGTTTGTAGCCGAGACATACAGGTAGAGTGGTTCCCGTTCCTTAGGTGCGACGAGGATCGGAGGGCTTGTGAGGATCCGCTTGAGATCTGTGAAGGCTGCTTCAGCTTCTGGCGTCCACTCGAACTTGTCCGCCTTCTTCATCAGTCGATAGAATGGTAGAGCCTTTTCACCCAGTTTGCTGATGAATCGACTGAGCGCTGCTACTCGTCCTGCTAGTTTCTGCACATCGTGAAGCTTTGAAGGCCTTTGCATTGTGAGGATGGCCTGTATTTTCTCCGGGTCTGCTTCGATTCCACGGGCAGAGACTAGGTACCCTAGAGCTGCCCGGCTGGAACGCCGAACGTGCACTTCTTAGGATTGAGCTTGATATGGAAGCGTTTGAGGTTTGCGAACGTCTCCCTCAAATCGTCGAGTAGTGTGTGTTCTTCCCTTGTGGTAATGACAATGTCATCCACGTAGACCTGGACGTTGCGTCCGATTTGCTTTTTGAGGCAGTCCTGCATCATGCGCTGGTATGTTGCACCCGCGTTTTTGAGCCCAAAGGGCATAGTTGTGTAGCAGTAGACCCCGAGTGGGGTTATGAACGCCGTTTTTTCTTCGTCTTCTTGCTTCATCCTTATCTGGTGATAACCTGAGTAAGCATCCAGAAAGGAGAGTCGTGCGCATCCGGCGGTGGAGTCGACGATCTGGTCGATTCGGGGTAGCGGGAAGTGATCCTTTGGACAGCACTTGTTCAGCGCTGTGAAGTCCACGCACATCCGAAGGATGTCTGTATGCTTCTTCTCTACGAGTACGGGGTTGGCCACCCATTGTGATTTCTTGATTTCCCTAATGAATCCTGCTGCGAGTAACCGGTCGACTTCAGATTCGACTGCGGTTCGCTTTGGGCCGGAGATTCGACGCATCGTTTGCTTGACTGGCTTTGCATCTGGAAACAATTGGAGAGAGTGCTCGGCGAATTCCCTGGGAATACCTGGCATGTCGGCTGGACACCACGCAAATATTTCCCAGTTCTCACGGAGGAATTCGACGAGCGCGCCTTCCTATGCGATAGGCAGGCTCGAAGATATGTTGACTGTCTTGGACGGATCGGTCGGGTGCACCTGATGCGACCTTGTGTCATTTGTAGCATTGAAGGATCTGTCGACTGCCAACTTCTTATGCTCCGGAAGGAGTGTGCGGTCGTTGGAAATCGCCAGTCGGCGAGTGATTCTTCCACCCCGAACATCTCGGAGATTTTGCTGAACTCGCGGTCGCAAGCATCGGACCTTTGAAAGTTTCCACGGACAGTGATGACTCCCTTTGGTCCTGGCATCTTCAGCGTGAGGTACGCGTAGTGTGGCACCGCCATGAATCGAGCAAACGTCGGGCGACCAAGAATAGCATGGTATTGTGATTTCCAGTCGACGACCTCGAACTCAATCGACTCTGTCCTGAAGTGGCTTTTGTCCCCGAACGTAACGTCGAGTTGTATGGTGCCTTCTGGGCTAATTGCTTTGCCAGGAACAATACCGTGGAAGGTATTTGAAGATTTTGGGAGGTTTTCGACTGACCTGTTCATTTTGCGGAGCGTGTCCGCGAAGATGATGTTTATGCCGCTGCCTCCATCCATGAAGACCTTGGTCATGGCGTAGCCTCCTATTTGCGCGTCGAGTACCAGAGCCGCGTGCCCTGGTCGAACTACAGCTGGGGGATGATCCTCTCGACTGAAGCTTATGATGGTTTCCGATCCCTTCAGAAATTCGGCATGGCAGGAGGTGCCATGACAGCCATGTTCACCTGTCGAGTGATTAGCTTTTGCTGCCTGTTGGAGGGGCGACCCTTTTGTATCATGTACATCTGCCCGTGGGGCTGTGGATATTGATCATCTTCCGCCCGTAGTACGGGTTGTATGGCACCTGCGAGGTTTGCGCCTGGAGCAGGCTGTGGTGGTGGTTGCGGTGGCGGCTGTGGCGCCATGAGAGCGGGCACAGCGTTCGGCTGTGGTGCGGGTGCAGGCGTGGGCTGAGCAGGTGCTGGGCCGTACCTTTTGAGTCGTATCATGTAGTCAGTCGCCATTTGGTCGAATTCCCTGCAGTTCCTTAGGGTGTGATTGGAGCGTAGTTTTCCGTCGTCCCCCTTGAAGAGGTGGAATCTGCACCAGTCGTCCATCTTTTCCTCGAATGACCGCTCGGGTTTTGCGTCGCTGCGTTTGCGCCATTCTTGCCTTTTGTAGCTGTCGCTCCGCTGCTCGCGATCTCGACTGTCCCGTCGATCATCCGAGCGTCGATTGCTTCTATCTTGGTCCTCCCGGGTTGTGTGTATCCAGCCGCCATGAACTCGGGTCTGTTATCGTCGTAAGGACGTTTGGAACGTTTGCGCCTGCGATCTTCTCTGTATGAATCTCTGCGGCCTCGACTGCCGCTTTCGTAGTTGTCGCGTGGTGGGGAAGCACGGGATCTGCGTACAGAATCCTCTCCATCTGCCCACTCAGTCGCAACTTTGATGAGGTCAGCCAGGGAGGTTGGCTTTTCACGACCAGTGCCTCTTTGAAGTCCTTCCTGGCGAGACCTTGTATGAAGGCATCCATGGCCCTGTCTTCTGACACTTTGCCAACCGAATTGCGTATTTCGGTCCACCGCCGTATGTATGATCTCAACGACTCGTCTGATCGTTGAGTGCATGCCCTTAATTCTTCGAATGTCTTCGGGCGCTCACATAGAGGCTCGAAGTTTTTGATGAAGTCTCTGCGGAAATCGTCCCACGAGTCGTATGATGATGGAGGGAGCCTTGAGCCAGTCGCGGGCAGTTCCTTCGAGCATGAGTCGTATGTACTGCATCGCCGTGGTGTTCGTGCCACGCTGGCATGCCACGGCGAGTCTGTAATCTTCTAGCCACCCGGAAGGTTCTTGGCGACCGTTGTACTTGGGTTGTTCGCCTGTCAACTTGAACCTTTGGGCATCCGCGTCTCACGGATGCGTCGGTGAAGCACAATGCTCCGCATGGCTCTGGTTCGCGATCAGAGTATGAATCGCTGCTATAGGATCTTCGAGATCTGCTTCTGCTGGACCTGTGCCGGCGCGTGCTTCTCCTTCCTTCATCCGAGTGGTGGCTGCGACCACTGCGATGATGTGCTGCGTGTCGTGAGTCGACTATGTCGCGATCGCGATTCCTTGCTGGAGTTTTGTCTTCTGGCTGTATAGCCTGTGCCGCTAGAGCTAGCGATTTGAGTTGTTGGCGATGCAGGGCTGCGTTAGGGTCATTCGCCGGAGGTTGCATTGCCTTGAGGTAAGCACCTACGGAGAATAATGCACCCGCAGCAGTTTTGGGCACTGGGATTCCGTTAGCGTCCTCTGTCATGAACGACAGGTTACGGGTGATTGCTACCCTTTCATGTTCTGGAAGGCTTGCCAACCGCGACCTAGGTCGTGGGGTTGGTTGCATTGTGGACCCGAGGGATTGCTCCCTTCTTCGGGCACTCGAGAGGCTGGCTTGCCTTTTGCGCTCTCGAGCGTCGCTCGGTAGTTTTGCAGTCGAATTGACTCCTGCCAGTTGAAGTACTGGAAGGTCAACATCTCCTCTGGGGTGGAATTTGGTGGCATCATTGTGCACTCCTTTATGACTTTATCTGCTTTTGCTGCCATCTCCTCCGTGATTGTCAAGGTTGTGACCCCATCCGGCATGGTTACCGTGCATGGGAATTGTGCAGGCCTGCGAGCGGCTGCGTCTGCGGATGATTCTGCGGAGAAGGCCACGTAGACCTGATGGGGCGTGACCCGTGGACAGGTGTATGTGCTGTCGATTCCAGTCATGGACTCGACGTCGCCGTCGAGGCTCATGTCAGAGCCAGTGTTCATCGAGTAGATCTTCGAGGCGAATCTCGTTGTCGATGTGCTCATCGCCTATGCTCATCTCGGTGTTGGCGAAGCCATTATGGATTTCTGAGTCGAGGTTGGTGTTGGTGAAGATCTCCGAGTCGACGTTGCTGTCGTTATGAATCGCGGGCTCGTAGAAGTCATCGAGGGAGATCCCGCAGTCGAAACTCTCGTCGAGTGGTAGGTTGAAGTCGACGTTGCTTGTGCGGTATGCTGATTCTGCCTCCTCGCCTTGGAGTTCCGTCATCATGAACCTGTCGATCTCGCCGGTCGACATGGTTGTTGCGGGCGAGCAGGCTTCAGGAATCGACGACGGGGCGAGCGCAGTCGACGGAGCCTCGAGTGCGCCAGCGCCAGTTGTTGCGGATCTGTCGAGTCCTGCGTGCCAAGATTGTTTACGAAAAAATTGAATGCTCCAACAGTCAAACTCAAACCTGATTCAAGGCCGGAAAACGCCTCCTGAAGCTCGGCGAGTGCGGATTGAAATTCATTGGAAGAGCAGATGCGCTTTTTGCAGGTGAAGCGGGCAGGCTGCCGCTTTTCGAGTGGATCGGCGAGTCGCCGTGTGTCGCCTGGATCGGCGAGTTGCTGTTTGCTGACATGGCCGGCGAGTTGCCGTTTGCAGATGAGATCGGCGAGTTGCCGTTTGCTGGATCGGCGATTGCCGTTTGCTGGTGTGATCGGCGATTTGCCGTTTGCTGTTGGGACCGGCGAAACTTCGAGTCCAGCGCTATTCTTTCCCACAGACGGCGCCACTTGACGAGGGGTAGACTCATCAAGACCCATGGTTAAGGTCCCTAGGTTATGAATATGGGGGAGAGAACGTGGTAGAGCTGGAAGTATCGTCGGCTGACAAGCAGGGCAAAGATTTTACCCAGGTTCAGGGCCCTCGTGTGGAGGTAACACCCCTACGTCCTGCCTGTCTGTTATTGCTTTGTGAATATGATGGTTACAAGGATCCCGGCGAGATGTCGATCTCGCTAGGGTTTGTGGCTCTGGTGGTTCGTTGTCTGGTTCGATGGCCCTCCCAGTCCTTAAATAATAGGCTGGGTCTCGGGTGTTCGTAACCGACTCGATTTACAAGTAAGGAAACTCTAAACCGACTATTGCTTCGCCAAACTTGGAGGATACTCCATCTTCGTGGGCCTCCCTTCATGGGCTTCATGTAGGCTCTGATAGTTGGGCCTAGTCGATACGTGCACCAGGTACCCTCATGGTAGGGTACCCGATAGGCATACCCATGTCAACAGGAGAGGCCTACCTCCTGATCCATCCCCTCGCCGGCCAGCAGGCCCGCCGGAAAGGAAGACGGAGAGGGGCGGCAGAAGAGAAAGACGGCAGACTCTCAAAACGAGGAGCGGAGAGCTAGAGAGGAAAAGTCCTGGTCCTATCATAGTTCAGTTAGAGTTTAAGAACCGTGACAATATGAGGAACAACATGTGCAAAAATTGCTGTTGTAAAAAGAGATTGATAAAAATTTGTTCGTGTTCTTGTCATTGCGACCTGATAGCATTTGTGGGACGTCGCACTGACTGGCAGTAGATTTCTTCTGTAAACCGTGGATACGATTCAGACCTGATAGCAATTGTAGGGCTGCTGCTCACAGTAGAAACAATTACAGTAGATGCTTTCATTTCAAAATCATGGTGGTGGAAAAAATGCCACGGGAGACGCAAGAGATGTACAATATAGCAGGTAAGTGTTTTGTGGGAAGCATAAAAATTGTGTTAGTGCATTTCTTCTGGTTGGAATCAATTGTACCATTGGTGTTTTTACAATGCTGAACTTGTTGATCGGCAGATGGTCTGGACAATGTGGCTGATGTTTACTTCACTAGCGGTGGGGAAGGACCATCTTCTGGCAGTCGTGGTAAGAATTGCTGTCTGAATGAATGGCAATTTATGATTCAGCAATTTGTAGTAGTCTGACAGATGTTTTGCGCATCTGGCACAGCCATGGTTGTGTATGTTGCACCGAGAACAGATATGGTCGCAGCTGAGGTAAATGCATCGGCAATGGATGTATACTGGAGAAACCGATGGGCTGCAAGCTGATGTGAATGACAATGAGGGTGGAGAAACTGGTATGCAGAGTGTCGTTAACAAGTGATTGTTTTTCTAACAGTAATTTGTTTTTCTAAAATACATATGAATGGAGTGTTGATTTTGCTTTGCGTTTATTTAAGCAGGTGTGCATGGAGCAGAAGTTGTTGCATCCGGCATGTAGCTCCACTGGACACAGCTGTGCTGAATGATCAAGGAATCAAAGGGAGTAGGTCGAGGTGAGGATCTTTGAGCGGAGGGGCTTGGGAAGAAGATGCAGACGACGACATGTCAGTGGAGGCTGTGGACGAAGATGGGGATTGGATCTGTGCGTGCTCCAAGGTCGGGTGCGAAGGTTGAAGATGAGTTGGGGATATATCTAGGTCTCCAGTTTAACGTGGGCGGTGGGTAGATACTTTGTTAACGGACCAGGAACTTACAAAACACGCCTGTTCCTTTCTCTTTCATCTGTGCCGGTAGGAACAGAACAATAAATGGCTGGGTACCAGTGGGCCACTTGCCTGGTTCTTACTACGGTGAAATTTATCTGAAGGGAACGTGGGAACATATCCCTATGCAAAACGTAGGACCAAGATTTCGTGTGCATCTAAGCTCGGGCACCAAATTGAATTTCCGATATATTATCTATTTTTTTATGAAGTAACAGAGTATGCCCGTTTATGTAAAATTGACAAGGCTAGATATCAGAAAAGGAAAAGGAGCTTTGTCTACAAATGTGTCTTTCGCAAGATGGCTAAATTGCTTAAGGCATGATTCTATATAGAACCAACTATGTTTTGTGGCTATTTATTTTTACAATGGTGGTGTTACTACTGTCTTTATGATGCTAGACATCCAAATAGATGATTAGCGTTGCCACCTTAGTGAGTGGAGATCTTGCTATTTTCACCGTAAGAGGTTTTAATTGTAGTCACTCTTTTGCCCGCAGTATATTATGGAGAGATGTTTTGGAGACCGAAAAAAGAACATAGGCAATTGTGAGAAGCAGTTTGTAATATCATGTGAAAGTTATGCGCATAATTAGTTTTGAGCTAACAGAGACCCACAAAATTGGTTAGTTCATGTACGCTCTCTATGCAGGAAACGTTTAGAAATGTAAATGGATTTCTGGCTTCCTTCAGTTCATAAGAGATGAGGTGGCCCCGAAGCAAAATGCCTGAATGAATTGCAGAAACTTGAGGGGTGTTACACTACGACTGTAAGGATTAGCATTGTTGCTTCAACACTACTAGTATACTTGCGTCAGTCATGTTTTTGATGCCATTGGATGAACTATTATGCATTTGTTCTGTTGTTATAAAGCCCTGAGTGAACTGGCAACTTTCCTTCAGGACCTTGCTTTGCATTTTCCCAGTTCTGATTTGGCTGCTCTGAATTTTGTTCCATATGTTCATGGCCGTGCCATGCACTTGCTTCACTCTGATAATCATACTCCATAGGTGCATTTTCTACTTGCTCATGCTGTTTTTCGCCTTCAAGTTGCTCATCAGGATATAAATCTTCATGAATCCTGGCATATATGTCAATTACACCCGCATCAGAGGCATATCTAGCCATTGACAACACAGATTGCTTGTCTTCCAGAATAATAAGTGCAGTTTTATCAGGCCCATCTCGCATCTTCCAAGCAAGTGTAGTTTTCTCCATTGCTTTTTCTGAAACCGCAACATGATCTGCAAAAATGTTTCTTCAGCTCTGGCATTGACAACTTTGAATAAGGCACAGTCGACATGCCATGCTTTCCGCCAGACCAAATCCACTCATTTCCCTCCCAATTAAATGTTCCACGATAATGGAATCGCACGGACAAATAATCAGGATGATCCATTGCAAAAGCCTACGAAAATTCAAATAAAATACCAGAATTTAGGCACAAATTCATAACCAAATTGACTGAATTTGTAAAGAACACTGCTTTTTTCAGTCCAACCCGAACAGGGACACCCAATCTTGAAAAATCATCCCATAATCCACACGACCTCACTCCAGCATGGAATTATACTCATCACAATACCCCGCCTTATCTCTAATCAAACAGATACGTCCCCAAATCGACCACCCACGTGATCGCACTAAACCCTACCTGAACCCGACTCGAACACTACGGAAAACAGGGAAAACTTTGTTTCCTTGGGTAAAAACGAGAGCTAACCTTGTGGGAACGGTGCACTGCCCTTGAATCTTCAGTTTGTGCTGCCGATCATCCGCCCTAAGCCGCTGGTCGCCGTTGTCGCGAGAGAGGAGCAGCGCAACGGCGAGGCCGAAAAGGAGCGCTGAAGTCTGAACCAACCGGTTCGACCAGACCAGGTTTCTTTGGGATGGGGGCCGTTTGGACCAACCGGTGTCTATCTTTGTCACCTGGTCCAGCCTGTGTGTCCAGGTCAGCAAAACCAGTCCTCAAAATTGCTCTCAGCGTCCTCATGGGGTCAATTACCTGGTATTGCTTAGTTAGGGGGATTAAGTACTCCCTCTGTCCCAAATTACCTTGCGTTTTAGGATTAGTCAAAGTCAAACTTTGTAAACTTTGGCTAAGTATGTAGGAAAAAATATCAACATTTATAAAATGAAATGTATACAATATGAAAATATATTTGATTCTAATAGTATTTATTTTATATTATATATATTTATATTTTTTCCTAAATGCTTAGTCAAAGTTTACAAAGTTTGACAATGACTAATCCTAAAACGCAGGGTAATTTGAAACAGAGAGAGTATACCGATTTATAGTTGGAGGGGGCTATGTCTGAAACCTGAAAGATGTGGGGGTTATATGAGTATGGTGTTTTGTAGCCCAGGATACATGTAGCCCTTTAATTTGAACATTAGAAATACAAATTTTAAAGTTTCAAAAAAATCTGAAAAAATATGAGCATGTAGCAATGAATATATCCAACAAGTGTGCAAAATCTTAATATCGTAGGCTACAAAATAGATCCACTGTGTGAACATTACCCCTTCAAATATTGTCAGATTTTATCTTTTTTAGCGCAAAATACAAAACAATTTGAATCAAAACTTTGCACAGTTATAGTCTATGGTATTGGCTACATACAGATTATTTTTAGAATTTTTTGAAACTTTAAAATATTGTTTTCGAATTTTTAAAATATAGGACCACATGTAGCGCGAGCTACAAATACCTTTTTCGGGTTATATGGATTTCTTTCATTGGGCGCACACAAGAAATGAAGAGTTAAAAAACAGAGATTGGCATCGCTGCAGACAAGCGAGAGCAAGTGCGAACACAAAAGGGCAGGCGAGCTCGAGAGGAGCGGCCAGCCCGATGCTCCGCCTCCGTAGCAACCTCATCGCCCTCCGAGCCGCCTCCCGTGCCGCCGCCTCTCTCCTCCACCTCTCCACCGCTGCGGCCGCCGCCACCGCCGCACCCCCCGCCCAGTTCGTCGTCGAGGACTACCTCGTCGCCTCTTGCGGCCTCGCGCCAGCGCGAGCGGTCAGGGCCTCCAAATATCTCTCCCACCTCAAGTCACCTGCCAATGCCGACGCCGTCCGCGCATTCCTCGCCGCCGCAGGATTCGCCAAGCCGACATCGCCTCGGCCGTTGCCGCCTACCCGCGGATCCTCTGCTCCAGTGTCGACAAAACCCTAACCCCCCGCGTCGCTCAGATACGGGACATGGGCCTCTCCCCTCCTCAGATCTCCCGCCTGTTGATCATCGCGCCCCTTATCTTTGTCAGCCCCGCCCGGATCTCCCGCCTCCCGTTCTATCTCTCCTTGCTGGGCTCCTACGACAAGGTGGAGGCCGCCATCAAGGGCAATTTATTCCTCCTCTCAAGGAACATCGACACTGTTAAGCTCAACATTGCGTTCCTGCAGCAATGCGGACTGACTTGTGACGATATTACCGATCTCTATGCGCGTGGGCGTACCGGTAATATGCTCACCAACAATTTAGAGCATGTCAAGAAAATGGTGGCACGTGCAGAGAAGCTTGGTGTGAGCCGCTGCTCGGGGATGTTCAAGACAGCCCTGGTGATCGTCTGCGGCCAAAGGCCTGAGAGGATTACTGCAAAACTCCTCCTCGAAATAGGCTTTCGCCCCGCTTTATAAATAAAGCAACGACCACCATACAACCACAGATACAAACGCGACACCACACAAGCTGGGGTCTCAGCAAACGCAATGCCCAAAGGAAAAAAAGAAACGAAGAACATGGCGAATCGACGAAACAGAGATGACCCGCCACCGCTGCACCCTCCGATATGTCCTCCACGCTCCCAGTACCCCGATGCGGCCAGTGCCAAGCAACACCTCCAGGAGGAGCGCCGTCGACACGACGTTGCTGCCGGACCAGCGAACTGGTCCTAGGGTTTCCCCCGACACTCGGCGTAAGGTGAACTGGGGTACCCACGACACCCTCCAACAAGGAATGGCACCACCCGAAGGCGGCCCCGTGTCGTTGTCAGCTAGGCTAACAAGGATTTCTCCCGACCCCAGACACAAACAACACCATGGCGCAATCGGAACACCACCACCCGCTTCTCCGTCCACAAGCATGCGCCACCACGGTCTTGTGTCATCATCCACGCCGTCTCTTCATGAACACTGGTCCGCGACCTGCAAGACGAAGCACCCAACATCGCAGGAACGAGGGACAGCAGCATCGTCGACCCGCGGGAGGGAACAACCTCCACCACCGAGGGGCGGTACTCGACCGGACAGAGCCGCCGGAGCAAACCAGCCCACGCTGGCCGGCCGGGCCAAACAGGCCCGTAAAGCTTCTGCAGCTCTGCTGCAACAAGCAGGTCACAACGCCGCCGTCCCCTACACCCGCGGCGTCGCCGCCGTCATCTCCAGAAGGTGTAGCAGTAGTTGGCGCCCCGGCCCGCCCAGGCCCAGATCGGGCCCGCCTGGCCCAGATCCGGGCTGGAGGCAGGGCGCCGTCACCGCTGCTCCCCGCCGCTGCCGGCGTCTCCGCACCGGCGCCACTCGGATTTCTCCGAGCCACGTCCTCCCTAAGCACGCCGTCGCCGGAGACTCGCCGCCCCGCGCGACCGCCACCGAACGCGGGGAAAGACCATCCACCGCCGCCGGCACCGCCCGAGCCTCGCTCGGCGGCTCGCGCCGGCGGCGGCGGAGAGGAGAGGCGGGAGGGAGGCGAGGGGAGGGCGGGACAGGGCCGCGCCGGCCGCCGCGGGGGCGGCGCGGTCGCGGGATAGAGAAGGGTTCGGGGAGGAGCGAGATGGTCGCTTTCCTCACTTGTATTTTTCACCGGATTACTGCAAAACTGGAGTCGTTGGAGATGGCTCTTGGATACTCGGAGGCCAAGCTGGCCGTGCGCAGGTGGCCAGGCATTCTCAGTCTGTCAGAAGTAAGTCTTAGCCACAGGGTGGAGTTCCTGAGGATGGAGTTTGGGTTAGAGCCTTCATACATCGCGTACAAGCCGGTCATTCTCACCTGCAGCATGGAGAGGCGGATGATCCCACGGCATTTTCTCATACATGTTCTGAAGGCGAAGGGGTTGGTCAACAAAGACATTGACTTGAAGTACCTATTTTCATTAAGCCACAACAAATTTGTAGAGAGGTACCTGCACCGTCGATGAATGTGTTCCAGGCAGATGCTTATCCTGCTGCTTGTGAAGGGAATATCCTTCGTGAAGTCTAACTGTTAGAGATTGAAACATGGATTTGAAGGTCTATTCTGTTTACCATGTTGGCCTAAGTTAATGTATTGACGTCCTCAGTTCTGAATGGAATCTGTGAATTTGATTAAATGTGCTGTGATTGAGCTTATAATTTTTGTTGTTATTTCTGAAGTGTTTTGATAATCTTATTTTGGTGGCTCATTGTTCGTTTCCTGCTTCGTAGACCTTACTCATGCTGCCAAATGCTTTGTTATAGCCTCACAGAAAGAAATTCATTCCCTTTATTGTTGTGCTACTAATTTATACTGTATTTGATAGCTGCTGAATTTATGTATGTGATGAGTTGATGACTTGCAGGAATATACTCTAAATTCCTGATGATATGTCATCAATTTATCCATATTGGGCTGGCTGTTAATTTATCGATTCGGTAACCTACCAACCTACGGTAAGTGCTACTGGATCTTGAGGTTACACCATAGTTCTATTTTGAAATTGTTGCAGGAGAATGATATACTTGCATTGTTGTACCAGCTATGATATGACCGTAGCTTTTCCACATGAAATTTTGGTTAAAGTTTTTTTCGCGAAAACGCAAAAGACTTTTGCGTTTCATTTTATTGAAAAGGTAGAGTTTGTTACATTCCTCCTAGGAGGCGATTACAGGGCAAAACAACTGAGTCAGTGCACGTCCCAGGACTGCGGGAGAACAGCACGAAGGCCTAAAGCGCCGGCGCTTGCCCAAAGGGCTGCTTCTTCTTTGATCTTCGTCGCCAAGCCTTGGACTGATGGTCGTCCTCTGTCGACGACGCAGTCATTCCTGTGCTTCCATATCATCCAGGGCACAAGCAGAGTCGTGGAGGCTAGCCCCTTGCGCATGGGTTTGGGGGTGGCCTGTCGTGCCGCGATCCACCAGGCGTTTAGCGTCTCTTCGCCGTCAGGAGGGCGGCATGGCATCCGCAATCATGACAAGATCTCGAACCAGACCTGCCGGGAGAAGGGGCAGGCTAGGAGGAGATGGTGCATGGTTTCGGGTGCCTGGTCGCAGAGCGGGCAGCGTGTGGGGTGTTGCAGGCCACGGCGTGCCAGGCGGTCAGCGGTCCAGCAGCGGTCGAGGTGGGCGAGCCAATGGAAGAAGCGCACGCGCGGCGGCGCCCAGCTTCCACGCATCGCAGGTGATGGAGCCTTGGAAGGTGAACTCGAAGAGCTCAATTCAAATGAGGTTTTGTTTGGTTCAGCGGATGACGAATTAGAAGATTTGAAAGAAATGTATGATGGCAGCTTTTGAACTTGTTTTGGTTGGTTGATTAGTAGAGAAGATGTGATCTTAAATATGGTTGGAAAATAATTAGGACCAGTAGCTCCGATTTCATCTTGCTGAGTTCGAATAGCTTTTTGTATGTGTATCCTCCGTTTTCAGGAGTTTTGCTATGAAGCATAGGTGGCAGCAATCTCCAATTGCCCTCTTAAAGCTGGATTTGTTTTGGTTTCAGGTGAAATATTCTGAAACATGAATTTTTTATATGTTTCTTGGTGTTTAGGGTGGTTAATTGTTACCTATGATGCCTAATCATGTACGGTTTAACTTGCCAAACCAGTTTTTGATTGCTAAATAAGCTCAGTCCATGGAGTTTGATCTGGTATGTAGTACTCCCTCCGTCCCTATTTAGGTAACAATCGTTGCTAAATATGATATTTTTCACAAAAATTATACCGTTAAAACGATTGTTTGAATACGAATCCGATGGTACATTTTTGTTAGCAAATAACACATATTTTATCAGTGAAATTTATGGTCAAAATTGTTGCACGCAAAACTAAGACGCCACCTAAATAGGAAAGGAGAGTACATTGGAACCTTATTCTCTAAAATGTTGGTGTTCATTTTCTGTTGTGACCCTGCTGAAATTTAATTTTGTTGGGGAACGTAGGTCTTTTTGGTTTTTTGCTGTGTATTGTTGTGACTTCAACCTGTCAAAATTTTCAAGACACCAAGAAGGAACAGTTCGCAATGCAGCTGTTTGTTCACTCTTATCTTTGGCATGCCCCTGCAGTTATATCTTTGAATTATCCGATGCTTGAATCTTTGTGGTTGCAGTAGATTTTATTGATTTCTGTCCTTGCATGCTGTTCATGTAGACAACAGACAGTTCCCGTGTTTATAAGACCTTGTAGAATATCTTTGTGTTGTGAGCGACATACATTAATGGCATCTTTTAGATAGATTAGCAATGAGCCGTAGCATGTCATTGCAAACATTGTCGCCGCGTCTTAAAACTTTTGTGTTGAACCTGTTTCTCATCATTTGATGGTACACCAGAGACCCATATGGTTGGGTCGATGCCAATCATGGCTTTCTGGACCAATGTTTATTACTCTAACTATTTATACACTGAAGAACACCCTTAGTGGTGTCATTTGTGTTGTACCATGTAACCTCGTCAGCAAACTGGTCACACCATACGTTTATCAAATGTATCTAGACAGAACATTCTCAGAATTTGTGGTGTTTTGGTTCCTTTCTCCGTTAACCTATTCATCTGTCTTCGATGATGTCCATATGGCAATTGATGGGTGTGTCCCCGAACCTGTTCACAGTTCAGTATTGTTGTTTGCACCAAATTGTTGGTCTATGACTTTAATGATGACATGTGAGAGCATGTGACAATTAGCCAGAGATAGCACACACTGAGTTTATTTTTGTCGAAAATTCTTTGTCAGTCCACTGCCTCTCTTTGCCTTCCGTCTGCAGAGTTACTAGAAAGTCACAACCTGGACAATTTTCTTCTTTTTTTTGGAGGGTAGGGTCAGAGTAATTTTCATCATATAAGCTACCGTTTTGTTTAGTCATGTCAACTCTGATATTCAGTGGTATGTACGCATGACTTGTCAGGAAGTATGAATGGAAATATGGAATAACATCATATGAGATGTAGTGATTAAATTGTTACCTCTATCTTCTAGGTGATGTAGCTTTTATCTGTCTATAAGATAAATGTATTTACATGCTTACTTAGGGGAAGCTCACAGTTTCAGTTTTTCTGCCACAGATGAGACTTCATTAGGAGGTAAATAAGTTAGAGAAGCAAAATCAGACCTGCAGGATCAGAATCCATATATACTTAACAGGACCTGTAATAATTGTTTCAGAGAGTTCTACTTATTTCTTATACCCTATTCCCTTTAATTCATCATAACATGTTCTCACCCTTTGAATTCTTAGAAACTGGATATGGATAAAATAGTCTTACTGTTTACTAAAAAAAGAAGATAAAATAGTCTTACTGATTCCGAGGAGGAAGACGAGGATGGAATGCTGTTTCTTGTATTGCAGACATTATGCCTAGCTTCTAGAACCCCATACAATATTCTGATGGCTGCAATTGTGCCTTAATGTGGATTGTAATAACAATTGACGCTGACATATTGCATGGATGAAAGGGACGTACTTGAAGGCAATGAGAGACCAGATGAGGCCAAGGATGCTCGCGTATGTGTTTGGAATCCTCAGAATCTTCTTCACTGCCATCCACAAGACATGCATCACCGACGGCGCCTTGACGACGTCTCCAAAGGTACCATGCACCTCCTTGTCCTTGACGACTGACGTCGTCTTCGTGATCTGGACATCAACAACCGCCATCGTCCGTGGTCTCAATGGTCATGGCCACCTGGTGAGACAGCTCTAGGTCGTCGCCACCATTTGCACCTCTATGGCGATGCAGCAGGGCTGATGCGGCAGCCTCCATGTACTCGTAGAGGAAGATGATGACCTTGTACCAGAAGCAGAACTGCATGACGACGATGGGCTTCATGATGGCCGAGACCGGCCCGAACATGCCGTTGAGGAGCGGCAGGCCCATGATGACGGTGTTGGGCAGCGTAGCCACGGAGAAGGCGGTGACCACCCACTGCAGCTGCAGCGGCTTCGCCCCGTCGCGGCGCGCCCACAGCGCCTGGGCCATGAGCCCGAGCAGGATGACCACCTTCTGCAGGGTGTCGGCGGCGACGAGGCGGCCGTCCATGGCGTAGATGTCGTTGGTGGAGACCATGTGGAAGATGAGCACGGGCACGGCGTAGAGCACGACGAAGTGGTTGATCCCCGCGCACTGCTCGTCGGAGAAAGCCTTGAGCCACCGCACCGACGCTTAGACCAGCGCGGCCGCCGTGTACAGCGGCGCCATGGCCTCGAGGACCTGATACACGGCCGAGCCAGTGATCATAATGCCCCTAGTCAGTCTCTAGCTACTCGTAATGGTGTGATGCTGGTACTGTGTTGTAGTAGTACGTAGAATGGGAGTTCAGGTTCTCGGGTGGACCTTGCGCGAAGTATTTATGGAGGCAAGGTGCTAGATCATGTATAGGACTCCTGACCGTATGTATCATATCAAGTTTTAGGTTGGTAGTAACCCCGTATGCCACGACGTGGTCTCGTAGGAAGTGTGCGTCATTTCTTGTTAATTTTTCTCCCTTCCTGTCTGTCTTTGTCTTTTTAGCAACTACTCCTACTAGCACCGTTGCCTGTGTTGGCACAGCCCTGATTCGTCGAGTGCTCTCCGGCGATGGCGACGAAGCCAGCAGGCTCGATGTGCGTCCCGGCCTGTACCAAGCTAGCTAGCAAAGCTGGCTTTGATTGATTCCTCCGGCGATCCGAACAAGTCTGTTGGTGTGCGTGTTGTTTCCAGGATACTATTCTCACTGTGCCCCGCAATTTGTGTCATGATCTCACATTCTCACTGTTGCATTTAGATGCTCGTCATCGCCCGGAGCCCCGAAGTTGGGCTATTCGAGGAGGCCGCCCGCCTGACTACATCATTAAGTTGTGATGAAAAGTTAGGGAAGATATAAACTGATCTTCGTGTATCCTTTGTTACACAAATGGTTTTGTGACCCTTGCTAGATTATTATAACTCTGCCGTTCACACTTTTCAACTTTCGATTGGATATATCACTAGTTGAACTTTGTGTATCCACGATTGATGCATAAAAATATAACAATAACGGCGCAAAATTGATTAATAATCATACGTAGCATTTTTCATTTCTCCAGTATAATGAAATCGTGTTCACCAGCTGTATTTCGTGACGTTTAACCTGTGTTGCAGAGTTCAAGGCTTGAACTGCGACACAAACTACAGAACATAGCAGAACGTGAAGAGAAAAACACCCCATTCTTTTTGCCCGTAGGCCCCTTCCAGACGCCATGTGGACAGAATAACCGCCTCCAGGTCGGTTCGTGACCAATTTACTCATCTGACATAAGTTAAGCGGAATTTTTTTTGCCTCCCGGGGAACATTGATCCTGCTATTTCAAAATTTTAAAAATCGTATTTACATGTTCAATTTTTTTGTGAAAGAAAGCCGGATGTAACCAATGATGCATACCACGAACGTGCAAAATATATAATTTTGAATACTTTGTAACATGGGCTATAAAAAATGACAAACCTGGTAAATGTTAGCGTTTTCAAAATATGCATACAGATACACACTTTTGCCACTTTTGTGTAGCTTAGAACACAAAGTATTTGAAATTGATTTTTGCAAGTTTCTGGGATACTAGATACACCATTGGCTACATTCTGATTTTTTTGTGTGTTTTCTTTAAAACTTGTAAATATGATATTTCGATTTTTTTAAATAGCAGATCACTTGTAAATATGATTTCCGAATATTTATCGAGTAGTTTTTAAGTCATTAAAAGAAGTGGGCCTAATTCGCTATAGATTCAGTCACCGATTGGGCTTGAGTTAGAGAGCTCCAGCCTGGTTGTCCTCCTACATTCGCACGGTAATGGCGCGGAGGTCCTCTTTTTCCTTGCGCCACCTCCACCGCACCGCATCAATCCCCCCGCCACCACGTGCCGCTGGCCAGGCCGCCTGCCACCGCCACCCACGGCCGGCCCCGCTTCCGCGGCGCCTCGCCGTCCCGGCCTCCTCCAACCATCGCCTACCGCCGGTCCGCCGCCGCCCCCGGCTTCCCTCTAAAGCCCCCCCACTCCGGCGAGCTCCCCCACCGCACCTGCACCCCGCACCCCCCTCGTTAAGATTCTTGCTCGCCTCTGCCGCGTCTCCGGCGGTTCCGGGTCGCTCCATTCTCCTCGTCGCCGTCGGCCGCCGCGGCCAGCCGCGTCGCCCGCCCGCCGCCGACTCGTCCTTCAGCTCCGTCCCCTCCCCTCCCCTCCCCTCGCCGTCTCCTTCAGCTCTGGTGGCCGTCGCCGTCGTCTCCTTCCCTCGCTTTTGGGCCGGCCCACTTCAGCGCGTCGTGAAGGATGGAGGGTACACGGAGCGCATTGCCTCCCATGCCCCTGCCTCTCCCCTCCTCCGGTTCCACCTCTCCACCGCCGCCGCACCCCCCGCCAAGTTCGTCGCCGAGGACTACCTCGTCGTCTCCTGCGGTCTCGCACCAGCGCAAACGCTCAAGGCCTCCAAGCGCCTCCGCCACCTCAAGTCACCCACCAACCCGGACGCCGTCCATGCATTCCTCGCCGACGCTGGCATCGCCAAAGATGACATCGCCTCGGCGATTGCCTTGGACCCGCGGCTCCTCTGCTCCAAAGTGGACAAAACCCTATCCCCCCGCGTCGCCCAGCTCCGGGACATGGGTCTCTCCACTCCCCAGATCTCCCGCCTCGTTACCATCATCCGAGGATCCTTCGCAGCCCCTACCGGATCGCCCGCCTCGAGTTCTGGATCTCCTTGCTGGGCTCCTACGACAAGGTGGAAGCCGCCCTCAAAACCAACTTTTATCTCCTCGAAAATGACATTGAGAATGTGGTCAAGCCCAACTTGGTGTTCCTGCAGCAGTGCGGCCTAAGTGATTGTGATTTTGCCAAGCTCTATAGGTGCACCGGCAAATTGCTCACCAGCAACTTAGAGCATCTGAAGAAACTGGTGGCACGTGCTGAAGAGCTAGGCGTGAAGCGTTCCTCGGGGATGTTCAAGACGACGTTGATGGCCGTCTGCAACTTCACTCCTGATAAAATTAGTACCAAAATGGAGTCATTGGAGAGGGCTCTTGGATACCCTGAGGCCAAGGTGGCTGTGTGCAAGTTGCCAAGCATCCTAAATCTGTCAGAGTTCACGGTGGCTCAGAGGGTGGAGGTCCTGCGGATGGAGTTTGGGCTTGAGCCTTCATACATAGCGCACAGGCCGGCCATTATGATGTACAACTTGGAGAGGCGGTTGATCCCACGGCATTATGTCATACATATTCTGAAGGCGAAGAGATTGGTCAAGAGAGATATCGACTTGTTCGGTGTGTTTTGCTCAACTCACGAAAAATTTGTGGAAAAGTATCTTGACCGTCGATGAGTGTGTTCTTTGGCTTGCAGACGATAGTAGTTCTGTTTGTGCCTGGAAAATGATTCCCCGAGTTCAACCGTGAGAGGTTGAGTGATGGATGTGAAGGTTCATTCTGGGTAGCAGGGAAAATGCTTCCCGAAGTTGAACTGTGAGAGATTGAAACATGTTTTTGATGCTCCATTCTGCTTACCAAGTTGGCCTAAGTTGATGTATTGACATCTGCGTTTGGAACTGAGCTTTTGTTTGGTTGAGCGGATGATGTATTAGAAGGATTTGAAAGACATGTATGTAGGTAAAATTTTTAACTTGTGGTTTTGCTGGGTAGAGGAGTAGAGAAGATTTGATCTGAAAGATTGTAGACAAATGATTATGAAGAACAGCTCTATTTGATTTCATCTTACTGAATTTGATTGACTTATTAATACGTATACTCTATTTTCAGGCATTTTGATTCAGAGTCTAGTTGGCAGCAGTCTCGGATCATAGCTGGATTGGTTTTGATTTTTAGTGATATATTTTGAAGCATTGAGTTTTTTTTAATGTTTCTTGATGCTTAGGATGATTGATTCGAATCTATGTTGCCTAATTCTTTACGGTTCAACATTCCAAACCAGTTATTGTTTGCTAAATAAGCCTGGTGCCATGGAGTTCGATCTGGTCTATATGGAGTAGTTTGGAACTTTTTCCTCTTAACTGCGTTGGTGTTCATTTTCTATGTGACGCTATTGATTTTTTTATATAGAAAACTGTAGAGGAAACCTGGACAGCATAACTGCATAAGTAGGAACACAAATTTGCATTTGTGATGACTTGAACCTGGGTGGCAGGTTTGTGCGTCCTCTACACCAGCTCACTTCCTGAAGTTTTAATGGGGCGGATTTACTAGTGTAATCTTCTCTAGGAGATCAAGTAATCCAACTAATTGTATAACTAACTAAAAATACGTACGTTTGTGACAACTAAAATGCGTATGTACGTGTGTGCTAAACTGCTAACTAAATTGCATACGTACATGCGTGTACAATGCTAGCTAACTAAAAAGCCGCGACTTGAATAATATGCCATCCATCTATCTTCTATACATAAACACAATTTATATATATTTTGCGTGCTGCCAAGTTAACGGGCCTCGACTCCTGGCCCAGGCACGGCCCACCGTACTTCCGTAGCTTGATTCCATAGTCGCTCCCCTGCAGACTGCTAGTACTCCTAAACTCGCAAGAGAGCTCCAGGACCGCGAGCGGCGCCGCGATGCTCCGCCTTCAAAACCACCTCCTTTGCGCCATCCGCGCCGCCTCCCATGCCCCTGCATCTCCCCTCCACCGGCTCCACCTCTCCACCGCCGCCGCTATCGACGAACCCCCGGCCCAGTTCGTCGCCGAAGACTACCTTGTCGCCTCATGCGGCCTCGCACCAGCGCAAGCGCTCAAGGCCTCCAAGTACCTCCGCCACCTCAAATCACCCACCAAGCCGGACGCCGTCCGCGCGTTCCTCGTCGACGCCGGCATCGACAAAGCCGACATCGCCTCGGCGATTGCCTGGGACCCGCGGTTCCTCTGCTCCGGAGTGGACAAAACCCTAACCCCCCGCATCGCCCAGCTCCGGGACATTGGTCTCTCCACTCCCCAGATCTCCCGCCTCATCGCCATCGTTCCCGGGGTCTTAGTCAAACCCGCCGGTATCTCCCGCATCGAGTTCTGGATCTCCTTGCTGGGCTCTTTCGACAAGGTAGAAACCATCCTAAAAAGGAACATGTACCTCCTAGACAAGAACATCGACAATGTGGTCAAGCCGAACATGGCGTTCCTGCGGCAGTGCGGACTATCCGAGGATGATATTGCCTGTCTTTGTTTGCGCATTGGCTATCTGCTCACAAGCAATTTAGAGCATCTGAAGAAAATGGTAGCACGCGCTGAAAATCTTGGCGTGGAGCGTTCCTCTGGGATGTTCAAGGCAGCCTTGATTGCCGTCGGAAACTCAACTCCTGAGAGGATTAGTGCAAAAATGGATTCATTGGAGAGGACTCTTGGATACCCTGGGGCCAAGATGGCTGTGTGCAAGTTGCCAACAATCCTTTCTCTGTCAGAGGTCAATCTGCGCCACAGGGTGGAGTTCATGAAGATGGAGTTTGGTTTGGAGCCTTCCTACATCGCCTGCCGGCCAGCCTTTTTCTCCTACAGCCTGGAGAGACGAGTGATTCCTTGGCATTTTGTCATACATATTCTGAAGGCGAAGGGGTTGGTCAAGAGAGATATCGACTTGTACACCATATGTTCGTTAACCCACAAGAAATTTGTTGAGAAGTACCTTAACCGTCAATGAGCGTGCTCTAGGGCCTGCAGAAGGTTATGCTGATGCTTGTGCAGGGAAAATGCTTCCCGAAGTTCAACTGTGAGAGAATGTAAGGATGTGAAGGTCCATTCTGCTGATCAAGTTGGCCTAAGTTGATCTATTAACATTTCACATGTATTATGGCTGGAGTCTTGTGATTTGATCACTCATGTGCTGCATTATGGCTGGAGTCTTGTGATTTCATGCTTTATTGTTCTTTTCCTGCTTTGTAGACCTCACTCGTGATGCCTGCTGCTTTGTCAGAGCTTCACAGAAAGAAAGTATTCCCGTCTTCCTTATTGCTGTGATATTAACTTGATATCTCATAAATCTTGTATGTGATCACTTGCAGGAATATAGTATAAATTTCTTATGATGTATCATCAATTTAGCCATATAGAACTGCCTGTAAATGTTATCGATTTATTATCGGATCCACCTTTGGTAAGTTTACTGGATAGGTTACACCTTAATTCTATTTTGAAACTGTTGCAGAGCACTGTACTTGCATTGTTGCTCTAGCTTGATATGAATATCGCTTTTCCACTTGAAACTTTGCATAAAGTAGCTTGGGACAGATGATGGGAGCTTTGAGAGCTCAATCCTTGGGTTTGGAAATGAGATTTGTTTGGTCGAGCAGATGACGGGATTAGAAGAATTTGAAACTTGAAAAACATATATAAAAACAGTTATTGAACTTGTTTTGCTGGGTAGAGGCGTAGAGAAGATCTGATCTAAAAGATGGTTGGAAAATAATTAGGAATTCCGGCTCTGTTTGATTTCATCTTGCCCCTTTTGATTATCTTTTTTATACATGTGCTCTATAATAAGGAATTTTAATTGAAAGTCCAGGTGGCAGCAGTCTCAGGTTACCATCCTAAAGCTGGATTGGTTTTTGTTTCTCGTGATATATTCTGAAGCATTCAGTTTTTCTATGTTTCTTGATGCTTAGGGTGTGTAATTCTAGCCTGATGCCTATTCCTGTACAATTCAACTTTCCAAGCCAGTTTTGGTTGGCTAAATAAGCCTGCTGCTGTGGAGTTTGATTCGGTCTTTCTGGTAGTTTGGAAACTTTTCCTCTAAACTGTTCGTACTCATTATCTGTGTGGCGTTGCTGAAATTTAATTTTGTTGTGGACATAGGTCTTTTTGGTTTTGGTTGCGTTTTCGTTGCCGTAGTTTATCGATTTCCAAGTTTAATCCTCTCTAACAGATGAAGTAATTCAACCTCTTCTACACAGTCACTCTGAATCGGATATTTATTGCTGGGACTTCAACTTTGTCAAATTCTACGCAATGCACGTGTGCAGGACGATCAGTTTTGTCCATTCTGATCTTTGGCAAGCCCCTTCAGTTATATGTTTGAATGATAGGAGGCTTGAATATTTTATGGTTACAGTAGATTTTATGATTTCTGTCCTTCATGCCTGTTGTTTATGTATACAGAAGACAATTCATGTGTTTACAAGACCTTGCACTAGAATTGGTTTTGTGTAGTGACATACATTGGTGGCGTTCTTGTGTAAAAAAATAATTAAATTACTAGTGCGCTTAGTGCATGGTAGTCCGATCCCGCGGTAGGGTCAGAATGTATCCTAATAATATGGAATCATATGCACGATTGGTAATTGCTGTTCAAGCACCCTGTGTTCCTTTTTCTCATCAGTTCGTCATGGTGTAAACTCATGCCAGCTTGCTGCAATTCATTTTCGTGCTATAGAGTTTTGTATCCGTTTTATTAAGCTGGTATTTCTTGAACCAAGGCACAATACTATGGTATTTCATTGCTTAAACTATATTTCAGCGTTTCATGTAAGTGCTTTTCGTGCATCACAAGAGTGGATTGTACAGTGGTGCTTTGAGATGTCAAAGTTGACTCCAGATATACAGCAAGCATATAGGAACTAAAACTTCCTATACAAAAACCCCCTTTGTTTGGAATCAAAAGTAGGAAGTCCTTTCACAAACTCTTGTTTAATCTCAGAAGAAGTTTCCCTTCTAAACTGTGTTGGTATTTATTTTCAAATTTAATTTTGTCGGAGATGTTAGCAGGTTTATTTATCGTTGTGACCTCAATTTGTTAGGATATTTTTAAAACATATAAATTCACTTTTGAATTAGTTTTGAAATAAATAGATCGCTGATGAAGCCAGAGGAGCTATAAAAACCAACTTTTCTGAAGCCTGATTCCCAAGGTGAGGAGCACCTGTCATCGTCGCACACAGTCATCCATTTCTTATCCACCTCATCCCACCGCGGCCACACATCTTCAGCCCCGCAGGACGCTCTCCACCGTCCGATCTCGCAGCAACTCGATCCCAGCCGCCCATTTCCCACCCAAACCCCTCTTCCTCTGCTCCGAGCGAAGCTACGCCCCAAGCTTCTTCCCAAGTCCACACCACTCCCCACCTCACGCTCCACGACGCGAGCCATGGCCGCCCTTCGCCTCACCTCCATCACCCTCTGCCCCGCCGCCGCGGCGGCCGCGTCCCCCTCCTCCGCCGGTGCCGCGCCCCGCGCCGCCTCCTTCGCCTGCGCGGTCACGCGCGGCCTCCCCTCCCTCCGCCTGGCCCCGCCCAGCCGCCGCCGCGGCGACCTCGTCAGGCCCAGAGCCGCCGCCGCCAACGCCGCGTCGGACAACTACGCGTCCGCGCTCTGCGAGGTGGCCGCGGAGAACGGCACCCTGGACGCGACCGTGTCGGACCTGGAGAAGCTGGAGCGGATCTTCTCCGAGGAGGCCGTCGTCGAGTTCTTCGACAACCCGACGGTGCCGCGGGAGGAGAAGGCGGAGCTCATCGACGAGATCGCCAAGTCCTCGGAGCTGCAACCGCACGTCGTCAACTTCCTCAACGTGGTCGTGGACAACCAGCGCGCCGAGCTCGTGCCGGAGATCGTGCGGGAGTTCGAGATCGACTACAACGCGCTCACGGGCACCGAGATCGCCATCGTCACCTCCGTCGTGCAGCTCGAGTCGGAGGACCTCGCGCAGATCGCGCAGCACGTGCAGAAGATCACCGGTGCCGCCAACGTCCGGATCAAGACCCGCATCGACCCGAGCTCATCGCCGGGTTCACCGTGCAGTACGGGAGCGACAGCTCCAACTTCATCGACATGAGCGTCCGCAAGCAGATCGCAGAGATCGCCTCGGAGTTCGAGATGCCATCCGTTGCCCTCGACGTCTGATAGGCTTCCATTCCACCACCCCTCTCCGTGCGGCGTCGACTTGATGCTTAGGTCCTCCTTTTTTCTGCTGTTCCTATACCTCTTCTTCTGTATCATTATATCTGATGGAATGTTGAATACATAACTTGATTCCAGAATTGGTGTTGTGTGGGTAATTGGATCGATATTACACTACTCTGCTCTGGGGAAAGGGAGAGGTGAAAAACAATCTATGTGGTTGTTCAAATTCAGAGGACAATGTTCTATATTTGGTGCTAAAGAGGGGAAACAAGCTTCAAATTAGGCGACCAAAGGGAAATGGGGAATATAAGAAGCTTTTGTTTGCCCTTATGGCGCTGTTAATTTGTATAGGTAGATGTGGGCTTACACACTCTGGTTCTGAAAAGATTGGGTTTCGGAATCAGATTGTGTACATTCGTAATTCAATCTACATCGATGCAAACCTCAAATGCCTGTCTCGAGCTTTTGAGATTATAGTGTTTCTGCACTAGAATTTTTCTTTCAAACGCCTTTGCATTTGCATTTTGCAACTCTAGAAGAGTGTTCTTAAGCTGCCAGCAGTCTGTTTATTTACCTGAACAGTATTTTTTGTTTTTAGGGTATTCATTCGGTATTCATTCTTTTGCAGTATTTGCTATCACGAGGGATACGCAAGAATGCTGACCTTCATCAGACCAGCACATTTGCACATGTGATAGAGGAGGCTTGAGTGACTACATGTGGATGGGCATTCTTTTCTGCAAAAATAGTAACTAAATACATCAAGTTTTTTTCTTTGCCTGGAGCCGTTGTAATTTTCTCTTTTGCTGTTGAGTAATATGTTTCAACTATAGTTTTCAGCTCCAAATTCCAGGTCATGAAGTTTACAGTATGTAGTTATCAAGTTATGTATCCGCTGATAGAGTTGTGTAGATGTGCACAGAATGTGGCATTTCTATCAACCGGCAAATGAAATCATATGTATACTTGTCTTCCAGCAAACCGTGCACTGAGCTAGTCCTGCAACTTCTGTTGCAGGTTCTGTCATCACACCTCTCAGAGAAGTTTAATCCCTTTTTATTACTGGAAACCAAGCTTCTGATGAAGGGGTGAACCATGTGTTGTACTTTCATAGAATATGCATAACACTTCCAGGTTAAGTGTGATTACGACGATGTGAAGCTTAATTAGTCTACATAAGCACTAGGGATCCGTGGCGCAATGGTAGCGGGTCTGACTCCAGATCAGAAGGTTGCGTGTTCGATTCATGTCGGGTTCAATGCCCCGGTTCATGCGGATTAACTTTTATTTTGCAAGTTTAAATAAAAGATCTAAGAAACAAAGCCAAAATAATCTTAAAAATATATCATTGTCAAACTCAATATAAATATAATCATGAATGAATAAGCAAACGAAAACAAACATAAAAAAGCTTAGACACCTTAGATAATGGGACTGAGGGAGTAATGCCTAAGGGAAAGACAAATATGTTCGAAAAGATCACTCATCGGATCCATAAATTTTGAAGAGATGTCATCCTCAAAGGCTCAAACTCAATAAAGTATCACCTTGAACTAAAAAGCAAGCGAAAAAGGTGGAAAAGCTTAGGTGCCTTAGATGACGAGGCGGAGGGAGTAATGCCCAAGGGAAAGACAATATGTTTGAATAGACCTATCAGACTCGATCCATATACCACTTAACTTCTATTTTCTTTGTAGGTACCTCTCAAATGCATTTGGGTTCAATAACCTGATCCATAAAAGGTTAATTTTATTTTCTTGGTATGCAACTTTCAAAAGCAATGTGCTAAATCATCTCAAGTACGGATATTGAACTAGTAAAGAGACTTGTGAGGCGAAGCCAAACAAATTCTTAGAGGACTGATTGAGACTCCCGCGGTCAGCCGATCTTTTTAAAATTAGGAAAATTCTACATAAGTTATCATGCATAATCTGCTATGGATGAATAGATTTTCGTGAAAACCATGTTTCACTTTTGAATTGCACAGAAAGATGAATCAATAATTATAACTAGTAATGACACCTATTGCTATTTGAGATCACTGCTTGTTTTAAACATATAGTGCATTATAGCATGTACGTGATAGAACTTTCTTGGACTTTTTTTTTTTGAAAGAGAGCCGTGTACAAGATCAAGCAACTGAAGCACAAACACACACGAACGCACGCACAGAGCACACCAAACACGACGACCATGGCGCCACCGCGCACACCACACACCGGAGCAGGAAGATCAGCCAACCTTGTTGTAGAGCCGCATCATCCAACCGGCGCAAGCACCGGCATCTTGGCGCTGAACGGGCATCGGCGCTGATCCACCTCCAAACCACCATCACCGCCTCGCGCCGGAGACGGAGACGACGGCTCCACCCATCTTCCGCAAAGCCCACCATGGACGCCGACGAAGGAGAGCACTGTACCTGCAAGCTCCCAGCGGTTTTAGCCAAAAGCACCGCCTCGCACGCCGGCGAGGGAAGACGGACCCCTAGATCGGGAACCGCGGCCGCCACCACGGACGCCGGCTCCAGGGGAGGCGCTCCACGGCTCCGAAGAGCAGTAGACACGCCAGAGACGGCAGATCTGCCCGGATCCTCCGCCGGAGCATCAGGAACAGAGGAGAGGACCGCCGTCTCCAAAAGCTTCTCCGGCCGCGCCTCCGCCTCCAACGCGCCGCCGGCAAGCAACTCACGCACCCCAAAGCTATGTACACGCCGGGATCCGTCGATTCCCCGACCTCCCGCCGCCGGAGCGGCCGCGGAGGCGAGGGATCGAACGGATCGCCGGCGGCGAGCTTGGTCGCGCAAGTTTTCGCCCAAAAATCGCCTGGTTCACTGTAGGTGGGGAACGAGGGAGGGGTCCGGGAGCGAGTGGCGTTGTAACTTTCTTGGACTTTTTATACACTTAAGTACTCATTTTATATTTCTTAGGTGTATTAGTTTCCTAATAGGGCATTATGAATATCCTATGTTCCCTTTGCTTAGTTATATTAGTTTTCCTTGTAAGAATTTTGATTTTTTTGGGGTGCATTATCTTTTTCCTACCTAGTTTTAGGTCCCCTCAGATAATCACGCGTTTTACGCAGGCAATCGAGGAAGCGTCGGAACCAGCCACCATAATCTCCGTTGCAGTAAGGGAAATCTTCATCTAAAGTATATCCCTTATCATCTTCATGGTCTTCAATAGAAATGGAATGGAGAACATATACTTTCTAAACTTAACAATAAAGAATGGACAAGAGACGAATAAGTTAACATCATCATGTTGTCATCACCGGATCCGTGGCGCAATGGTAGCGCGTCTGACTCCAGATCAGAAGGTTGCGTGTTCGATTCACGTCGGGTTCAATACCCCGAATCTAATCCGGTCTTTTTTATTTTTTTGGCTTGATTGCCCTCTTAATGCCGCGCCAAATCTACCGTCCATCTCCCAAACCAAACCATCTCAGCCGTCCAAAACCCCACTCATCCCCTCCCCTATCCAGAACCCAGAACCTCCGCCGCTACGAACTCTCCGGCCGAGCTCCTCGCCATTCGCAAACCCAAACCCAATGCAGCTCCGAGAATCTCTCCGTTAATCCACCGCCCAGCCCAGTCGCCCAGATGCTCGCTTACCCGAACACGGCGAGCCCATGGCCGCAGCGCCACCCGGCCCTGACTTCACAGCGCCACGCGGCGGTGGTGGCCGGCGCTGCGGCCGCCAGGGGCAGGCGGCGGGGAGCGGACGCCGGGGAAGGCGCGGACCCGGCCGCTGAGGCGGCGGAGCTGGTGCGGTTCTTCCTTCGGAAGACGGGCGGCGGCAAGGAGCGGCTGGTGGCCGTGCTGGACCGGCACGTGAAGGTGGTCCGCACCGAGCACTGCTTCCTCCTCTTCGAAGAGCTCGGCCGCCGCGACGGCTGGGTCCAGTGCCTCGAGGTGAGCCGTGAGCATACCCTACTGCCCAACTCAATTAGGATTAGACCAATCATACCTTCAATTAGGCTTGGTCGAGACTAGAACTGTAGATATGGTTTTAGATGTCCCTGTGAGCTGTGAATTAATAGTTTATCAGTTCTGAACTTTCTGTTTGTTAGACACTTACACTCATTTCTCTAATGCTTTGTGCTTTGCTAGATTTTCAGGTGGATGCAGAAGCAGAGGTGGTACGTTGCCGATAACGGCATCTATTCTAAGTTGATCTCTGTCATGGGGAGGAAAGGGCAGATACGGATGGCACTGTGGCTCTTCTCCCAGATGAGGAACAGTGGGTGCAAGCCGGACACTTCCGTGTACAATGCTCTCATCGGTGCGCACCTGCATTCACGAGACAAGAGTAAGGCTTTGGTGAAAGCTCTCGGCTATTTTGACAAGATGAAGGGTATTGAGAGGTGCCAGCCGAACATCGTGACATACAACATTCTCTTAAGAGCTTGTGCTCGGGCAAGCGACACGAAACAGGTGGAGATCTTGTTCAAGGATCTGGATGACAGCCTGGTCTCTCCTGATATCTACACATATAATGGAGTGATCGACGGGTATGGGAAGAATGGCATGATCAAAGAGATGGAAACTGTTTTAGTGCGGATGAAAAGCAAGCAGTGCCGTCCAGATGTGATCACATTCAACATACTCATAGATTCATATGGGCGGAAGCAGACGTTCGACAAGATGGAGCAGGTGTTCAAGAGTTTACTGCGGTCGAAGGAGAGGCCTACCCACCCGACGTTTAACTCCATGATAACAAACTATGGAAAAGCAAGACTGAGGGAGAAAGCTGAGTCCGTGCTTGAGAAGATGGAAGAACTGGGATTCAAACCAAATTATGTGACGCAAGAATGTCTCATCACTCTGTACGCGTATTGTGATTGCGTCTCAAAGGCCCAACAGATATTCGATGAGCTTGTAAGCACACAAAGTACTGTTCCCGTCTCTTCACTGAACGCAATGCTTGACGCCTACTGCATGAACCGTTTGCCTATGGAAGCGGATCGGCTGTTGGATACTGCAATTGAGAAAGGTGTCGTGCCCGGTGCTTCCACATATAAGTTGCTTTACAAGGGATATACCAGGGCGAACGATAAGATCCTTGTCCAGAAGTTGCTCCAGCGAATGAATAAGCAGGGTATTGTTCCGAATAAGAAGTTCTTCCTTGATGCTCTGGAAGCATTTGGTACCTCGGCGAATAAACCCAGGAGAGTACAAACCCCAAACTCTGCAAGAGAGCCAAGTAGAGATTCTGCGAACAATTCAGAAATGGCTAGTTCAAGAAAGCCAAAGTTAAGTGCTATGTATACAGTTGGCGCCTCCGAGAAACAACACAGGGTAGTACCCAGTTCAAACCCCGCAATCAAGCCAAATACAGGTTCTGGAAGCAATTCAGAAGCAGCCACTTCAAGCGAGCCAGAGCTAAGATTTTCGCAAGTATCTTCATGATGGGTCGCTCTGTTTTTCAGAAGCTCGTCTGAACTGCCGTGACAGTAGGATGTGTTCAGTGCTTGTACATGTGGGGATTGGTCCAGAGAAATGGTCATCCACGCGATTAGTTGCTTGGATTTGAACCATCCTAGATGGTCGGGTTGAAAATATATGGAATATTTCTCATGCACACTCACTAAAAACAACCAAACCACGGGCACTGGAACCATCACATCCCATTCAACATCAAGATATCCTTCTTCTGTTTATACTTTTGCAGGGGTTGCTTCTCTAATTTCATAGTCATGCTATGAAATCAAAGCGGCATTTTTGTTTCATTTAGTGTCAGTATAGATCTCATGTTTTAACAGTAGCAAGCCTTGTTATTACATTTACGTTCTGTTACTGGTGATGGGTCTTGGTTGTGCTTCAGAGGACACGATGCCACATATTTTAACGGTTTGGTAATTGGTATGCATGGATTAGGGTCAATTCTAATGAAAACATCCACGCAATCTGATCCTCATGCATCCAGATGACCCTGTTTTGCCACTGAGAAATGGAGTAGCATCAGGCGCAGCATGCAGGTTTATGCAAGAATGACTGGAAATTGACAATGATCAATTACTTAAGAAATGTTCCATTATGCAAAGAGATTAAAAAAATAGTACAAACCATCACGCTAAATAATTCACTTTCAATGTTTAGAAATACTTCTGCAAGTGAGAGGGCCCTTCAAATATCGAGCAATCCTTTCGCTTACAAAAATATCGAGCAATTCTCACAGAAAACAACTAGGCAAGCCATATGAATCATGATGCCCATGAAGACAGCGGGCCAAATAACTGATCTTAAGCTACAACAAACAAAGTGAAGAGCTGCATTGTTCAATGAAAACATCCGCGCAATCTGATCCTCATGCGTCCACATGACCCTGTTTTGCCACTGAGAAATAGAGTACCAACAGGCGTAGCATGACGGTTGACACAAGAATGACCGGAAACTTTGACAGTGACCAATTACTTGAGAAATGTCCCATTATGCAAAGATATAAATAATAGTACAAGCAATCACGCTAATTTGCGAGTTTCGATGTTTGGAAGTAGTACATAACTTCTGCAAGTCAAGATGGCCCTTAAAATATCAAGCAATCCTTTCTCCAAAAAAATAAAAAAATCGAGCAATCCTCACGCAAGACAACTAGGCAAGCCAAATGAATAACGATGCACATGAAGACAACGGGCCAAAAAACTGATCTGCAGCTACAACAAGCAAAGTGAATAGCTGCATCGTCAATGACATTGTTGAATTCACAAAATTGTTGCTTGTGTCAAGCACATACATTACAAGCTCAAAACTGTGCCCTCAGTAGTCTAATAGCTGACAGTCTTACAAGACAATACTCAGGACTCTGGAAACATTTACTGCCATCATATCGTCTGCAGCTCAAAGCTTCTCAAGAACTATGCACCAGTTGGATTTGTCGTAGAATTGGTCAACGATAGTTGCATTTTTCATACCAGCAACTAACCTGAAATGATGACAGCCAACAATGCAATATTTTCAATCAGAACACCATAGATGCGTCAAAAGGAAAGGAAATAATGTATACTACCTCCGTTTCATAATTCTTGCCGTGGTTTTAGTAAGTTTGAACTAAAATCACGACAAGAATTATGGAACAGAGGGAGTATCATTTTCTTTTTCAAAGGGCTAGTGCATTAACATGATAAGGGCATGGAATGAAATAAGACATAAGATGGCAGCAACAGGGCACCCTTTCCGGAGAATCTTTACTCAAGAAAGATACAAGTCATACAACCAAAGTTGCATATAAAGATCACATTTCCTTTTTTGTCACACCATTGTTTATGTAACCAAATAAACTAGTTGATTAACAAGTGCGCCATATGACAATTATCTCGAGCAAAAGTTCACAAAATAAAAATATGAAATGTTAAAGCTTGTGTGCCATCTCTGAACAAATATAAGATGATGTGACTAGTCGCCAAATTAACACTACAAAGTAGAAAGACTACACGATACCTATGCTATGGTGATTACAAATATGATGTGATTTAATATCTTCATTTGTGCAGGTTCAAAATAAGAGGAGAAAACAAGAGAAGCATTTTTCATGAGAATGTTCAGAGTAAAGCTACTCTACCTTTGAAGTTCTCCTTCAACAAAAACATGGTAATAACGGTTGTAGACCACAGTGCCCTTCTTATCATCTTTCTTTGCCAATCCATTTTGAAGAGCAGCAGCAGATGCACCGCTAATTTCAGCTCAGTGAAACGGTAGATGCCAAGGAACAAAGTACTCCTGCTGGGTTTTGTCATGCTCATCCAAAGTTAAAGAATCACAAGCTAAAATGGTCTGATCCTCCAAAGCATCATAACTATTCTTCAGCCGATCATCTGTTTGCTTCGTGGCACCCGTATCTTCATCAGTCTCTTCAATACTATCTAGCAAAGTAGCAGATTTGTTTCGCACCATAGGACTGCTAGGATCAACCCACTCTTCATTATACTTGTCGCATAGGGGAGTCCACTTGTTAAGAAGCGACCTGTCTTCCTGCTCCACGGCCCAAACAGTGATCAGCACAAGACCACCTCTCTTCACAACACGGATCAACTCTTCTATGGCTTTCCTCCGCCTATCCTCGGTGCTCAGATGATGCAACACCGCTATCGAGATCGCCGCGTCGCCGACATCTTCCCTGTACGGGAGGTTGACAACATCGGCGACAAACACCTCATGCCCCCTCCCCGCGCATATCTCTACAAGAGACGGGCTTATGTCGCAGCCAAGGTAGAAGCACTCGGGGTTGAAGCCCAAGTACTTGCCGTTGCCGCAGCCAGCGTCCAGCACGACGGAGCCCGGGCTCAGCGAGTTGAGGAACGCCGCGACCTTGGGCCACTTGGCGAACCGCGTCGCGCTGAAATGGGGAGCTATGGCATCGTAGACGCGGTGCACGTACTTCTTCTCGATGTCGGGGGTGGCCTGGACGCTAGGGGAGCAGCTGTGGCTGTTCCCCTCGGCGAGGGGTGCGTCCTGTCCTTCCGAATTCTCGTTACCCGGCGCCGGCGTCATGGGATTGCTGGTGGTGGTAGCAGTACCTCGGTTCCAGCAAGAGAATTCTCCCCGAAGAAGCCTTGGGCTGCGCGGATTAGATGCAGAGACGGCCTGGCGTGGGCTCCTTGCTGCTATCCTCGAGAAAATCTGGATCATACAATGGCGCGAAGATTTGTCGCGTAGCCTTGGTGCCGGCCAAGTATGATCCGTGCGGCCGCGCACCGTCGGTGGCCACCCTCCTGCTAGGTTGTGTTTGGTTACTTTAGCACTTGAACAAAAGGCGCAGCGACAAGGCGACGGCCGTGAGCAGATCTGAAGAGGAACGGAACCACGATGACGTGAGCAGAACTAAAGAGGAGAGTGGGATAGAGAGGGGACGGAGAGGAAGGCCTACCTTCTTGCCGGCGTGGTGAGGAACCGGTGAGAAAGCGCGGGAGGCGATCGGAGGAGGCGCCCGGGTGGGGTGGGGAGGGGAGAGAGCGCGCCGTCGTGACAGCGGGGGAGGCGGCGGGCTCCGCTAGGGGAGGGAGGGAGGCGCTGTTCGAGAGTCGAGACTCGGCTAAGAGGGATTCGGGCTTGGACGGGCCGAAGCCTTCCGCAGCGCGAGAGAGATTACTGGGCTAGGCTTTTCCCTTCTACTCCTACAATGGCAACGGACAGCACGAGCTTCCGGCCAGGCCCATTCATCGGTGGTACATTGTGGCTGGCTCCCTGAAAATGGACGGCAAGAACTGCCCAGTACAGTATCGACACATCCATGTGTTTTCCTACTTCCTTTCGTTTTGAATTCACCCTTTTCTTTTTCAACAGCATAATTCCATAAATAAATCACTCCTTTACAAGCTACATATACATATATATTTGAGTGGCAGTACAATATTACTGTTTTACATGGCAAACGACACCGCTAAAAAGAATCGATAAAATGTCAAATATAGCAGAAGGAAAACGGAAGCTCCACATTACAATTTATACAGCAGCAAGCATCCAATCCTTTGACTCATGCACACGCTCGTTACAGCAGCAAGACCCCAAGGGCCAAGGCACCCCTGCAGGAGGAATCTTTACTCCCCGCAGCTCCCGAAGCAGTGCAAGTATATGAATTTCTAGGGTCTCGGTGGCTCCAAGAACTGGATGTCAAAAGGATGAATACACAAAAGAAGATGGAAACCCTAGAACTAGACGCATTGCACATCATCAGGAAGTTATCGTATCACAGGATGGTGCATCCACATCTGTTCTGCTTCGGGGAATTGCCGAGCTGCTTCTCTGGAAAGAAGAAATGCGGGGGAAAAAAAATGAGAACTTTAAGCAGTGTCGAAAAAACTGTATGGCAACTTCAAACGTCACATAACAGGATAATATAAAACCAGTTAAATGGCATGTACGTGATCAAACCATATATCATCACAAACACACTCGGCCGTGAAGAACACAAGTCATTACATCCCTTAACTTGTTTAGAAACATATGTTATAAATTATAAAGATAGGCTTGTGTGCGCATTATGTTTTTTCTTGCTTTCAAAGATTAGTCTATGTGGAAAAAAATTAAAATCGAATGCCACAATTTTAACACAACTGATTCATAGATGTAGCGACATCCCTCTTGTAATTTATTACCTCTGTTCCAAAATGTAATTTATCATATGAAAGGCACAAAAACACACACAGAAAGTCAGCCGAAAGTTCTTACGGTTAGGTAGGACTTCATAAATCACAAGGAATATAAGAACTACAAGACCATCGGTACCACTGAGCTATAAAACTATGTGTGGTTTAGTCAGCATCTTTATTCATGCATCTATCTATGTAGGTAACATTGAATTACGTTGTTGCAAAGTCTGATAGGGTTTTCGACTAACAATATGTTGTGATCGACAAATCACTACTAAAACAGCAGACATAAATTTCTCCCAATTGAAAATAGTGGGCCTTTGCAGGCTGCGTCACTTGAACTAGAGAGATTCAAGCTTATACATGTGCATCTTTGGGGCACAGCAACTAGATTAGGAGCATGATGTTTCTAAATTGATAATTGATCGGAAATTCACTGAGTGTACTAGAATCTCAAGAATAGAGAGCAAAATAGGTCATCAACGGAACCAGGAACACAATGAATAAAAACATAAAATTGTCGGCAGTACCACGGTTTTTGTCAGCTTGTGGAGGGCGCACTACGACATGCATTGTAATTACACCTCCGGGGACCTCTCCTATTGTAACACGTGACTCGGCAAGTGTCCGGCTATTCTCCAATATCTTTCCACCATTGATGAGCTTCAGGTCATTGACAGTTTTTGGAGTTATTTCCTTATCTGACATAAAAATGACAAGAATAATTATTTTTGATAAAAATAAACTCAGAGTTCAGTGAGCATAATGGGGTTCACATTATAGAGGAGTGAGCTTTTGAAAAGAAAATTACCATCCGAAAAGAAAATTATCATTCATAATCAAACAAGTGTCAAGAGAGGAAAAAAACATGTCACTGAACTATTCCCAGTCGCAATGCAAATTAAGCCCCAGACAAAGCTGAACAAGTTCGAACACCCTACAGCAAGAAGACATACAGTAATTTTGCTCATATGGAGATTGGTGGTGGTCAGTGCCCCTGTTTTTTGGCTAACAAGTACCCACGTCATGACCTACTCCTTCCTGATGCTGGTTCAGCTGGGAAAGGATTCAATTTTACGCGTTCTAGTTTTTTACTCTGGTAACAGCATCTCATCCAAAGTATAACATAACATGTCAAGGAAAGACCCTCATTAGAGTGTGATAATCAGATAATTGCCACCAGAATGTTAGGTATAATGTATTCATGGAAAGGAACTCAGTTCGAGTAAAGATGAAGAGACAACTGCGTTCGGAGTACTAGCAGAATTCTATTCACAGAATTTAAGAGTGCAAACTGACACTCTAAAGGAAGATTACAGCTAATGATGTTCTGCTCTTTTTTGTTTCATCATAGAAAGTAGAGGAAGACAGTGTCCCCTTGTTTTTCCCTTCATTGAGCTTGTGATTTCTGATCCAAATCAAACTGATTGTTGCCGAAAATGCTCTTTCAGAATTTTGTCATAAACTTGGCACCATTTTGGCAATATTAACTGTCCGTGGAAGGTTTTCTATAGACGATATGCATACACTGGGAAGGGAAATTATCAATTGGCCATTTATTGAGCACACCTAGTTCTAAAGGGGTGTTAAAGCTGAGGAAAAGAATTAGGCAGCGGCTATGCGTTACTCAATTGGCCAACCGTATCCATCAAGAGAAGAACAAAACTACACCAATAATAACATTTATCTGCCGCGAGCAAGACTAGAACTGCACAAGCGCCACGCAACAGCCGTAAAAAAAAGACTATACATGATCCAACAAGCTGCATGGCAGCAAGAATTACATAAGGGCGCGTCTCTTTTTGTCACCAAATCAAGCAAGCAGGCGGATCGGGGCGGCCTACGCTGCCAAATCGATCGGGAATCTGCGGTCTCACCTTGTGGCCACCGGGCGAGGATGAAATCCTTGAGCGCGGAGACGGTGGTGGCGGGGTCGTACTTGCTCGGGCCGATGTCCGTGCCGTCGAACAACCGGAACTTGACCTCGATCGGCTCCTTCCCGCCGGCCATCTCCCGGCCGGTTCACACCGCCCACCCAGGCCCCCACCTTCCAATCCTCCCGAGATCCAAGGAACCCCGGATCAGAAGTCCATGGCACAGACAGGGTCGCACTGAATCCAAAGAAATCGGCTCGGCGTCGGATTCCGACGAAGAATTCTTGGTTTCGTATGGGGGTTGAAAGCGAGGGGACGGCGACTCGGCGAGGTGGGAAGGTGGAGAAGACAAGAGACCCCGCGGTAGTGGCCTTCGGTATTTTAACAGATACTCGAAACTAAAAAAAATCTGTTGTCTTCTCATTGCAGTGTACGAATATCGCGGGATTTTGCAAGATTTCTCTGAAATAGCTCGATTTGCGGCAGATAGTGAAAAGATATATCAAAATGGGTCGATTTTGTGGGTGCATAGTGATTAGTGAGTGACGGAGGGGAATTTCTGTGCATTTGGACGAAACAAACATCCGAACGGACCGACGATGCTTTCTATCTTGGTCGTTTGACTAAGAGCATCTCCAACCAGCTCCCCAAAATACCCCAAACGTCCAGACGGTGGCTTCTCGGCGAGCGCGGAGGACTTGGCTACTGCCGCTCCCGGCGGGCGGCGGCTTTCCGGGGCTTGGCTACTGGCCCTCCCGGTGGGCGGCGGCTTCCCGGCCTGTACGCTCCGCTTCCGGTACGTTTTACATCGCACGACATCCGCCTTGCTCTAAACGTGTTTGTGGAATTGCCGGAGCCAGATTTTGATTGAGTGTTCATATTTGTAGCCATGAATTTTTCGTCCGACGAAGAGTACGAATTACTCGGCCGTAGATGAGTTTATGTACAATGAGTTTATCGACAGTTCTAGTGACCATGACATGTATGAGGACGGAGACGAGGTGCCCGCAATGTTGAGCATTCAAGAGGAATTGGAGAAGAAGGAGGAGCACGTTCTCAACTTCCGGGGATCGTACTGATCCCTTGCCCCCGCGTCGCTCCCTCTGGGGCGACTCGGGCGGCGCCCTAACCCTAGCGCCGTCGGCCCCCTCCTCCCCAGTTCCCCTTACCTCGCCGCTACCTGAGGCCACCGCCTGGAAGCCGCGCGGCCGCTGAGGAAGGTGGCGGCGAGGATCTCGTCGCTCCGTGCGCGCTCGTCTTCGTCCGCGGCGGAGGACTCCGGATTTGGGCGGCGGCCCTTCAGGCGAGGTAGCGACGTCCTCGACAGGCGTCGCTGCGGGTGACTCCGGCCGTCGTCCTCGACCTCGCGGGAGGTGGGGCGGCGGCGGGTGTGGCTGCGACGAGGAGCTCCTCTCCACATCAGATCTGAGGTTGGTGTTCCCTCATCTCTCTCCCTCGCTGGCTCCGGCCGTTTTGGGTGCTGGTAGGCAGCTCGGGACCGGGGGAAACCCCAGGCTGGCTGGTCCAGCCCAGCGAAGACGACGCCTTGGGCGCCGGTCTTCCTCCTTGGAGGCGTGGCTGTGGTCCCTGCTGTCCACCCTGACCTATCCCGGGTGAAAGCCCAAAATCTTTGGATTGGGCAGCGTTGATGTGCTGCGCGCCGTCGTCTTCTTGGAGGCGCTGCCTGGGGAGATTGAGTTCGTGTGAGAGAAGGCAAAGGTGTGAACTTTGGGTGGTTTTTGCTCTTGTGCGACTGCTCTGTTTTGGTGCAGGCTTGGTTGGTTTCTCCTAGGTGGTCTCCCCGGCGGCGGGCTGTTCGGCTCAGCTCCGGTGGTGTGGCGTCTTCGATCCGGCTGTAGGGATAGGGTTCCCTTTCCCGGCAGTAGCTATGCACAGCCGTCCGGGGGCCTCCCGGTCCTTCCCACCGGGCCTCGCTCCTCCCTGCAGCCTCGCCTGGATGTCCAGCTGCCCCTTCCTCTGCAGTTTCGCGTTCGGTTCTTGGTTGGTCAAGTGCTTCGACGGTGTGGCCGGTGTGGTGTGCTCTCCTTCCCAGGTGGCTGTGTTCTGGCGCTGCTTCGCGGCTCGAGTCCAGCACCTCTTTAGCTCTCGGGTGAGCATTTCTCATGTTCGATGGTTCGACGCCTTCGAACCAGGCGAGAGGGAAGGGTCCCTCTTCGGCATGAGAACAAGTTGGTGTCCTGGCGTCTTCAGCCCTGTATGTGAGCTCCGATCAAGACTCCCTTCCTGCTTCAGTGCAGTGCCTCGCCGTGCATCGACTCCTCCTGGCCCTAGCCTCCCGAGTGTAGCAGTCTTCGCTTTGGCAAGCTGTGCTTGCTTGTGTTGAGTTGTAAGCTGTTCGGTGTGCCCTTGTATCGGCCGTTGTGTTCTGTGTGGGTATGTATGGGTGGCCTTGTGTAATTCCCTGGCCGGTTGCTGGCTTTGTTAATTCAAAGCAGGTCTCCTCTCGAGCCTGCCATTTCAACTTCTGGGGATCGATTAAGGGGAGGATCACCGTGGCCCGTGATAGGCTCAAAGGCTGTCGAGATCTGTACGATGACTATTTCCGTCATAATCCGGTCTTTCATGGGGGGGTTTTCCGGCGTCGGTTCCGGATGAGCTCAAGACTTTATCGGCGCATAGAGGAAGAAGTGACTAAGTATGATGATTACTTCAAGTTGAGATATGATTGCTACGGAAAATTGTCCTTCTCTCCTATGCAGAAATGCACCGCAGCTTTCAGAATGTTAACCTATGGAAAACCCGCGGATGCTATTGACGAATATGTCCGGATGGGAGAGAGTACATGCATGTATTTGGATTTCCAGATTTGAACATAATGGTTGTAGCACACCATATTTTGGGGTTGGCCAGTGTCCGCAGACACTTTGAGGGCCGAATTTGGTGTCTCCGGTTGAAGATGCTCTAAGTCTAGGAAACCCCCATAGGCAATATCTATCACTTCCCTTTTCCTATACTGGGCTACACCACACCAATATGGTTGACATCGCCGCCCTTAAAATTTCAAGTTGACCAAGTTAGATGAGTGTTTGATTCTAGACACACCTTAGACAAGATTCCTTTTGTAACAAATACACTTAAAAAGTGTGGACGGATTCTCTTAGAGAAGTCAAATTGTGGCTAAGAATTTATTTTACCTAAAGTTAGGCAAAAATCAAACTATTGCAAAGTTAGCTTCTAATCAACCACTTACGACATCGGTACACTCTTCATAATATAACTCACACCGTTAATTTTTAACCCAGTACATGAGCAATGACCAACAAATTATAATATTTCGAGGTCATTCTAACAGATCTATGCGTATGACTTTCAAGTTCCTAGTATAAATATAAAGAGTAAATTCTACTTTTTAACCACTAGTTGTATATTTGTGACAATAATACCCATATAGTGAAAATTCGTCTAGTTCCCCTTCATAAACTTTGAAACTTATTTATGATGCATATCCGTTGGGTAAGATGTGAGCTGATGATTAAGGATTGAAATTATTAGGATGGCGGTGAGGAATTAAACAGATGATGAGAAAAGGCTAGCCATGATCGTCGATGATGTCATGCGATCTTTACATTTTTTTCGGGTCACATGAACGTGACATGCTGATCTTATCTAACAACATATGCTAAATACTAAAATAGGGCAAAATTGTGTTCAAAAACTCCCAAATGGGTCATTTGGGTAGAATTTTTACTAAAGATGGTACTATGTGTCACAAATGCATAACTATAGAGTAAAAAGTGGAATTCACTCTAAATATAAATCAATATAGGTGGTCAAAGTTTCCAAAGTTGACTTAAGAATATTCACATACCACATCATCACCTTTTTAGTTTTTTGTACCGGAGGGAGTAACTTGATTAATTGTTTTGTAAATCTACATATAAAGTATTTTTTCGATAAAGACATTGCAAATCCACATGAAATTACAATATATACTAGTATGTGGTTTTTTTTTTCTTTTGTTTTTTTCATCTATGAAAACCTGATAGGGTCTCTTGATGTTGAGGAGAAGGCTCGGGCTAAGGACACTGCTGAGAGAGGTGGTGAAGGTCAGTCTAGCGCCAACACGGTGCAGAAAAATCATAACCACGGCAAGAGCAAGGCCAAGAGGAAGCCTGCGTTCACTGTGCCTACCAAGACTACTTCTTTCAAGAAGAAGAAGAAGATGCTGAACAAATCTGAGTTGGAGTGCTACACTTGTGGAGAGCTCGGCCACTTCTCTGTGGACTGCCCAAATCGTGCAGACAAGAAAGGGAAGAAGGCCAGGACTGTCAACGTCGTGACCGCTAGCAATACTGATGGGTATGGTAATTTACCAATTGTGCTCTCAGTATTTCAATCTCCATGTTGGTGGATTGATACGGCTGCTAATGTTCATGTGTGTGCTGACATTTCTATGTTCACTTCTTATCAGGTCGAGCAGGATTTCCGTCCTAACGGGGAATGGATCGCATGCTACTGTTCGTGGTGTTGGCACGGTAGATCTGAAGTTTACTTCGGGGAAGATCGTGCAACTGAGGAACGTGCTCCCTACTATGAACAAGAATCTCGTTAGCGGATCTCTTCTTTGCAGAGATGGGTTTAAATTAGTCTTGGAGTCCAATAAAGTAGTTGTGTCAAAGTTTGGACAATTTATTGGTAAAGGGTATGAGTGCGGAGGCTTGTTCCGCTTTTCATTATCGGATTTCCGTAATAAGTCAGTAAACCATATTTGTGGCAGTGTGGATTCGGATGCCAATGTGTGGCACTCTCGTTTATGTTATGTTAATTTTGGTCTAATGAGTAGACTTTCCAGCTTGAGTTTAATTCCTACTTTCACCGTTGCCAAAGGTTCTAAGTGCCATAGCTGTGTGCAATCTAAGCAACTTCGAAAGGCTCACAAGGCAGCCGAGGAGAGAAATCTGGCACCTCTAGAACTCATACATTCGGATCTATGCGAGAAGAATGGCGTGTTGACAAAAGGTGAAAAGAGATATTTCATGACTTTAATTGATGATGCTACTAGGTTCTGTTATATATATATCTGTTGCAAACTAAAGATGAAGCTTTAGACTGCTTTAAAATCTATAAAGCTGAAGTAGAAAATGAAGGGGATCGTATGCAGAAAACAAAAAAAAACCTAACAACGATAACCTAAATAGCCAGAATCTATTACTATGCAGATATAAAGTAACGGAGGGAACAGTGTACATACCCTTGTAGACCGTAAGCGTCGACGATCAAAAGATCTGTTTCGATGACGTCGCGTGATGAAGACGGGCGGCGAAGACGATGGCGGCGCCGACCTCAAGGTCGTGTAGACGAACCTCTCCAAGTGCTGCAAGTGCACCACCTCGTAGCTCTACACATGTACAGTGTAGACGACCTCCGGGCTCCGATCCAGCAAAGCAGCGGAAGCAGAAGACTTGGACCCAGCAGCACGGCGGTGTGCGTATGGTGGAGAGAACTCTCTCAACCCATGCGTAGCCCCAATTGCGGAGCCACAACTTAAACGGATGAGAGAAAGAGAGAGGATGGTGCAATTTTTGAAGGCATGGGGGCATCCCTTTATAAATGAGGAGGAGGGGTGTAACCCTTGGTGGCTAAGCCATGTGGGACTAAACCCCACATGGCAAACCGCACCAAGGGGTGCGCCCTGCCCCTAGGTGGGCCTCTTGTGGCCCACTTAGGGCAGCCCCTCCCAATTCGCACCAAGGGGGGAACTTTCCCCCTTATGGGCCTTCTTTCCCATGGGAAGGCCCATTTAAGGTGGTCTGCCTTTAAAAATTTGAAATTAATTAAAATAAAATATATTTAACTATTAATTACACTAATTAACATTAAATACATATTATCTAATTTATTTCGGCTCCGAAAACCATTTCGTCGGTCCCGAACTCCGTTGGATATGTCCCGGAACGCTTCCGGTGTTCTTCTCTCTATTTTCTCGTATGCGTCCAATCTAAATAAACGTCGCCAATCCTTAACTGTGCCACCCTACGGTTCGAGATCACTCCAGACATGATCGAGACCCGTTCTCCGATCCGTGACTAACAGCGGGGTCGTGGATACCCATGATAGCCCCTGTGCGTCCACGAATATCTTTGTCGTTTGAACCTTAGACGTCAAGTGTCAAACCTTTTGCCTGGCGATACTTAGTTTGTCCGAGACTCGATCTCAGGCATCGCGATACCTAGCTCGATCTCGTTACCGACAATACTATTCTTTACTCGTCTGTGATATTACATCCTCGTGACCTAGTCACATGCCTACAAACGCATTGATGCAATCTCACCGAGTGAGCCCAGAGTATCTATCCTGCTATATGGATTGGCAAATGCTGCTCTTGATCATACGCCTCAACATATTTATTTCGGATACCCGAGAAGGACACCTTTATTGTCACCCTATGTAAGGAGTGACGTTTGATGCAATCAAAGTACCTTACAGAAATAGCAATTAAATATGATCTCACGGTCGAAGGTGTGAGTACTACGTCCTATATATATTGGGTGTGCGTCCATCACATCATTCACCTAATGATATGATTCCATTATCAATTGACGTCCAAGTCCATGATCAGGAAACCTTGATAATCTGTTGATCTCAATGGACTAGTAAAGAGGCTACTAGGGACCTGGTTGTTTACATACCACACGGGTATTAATATTTCCGCTTTATACAGTTATAGCATGGTATAAAACATATTATGAACAATCGAGATATGACAAATAAAATATCTTTATTAATTGCCTCTAGGGCATATCTCCTTCAGTCTCCCACTTGCACTAGAGTACAATTTAATCTAGTTTACAACTTGGTAAAATCTTAACACCTATAGCAATTTGGTGCTTGCTTGTCTCGTGAAAGAGGAATTTTGTCAACATATCTCCCACATTGAGATATGTATGTACTTTGCAACGATTCTATGTCACCTAGTTTGACATCATCCCATATCTTATGATAACGGTGAAATATATGTTTGTCGATGGAGTGAGACTTGTAACTTCACGTAGCATGGGCCTTAAAAGTCTAAGAGATATATTAAGGGAAACCACACATGCTCGGGAAAACTGCTCAGTCCAATCACACTTGCTACTTCTGAAGTAGCCATATATTCCTGTACCTATGTAGATTATGCGACAGTGCATTCATATGCGACTTCGCAAGCTAACCCTGTCTTTCTTCAAAACAAAGGACTTCTCCTGTATGAGATTTCTAGTCGTATGGGTCAGTGTCATAACTTGCATCATCGTAACCTTTTTATGGCAAGTTGTCTTTTCACTCTCACCCCATACCAGAAAACATATCTTCAGTTCTCTTTAGACACTGAAGGATATACTTAACGTTTGTTCATTGATCCATCCAGGGATCACTCTAGAACCCGTTCTTCAACCAAGAACTTGGGTCACACCAAGTCAAGCTTTCAGTCTGATAGAATCTATGGCTGAGACATAGAGGATGTCGGACATCCATTTCTTTCAATAACTATCGCTGAAATGACAAGATAATCTTAATATTCTACCTAGTCATACAAGTAAGAACATTTTTCTTCGCTTGTTCTATTTTGAAACACTTCAGAATCTTAGTCTATGACAATATTCCGACCTAATGTTATTAAGCACCTTTTGATCTATACAAATTATAGACCTGATGCTTAATACTCTTAACTTCATTTATAGAAAATTTAATCACTTAAATAATCTTTCATACTTTACTAGAGGATCTGTATCATTCTCAATATATCATTAAATATAAAGTTTGGAATGACACTTAGCTCCCACTTAAATACGCCATCCGTATATAAGACCAGGGAATTTCTTTTAGCTCTCACTCAAATATGCCATTCACATATAAGATCAAGAAAAGCTACTTAGCTCACACTCACTTCTTTGTAAATGCAGGTTTCTTCAACTATTTTGGATGACTCCAAAATCATTTGATCACATTATCAAATTGAAGATTCCAGCTCCGATATACTTGCTTCAGCCCCATGAATGGACAGCTGAAGTTTGCACGTGTCTAGCATCCTTAGGATCACCAAACCATCTTATTGTATTAACTACAACTCTTTCTTAATGTTACCATTAAGAAACATGGCTTCTTTATCCATCTACCAATTTCTCAATTTGAAATCGTAGTAATTGCTAAAACAATCCTAAATACACTTAGGCTTCGCCACGTGAGACAAAATCTCGTTGTGGTCAACTGTTTGAATCTGTCGAAACTGTTTTGCGACAAATCGATCCTTATCAGTGTCTATTTTCTCATAAAATTTCATATTCTTTTAACGGCCTGGATATCATCAAGAAGATCTTCCTAAGTCATTACTTGGTAATTGTACATGGATTTTATCTCGGATCATATATGGCTCATAGCCATTTCTCGGACTTAGGTCTACCATCGCTTCTTCGTAGTTCGTAGGTTTTTCATGTTCCATTAACATGACCTTCATAACAAGATTGTCGTACCACACAGTGCGGAACACGTTCTCGTATGCTTACGATCTTTAGTACGAGCTTAGAGCATCATGATCTTTATCATAAGCTTCCTTCCAGTTGCGGACGACGATACAAGAACTGTTTCTGTTGCGCCACTCGATGTCCGGAGAGTGAGTTCATTAACTCCGTCTTGCCCTACTTTTCTTCCCACTTATACCCTTGGCAAGAAACTATTTCTTGAGCAAGGTACGTTCCAGCAACAAATTTGCCTTTGTCGTGAGAATGTATCCAACTGATATCTTAGATACACTACAAAGATGAATTTATCCGTTTTAGGTTTGATCACATCAACTCGCTAAAATACCGAAACGACAATCTAGGCCAAAAGCCATGCCATAACTTATATGGTATTGCCTACACGGATTTAGATGGTTTCCCTATTATCTAACGTGAATGTTTTGTTTCTACCATATGGCCTCAATGATCACAATAATTCGATAAGAGATTTTATTGACCACACAATATCCAACAGAGTGTGATTACGACGTCCAAACACACCATAACACTATGGTGTTCCATGCGACGTAATTTGTGGAACTCTTCTCACAAGTCTTCTAATGATATGCCAAACTTATAACTCAAAACTTTGTTTCCTTGATCAGTTATCGTAGGAAATTGTTTTTTCTTGTTAAGTTTATTTTCCTACTGCACTCCGAACTTGTTTGAACTTGATCAAACTTTCCGGACCAACGTTTCCTAAGTAGATATCCATATATCTACTCAGAACATTTGTGAAGTTTACGAAATAAAGATTTCCACTATACGTTAAAGTACTTCATTGATCCACACACATCCATATGCATGATTCTCACCAAGTTATATGCCCGTTTTCTGAAAGCGGTGTCTTAGTTATCTTGCAAGTGTCAAAAGATCAAAATCTAAGGACTTGGAGATCCATCTGAATGGAGCTTCTTAATGCATATAACATTGACATGACTTAAAATGTTAGTGCCACAAGAATGTGGTGTCTTTATTAAGTTTGTATCCTTTGGCAATAATGTTATAAATGTGAGAGCTACTACCATCTATATTCACATAAGAACATTCCATTCATAATCGGTGTACGATCATTAAAGATATCAATCATAAATGTAGGACAATGATTTGTCACTAACAAATATGAATAATTGTCTCGCCAGAGGCAAGACACACTTATAATGATCATGCTAACAAGCGATCAAAAGGAATTTGTTCAAATCCAAATTAATCCAAATGGTAGATGTCGAGAGAGAGTGTCTATTGCCATCACAACATGTTGCCTGCCATCATCAACACACATTGTCTCCTCATCCTTCCAAGCTACTCAAGCAAAAAATCTTATTTCATAAAACATGACCAGTATCAAAACTTAGTCACTGTAGCGAGTACTTGTTTAAGTAAAACATTCATAACACGTATATCATATATACACCATCATCATTGATGACTTCCCGGCGATCTGTTTCATCTTCTTGATTCTTCAACGCAATCAAGAATTCATGAAGGTGAACGATTCCCCTTGCATGACATAGTCTATGACAAACCATTTGCATCTGGCAACGTTGTCTGTCATCCAGTGATCGAGCTGAGCGAGGCGTATCAATGTCATCAAGTATGAATGCCACGTGCTCCTTTAATGCGAGTGTTCTCTTCCATCTTGGTCGAGAAGAAAACCTGATTTACGATGCATACAGATCATCAATCTCAGCGACCATTCCAAATGTTCGCGATCTGTCAACACGCACCCACAGTTCATTCTCTATGGCAGAGATCATAGCATACACTGGACTATGATGGAATTATCCGCACAAAACTTGATAATCCAAATTATCCTTTGTTAGCGGAATCTCCGGTTTTATCTCCTAGCGGGTTTTGTATCATATAGAGGTAAAATGTTTGAAACAAGGAGTATCCTCAACCTACGGTATAAAACTATGAAGTTTGGACCCAACCTTTTAAGTTTCTCAATTGCAGGAATGCGCCTAAATTTAAAATAGGCTATCAAACAAGTTATTATCTACAAGGGTTTTGCAAACTCATTTAGACTATGTTCATAATATGAGTTCATGTTTATCTATATAAAACTATAAGAACTCCCACTCAAAATGAATATCCCTCGCATTGTTTTAGTGATTACACGATCCTCATCCACTATGCTAACCCCATCATCAAGGCCGATAGCATAATTTCAAAGGTAGACATCGACATGTCAATCACATCATCTTATGCGACTCATACTTAACCTTTCGTTCACTGTGTTCCGAGGCCATGTCTGTACATGCTAGGCTCGTCATAATAACCTTCAGCGTATTCACGTGTGCAAACATGTCTTACACCCACTGTATGCGAACGACGATATGTCTCACACCCAATCGTCACGGCCTGGCTCATAACATAGAACTTTCTTGGTGGTGCACGCTAAAGGGAGAACACTAATATTGGAATTTTGGAGGGATCATCTTATATTTCTACCGCCGTGTAACTAATATATAACCATATATATATACACACACAATATAAGATGCACACAACAACATAACATCAAAATGTAATGCGACGTGATATGGTCCTTGCGCCGGTGGTCTCCTTCGCGCCCATAGTTTATAAACAATTTACTAAACTTACCTCGACCATATCACATTGCCCCTGCAAAATAAAGTTAGATGCTTTCTACTTTATCTTTTGCATATTTTACGTGCCTTAGGGGCTTTCGTAAATAGAACCGTTTCTTACCTACGAACCTACAACCACAACAACGATCAGATAATTGCTATTTTATATCCCTTGCGGGCCCTCCATTGAAAATGCAATGCCAACTATTGCGAGAGAGACAGACACCCGCCAGCCACATATACAGAACAAGCCGTATGTCAGTTGTGGAACCAGTCTCGTGTAAGCGTACACGTAAAGTCGGTCCGGGCCGCTTCATCAACACAATGCCGCCGGCAAAACAAGTGCACGCTAGAGGGTAACAACTAAAAGAACGATGCCCTCATAAACATGAGTTCTAAAAACCGTACAGCTATATCTACGCATAGATCGGCTCTGATACCACTGAAGGGGATCATATGTAGAAAACAAAAAAAATTCCTAACAACGATAACCTAAATAGCCAGAATCTATTACTATGCATATATAAAGTAACGGAGGGAACGGTGTACATACCCTTGTAGACCGTAAGCGTCGACGATCAAAAGATCTGTTTCGATGACGACGCGTGATGAAGACGGGCGGCGAAGATGATGGTGGCGCTGACCTCAAGGTCGTGTAGATGAACCTCTCCAAGTGCCGCAAGTGCAGCACCTCGCAGCTCTACACACGTACGGTGTAGACGACGACCTCCGGGCTCCGATCCAGCAAAGCAACGGAAGCAGAAGACTTGGACCCAGCAGCACGGCGGTGTGCGTATGGTGGAGAGAACTCTCTCAAACCGTGCGTAGCCTCAATTGCGGAGCCACAACTTAAACGGATGAGAGAAAGAGAGAGGATGGTGCAATTTTCGAAGGCATGGAGGCATCCCTTTATAAAGGAGGAGGAGGGGTGTCACCCTTGGTGGCTAAGCCATGTGGGACTAAACCCCACATGGCAAACCGCACCAAGGGGTGCGCCTGCCCCTAGGTGGGCCTCTTGTGGCCCACTTAGGGCAGCCCCTCCCAATTCGCACCAAGGGGGGAACTTTCCCCCCTTATGGGCCTTCTTTCCCATGGGAAGGCCCATTTAAGGTGGACTGCCTTTAAAAATTCGAAATTAATTAAAATAAAATATATTTAACTATTAATTACACTAATTAATATTAAATACATATTATCTAATTTATTTCGGCTCCGAAAACCATTTCGTCGGCCCCCGAACTCCGTCGGATATGTCCCGGAACGCTTCCGCTCTATTTTCTCTTATGTGTCCAATCTAAATAAACGTCGCCTACCCTTAAGTGTGCCACCCTACGGTTCGGGATCACTCCAAACATGATCGAGACCCGTTCTCCGATCAATTACTAACAGCGGGGTCGTTGATACCCATGATAGCCCCTGTGCGTCCATGAATATCTTTGTCGTTTGAACCTTAGACGTCAAGTCTCAAACCTTTTGCCTGGCGATACTTAGTTTGTCCGAGACTCGATCTCAAGCATCACGATACCTAGCTCGATCTCGTTACTGACAATACTATTCTTTACTCGTCTGTGATATTACATCCTCGTGACCTAGTCACATGCTTGCAAGATCATTGATGCAATCTCACCGAGTGGGCCCAGAGTATCTATCCTGCTATATGGATTGGCAAATCCAGCTCTTGATCATATGCCTCAACATATTTCTTTTGGATACCCGAGAGGGACACCTTTATTGTCACCCTATGTAAGGAGTGACGTTTGATGCAATCAAAGTACCTTCCAAAAATAGCAATTAAATATGATCTCACGGTCGAAGACGTCTGTACTACATCCTATATATATTGGGTGTGCGTCCATCACATCATTCACCTAATGATAGGATTCCATTATCAATTGACGTCCAAGTCCATGATCAGGAAACCTTGATCATCTGTTGATCTCAATGGACTAGTAAAGAGGCTAACGTGTATTAATGTTTTTGCTTAATACAGTTATAGCATGGTATAAAACATATTATTAACAATCGAGATATGACAAATAAAATATCTTTATTAATTGCCTCTAGGGCATATCTCCTTCACAAAATCAGTTGGAGAGAAAGATCAAACTGTGGGGACCCCGGACTAGCTGTCCGAAATACCCGATTATGCTTAACACAACGATCCCGTGATCAGTCTGTCGTTGCACATAATCCGAATTGGATACCAAAGTTTACATCCATTACAGTACCGAATAAAAAGTCTTACATAAATGGTCATTTAGACCAAGTTCTTACATAGGTGCCTTCAAGGGCCAAACCAAAATATCAGCGGAAGCTACGGCGTAGTAGACATCATATTCTAACGATGACGACCCGACAGGCAGCTGACTTGTGGAGATCCTTAGTTCGCGTAGAAGTCGCCATACTCCTGCTCGGCGTAGTGCTCCTCCTCGTAGCCTGGCTAGGACAATAGCCAGGGACGAAACCAATATGAGTACATTTGAATGTACTCGCAAACTACCCCAACATGAGTATGCACTAGCTTTATTTTAACTTACCACTTTTAATTGTTTTAAAACATCTCTATATCTTTATTGAAAAAGGTAAGAAGAGTTTTATAACTGTTTTAAAAGAAATCACCATCTCCTTTGTTTCTCCAAACCCTTTCTTTTCCGGACCAAGGCTCACCATGGTCCAATTAGTCCAACAACTCATACCACTCCATTTGGTATAGTTACATCATGTCATCACCAACTCATTTTCTTTTAAACTTAAAAGCTTTTCCAAAAATTTGCACATGATCTTAGGACAGCCTCCCAATTGTCCATATCCGGGGACCCGGCTATTCGAATAGTTTTGACCCTCTGCAGAGGTAGCACGCTTTTTATCCCACACCCATCCGGTAACTCATCGTGTCAGCCACGTCCCGCCATACCAGGTGTATGCGAAGTTGAGCCACCGACCCTAGCCTCTCCTTTACTCATGCTAGTATAGGATCCTACCCATATGATAATTCCCACCAACACTCAGTCCGGTCCCCGTCGGCAACCCTAAGTGTGAGGACTCATATGTTTTTCCCGGCGACCACATTTATGAAGTCTTCAATCCTCCTCCTTATCTTTCCATAGAGTTTGAGCGAGGACCCAGGTCAGGGGAGTTCACAAACCATCCCCTCATGCATAACGGAGTCATCTCCGTCGATGAGGTATCCCATACTAATAAGAGCAAATTATATGACTAAGCCCCGTTCCCATATGGGGGTAAGTGTGGTCGCACAGATTAAGATTGGTTGTCATAGTACTAGGATACTGTGCATTTTTCATAAACATTCCCATTTTTCCATTTCTCCACTTCAACACCGACATCTCGGCATTCCATAACCACACAAGTATTTCCAAAGGAGTTTGAATAAACAACATTGTTTTCCATCCTAAAGTTTCATAACTACTACATAGGGTGGCAAAATAATTTCCATACACTTTTGGAAAAGGTTTTGTAAACCATTGGTTTTAAGAGTAAATCATTTGATCAAAGTAGATGCATATATATTTAGGTGCAAGCTCAGAGAGTAGCTTGCCTTGCTCGGCAAAGGGGACTTGATCTTGATCTTCTGGTTCAACAAATTCCCCCTCCTCGATATCTCCGGCAACGTTCTCGTCTAATCGATAAACAAACAAATACAAGCAATCACTAAAACTACTCAAACAACATCACATCATCACAGTATCACAATCCTAAATGCTCTAAATAGCCACTGGATACAACAAACAATACAATTTAATTTCAAAACAATTGAATTAAACATTAATTGTTTAAGTCCAAATTATGGCAGAAACTTGTTAAACATGTTTAATTGCACAACTTGAGTTCTGTTGGTCACAAAAATACAAACTAAATTTCTATAGAAAGCTACTGATGTGTAGAAGACAACCCAATTTGAATTGGATCATTTGGAGTTACCAAACTCCCTACACATTGGTTTGAATCCAGTACCTTAATAATCAAGTTTTGGTTACCAAATATGTTCTGTTGTTCCAAAAATTAAATACTTTTAGGGGTAAGTAAACATTGCTATATGTGAGCTAACAAAATTGGTCCTAACTCATTTGGATCAACCAATAAACATATTTGTTTGTTTTTGTCCAGAAGGGTTTATCTTAAAGTCAACAATTAATATTGCTTCAATAATTCTACCAAAATTAGGGGAGCTAATACAAGGCAGTACTAAGCTAGAAAAATTGGTTTGGAATTATTTGGACTAGCAGAGTATCAGAAACAAACAAGTTTAGATTTTGAACCTTCTGTGGTATTTTCAATAATTCTTTTTAACTATTTATTTAAATGACATGAGACCAATTGTGTTGGTTAAACAATTTCATAAGCTTTCCAGAACAATTGAGTTTGATTTATTTGGATTCCTAAATCTCAAGTTATTGATTTTTCAAATTGGGTCCAGTACTGAAATTCTTCTGAAATTAAAATTGAAAATGTGTTCAGTGTGGATAATGTTTAAATTTATGACATGGGGACCCACTGGTCAGCGGCACAGCGCACGCAGGGAAATTAATAAAACCCTGACGAGCGGGGCCCGCTCGTCAGTCTCTCTCTCTCTTTCTTTTCTATCCGAAACGGTAAGCTACCGTTGGATGGAGATCCAACGGTCCGCGATGAATCCATCGGCGACGACCATATTTGGGCGACGCCGTGGCTCCGGCGACGGCGAGGTTGGGCAAAACCTCACCTAGAGGGCTCGGGAAGGCTCGGGGACGGTGCAGGGCGACGGCGGAGGCTCGGGGAAGTTCGTGGTGCGACTGGAGCTTGCTGGGGCGGCGTGAATCGTCGACGGCGAGCCGCTGAACTTCCACGGCCACGGCAGCGGTCTCCGGCGGTGTCCTGGCGGCGTCTCTGTGCACAAACAGAGGGGCAAAAGGCTCGGGTGAGTGCGGGGAGTACGGGGATCAAGGTGGTGTGGTCAGTGGAGGAAGGGGAGCAGCAGCACGGCACAGCCGTGTCGTCGCCTACCTCGGGCTGTCGAGCACGGGCACGAGCAGCAGCGAGCTCGCAGCAGCGGCTCCGCCCTCGTGGTGGTGCACGGGCGAGTGGTGGTGAGTGTGGTGCAGCAAGGGAGAGGCAGTGGGGCGTGGGGAAAATGCGAGGTGCGGCTCGAGTTTAAATAGGCGCGACGGCGGCGCACGGTGGTCGCGGTCCAGCGGCGTCCAGAGGGCGGGAGAGGTTGGCGCTCGGTGTCTGGGGGGTCCGGGCGTGGGCTAGGGTGCGCGTCGTAGCGGATCGCGTGTCGAGGTGCGTGGCTGGGCCAATTTTGGCCGGCGCCGTCCGTCATCCGCGGCGGAATGGGGGACAGCGGCGTTAAGGCGAGGGGAGAGGGTCTCCTCTGCCCGCAGAGGTTGCAGTGGCACGGGGGCGAGGGAGAGCGCGGGCAAGGGGGCCCTGGGGGGCCTGGGAACGGCGACGTCGAGCAAGGCGCCACGGCGACGGCGACAGTGAGCTAGGGGAGGTAGACGATGACGGTTTTGCAAAAACCCCCCTGGCTCCTGTGCACTGCTTTTTCCTTCTTCTTTCTCTTATTTACTTTTTAGTCCTTCTGTTTAAATCCAGAAGCATTTCTTGATTTAATTTGAGGCACAAATCAATTTATAAAAATTTGGCAAAATTTGTGGAGCCTTCCCATAAGGTGCAGAAGCTCCACAAAAATTGGCATAAAATAATAAAATGTTTTGAAACATTTTCTTTTATAGTGTTTTAATTAAGGCATTTTAATTTATTTTTACTTTGTTTACTTTTGAATTTTTAAAACTAATTTGAAAATACTATTTGAGAGAGATAAGTAGTAAGAATGAAATGGGAGGGTTTGCAATACCACTCCACTAAATTTTGTTGGAAACAAAATGAGATCCTCACTTGGAGAATTTGTGTGGCACTTGCCACATTTATTTTTCTTGTTTTGCTTTTAATTTATTCTCTTCTTTTTTATGTTTCAATAGAGCAAGCAACACACAACAAGAGAAATAAGCAACACAAGCAAGAATAAGAGATCAACACATATAATTTAACAAAAGTTTTTGTTGGCTCCCATTTTTGGAATTAATAATACTTGTTAATAATTTTTGGGATGTTACAATCCTTCCCTCCTTAAAATAAATCTCGTCCCGAGATTTGCTAGGCTTAGGTACTAAAGAGGCCTGGGAATTCGCTCCTAAGATAATCTTCACGTTCCCAAGTTGCTTCTTCTTCAGAGTGGTTAGTCCACTGGACTTTGTAAAACTTGATCGCACGCCTTCGGGTAACACGAACATCTTCTTCGAGAATCTTGAGGGGCCTCTCGCGATAAGTCAAATCTTGGTTCAGGTCGATGGAGAGGTGGTCGATGTTTTTGAAAACATCAGGCTGGTCAGGAACTTCAAGACACTTCCGGAGCAAGGAAATGTGGAAGACATCATGATAATCTCCTAACTCCGGTGGCAATTCCAGCTGATAGGATACTTCTCCTCGACGAGCGATGATCTTGAAGGGTCCAATATACCTTGGCGCTAACTTTCCCTTGACATGGAAACGTTGCATTCCTTTGAGGGGTGTCACTCGGAGATAAACATAATCTCCAATACTGAAAGTGAGGTCACGGCGCTTGGTGTCAGCGTAACTCTTCTGACGGGATTGGGCAGTTTTGAGGCGCTCACGAATAAGCTGAACTTGCTCTTCAGCTTCACGGAGGGTATCTGGACCGAACAATTTGCTTTCTCCGGTATCAGACCAATTCAGGGGTGTACGACACTTCTTGCCGTAAAGGGCTTCAAAAGGGGCCATTTGCAGACTGGACTGATAACTATTGTTGTACGAGAACTCTGCAAACGGAGACAATCTTCCCACTTGGAACCATAGGATAGAACACATGCACGAAGCATGTCCTCCAATATCTGGTTCACTCGCTCAGTTTGGCCATCGGTCTGGGGATGATAAGCTGTGCTAAATGCTAACTTGGTTCCGAGGGCTTCATGAAGGGATTTCCAGAATCTTGAGGTGAATTGCGTACCTCTATCAGATACAATCTTCTTAGGCACACCATGCAGGCTTACTATTCTGGAAATATACAAGTCTGCTAACTGAGCTCCGGTATAAGTGGTCTTGACAGGTACAAAATGAGCAACCTTGGTCAATCGATCAACGATGACCCAGATTGAATCATGGCCTCGGTTGGATCTTGGAAGTCCGGTAATAAAATCCATTCCAATCTCATCCCACTTCCACTCGGGAACTTTCAAAGGTTGAAGCAATCCAGCGGGCCGCTGATGTTCAGCCTTGACTCGCTGACAGATGTCACATTTGGCTACAAAAGAACCAATCTCTCGCTTCATTCCATGCCACCAAAATCTTTCTCGAAGGTCTTGGTACATCTTGGTTCCCCGGGTGGATTGAATAAGGGGTCTCATGGGCTTCCTTCAGGATTAACTCCTTAAGTTCCGTGACATTGGGCACACAGATACGATCATTGAATTTCAGCACTCCTTCAGCATCCTCGGTAAAACCGGGTGCTTTGCTGAGGGAGATCTTCTTCCTAATTCCTTCAATGCTTTCATGACCTTTTTGGGCTTCTTTGATTTGATCCATCAGGGTTGGGGCTAACTCCAAATTGGCGAGATATCCATGGCTAACAAGTTCTAGTCCAAAATTTTCGAACTCTTTGAACAAGGCTGGTTGTTCGGCTTGGATTAAGGCATTCAGGGTACAGGGTTTGCGACTAAGGGCATCGGCAACTACATTGCCTTTCCGGGGTGATAGTGGATTCCAATATCATAATCCTTGATTAATTCCATCCATCTCCTCTGTCGCAGGTTCAACTCCTTCTGGGTGAAAATATACTTCAGGCTCTTATGATCCGTATAGATCTCACAGCGATGTCCCGCAAGGTAGGGACGCCACTTTTTAAGAGCAAGGACCACAGCAGCTAATTCCAGGTCATGGGTTGGGTAATTCTCTTCATGCGGTCGCAACTGCCGGGACAGGTACGACACAACTTTGCCTTCTTGCATCAGAACGCAACCAAGTCCGAGGCGTGATGCATCGCAATACACGTCGAAACTCTGGGTGACGTCTGGCATAACCAGGATTGGGGTGGAGGTTAGTCTCTTCTTCAACTCTTGGAAACTATCTTCGCACTTCTGAGTCCATTCAAATTTCTTGTCCTTCTTCAACAGTTGGGTCAAGGGCTTGGCTATACTGGAAAATCCCTCAACGAACTTGCGGTAATAACCGGCGAGTCCGAGAAAGCTTCGGATTTCAGTCACACTGGTCGGGGATAACCAGTCAATAATGGCTTGGATCTTCTCTGGGTCAACAGAAATTCCTCCAGCAGATACTATATGTCCGAGAAACGCCACTTCATTGAGCCAAAACTCACACTTGCTAAGCTTGGCATACAGCTGGTGCTCTCGGAGGGTCTCCAAAACTAGACGCAGGTGTTCAGCATGCTCTTCTTCGGTTTTGGAATAAATAAGGATGTCATCAAGGAATACTACCACGAACTTGTCGAGGTACTCCATGAAAATCTTGTTCATGAGATTCATGAAATAGGCTGGGGCATTGGTCAGACCAAAGGACATCACCGTGTATTCAAACAAACCGTAACGGGTGGTGAAGGCGGTCTTGGGAATGTCTGTCTCTCTGATCTTCAACTGATGGTAACCTGTCCGAAGATCGATCTTTGAAAAGACTCGGGCTCCGTTCATCTGATCGAACAGATCCTCGATCTTGGGAAGGGGATACTTGTTTTTAATGGTCACGTCATTTAGCCTGCGATAATCCACACACAGTCGTGTGGTACCGTCTCTCTTGTCCACAAAAATAATAGGTGATCCCCAGGGTGAAGCACTTGGACGAACAAGTCCTTTGCTAAGCATATCTGCCAACTGCTTCTTCAACTCAACCAGTTCTTCCGGATTCATCCGATAAGGTCTTTGGGATATTGGGGCTGTTCCTGGGATAAGCTCAATTATGAACTCAATTTCCCGGTCTGGCGGCATACCAGGTAATTCCTCAGGAAAAACATCTCGGAATAGGTGAACAACACGGATCTCATCTAGGGTGGGTCGAGCTATGCCCTCGTGGCAGCCTGGTTGGGGGTGATTGGGTTCAGACACAAACTCCACTTCTACTTCTTTGTCGGTGGTGATGGATACAGCTCTTCTGGCACAGTCTATTCGACCATGGTACTTGGCTAGCCAATTCATACCGAGTATGACATCTATGCCTTGGGTTCCTAAAACAATTAGGTCGGCTGCAAATTTCTCGCCTGAAATCTCTATGGCAGTATTTGGACAAAATCTCTTGGTTTCTAGGGTGGAACCAGGGATTTGTATACTCAAGGTTTTAGTTAGGAAGCCTTCTACTAAACCTCCCTTAGCAACAAACTCCTCGGTAACAAATGAATGTGTTGCACCAGAATCAAACAGAACAGTTGCAGGTACTGAGTTGACAAGGAACGTACCCAGCACGACATCCGGCGCATCTTGAGCTTCTTCAGCATTGATGTGGTGCAGACGACCCTTGACAACAGCAGCATTTCCGCGGGGTGCGGCATTCTTGCCATTACCATTTCCATTGCGGCCTTGACCATTGTTCGGTGCCGGGGCATTGGGGCGCTGAACATTCCTCTTGGGATTGGGGCATTCCTTGGAGTAGTGACCTTTGTTGCCACATTCAAAGCAGACAACATTGGCATTGGGGTTGAAGTTGTTGAAGTTTCCTCTGGGACGGTTATTGTCATTGGGGCGGTTGAAGTTGTTTGGGCGGTTAGGGAAATTGGGGCGTGGAGCTTGGGGTGGTCGATAGGCAGGTTTGGGGTTTTGCTGAAAGATACGAGGCTTCTGACTGCTCGAACCTTCCTGAGCATTCATCCTCCTCTTGCGACCTTCATACATAGACTTGCGCTTGGTCTCCAGCTGGATGGCTTTGTCCACAAGTGACTCCAGATCACGGAAGTCATGGACAACCAAAGCACACTGCAGTTCATCATGCAGCCCATTCAGGAAACGTTCCATCTTCTTCTCCTCCTTGTCGGTGTCCTCGGGAGCATACCGAGATAAGTCGGTAAACTCATCAAGATAGCCGACTACATCTCTACTTCCCTGCCTCAGCTTGCGGAATTCATCCCTCTTCCTATCAATGAGTCCACCAGAAATGTGCTTCCTGCGAAACTTCTCCTTGAACTCAGCCCAGTTGATGACGTGGTCAGCCTGCTGGAGAGCTTTGGTAGCTTCCCACCAAGCTCGTGCAGGTCCAGCAAGATAGTGGGTTGCATACAGCACCTTTTCATTGTCTCCTACAGCAGCAACTTGCAGATTGTTCCCAATGGTAAGAAGCCAATCATCGGCTTCCAGTGGGTGAAGTCCCCTGGAGAAGGTAGGCGGGTTGGTTTTCTGGAAATCGCCTAAGGTGGATCGCGGGTTCTCATTGCCATTGCCATTACCACCATTGTTGTTGTTGTTGTTGTTGTAAGCGGCTGCGAGTTGTTGCAGGGCAGTGAGATGAGCCTGGCGCTCCTGCCGGGCATTTTCACGTTCCTCCATGATAAGCGCGAGAAGTTGAGCGGGGGTTGGGTCTGGTGGTGGTGGTGCTGATCCTGATCCTCCCGTATTGTCGCGACGGGGCGGCATCCTGAAGCACACCGGGTATAAGAGGCAAGGCAGAAAAGTTCGACTAAGGGAAAGACGATTTCGCAAGTGGTTGTTTAATTTAAGGATTATATGAAAATATTTCACACAGATTTAAACAAGACAAACATACTTATATTTCACAAACAACACATCAAGGAGTTCACATCAACTTCAAGCTTACAACATCAAGCTTACAACATCACCTTACATCTAAGACACATAGCATCTGGTTTCCAAAAGAACCACTACTCCGACTCGACTAGCGATAGGGGTCAACCTAATCCTGCGGTAGTGATCAAGTCACTCGCCTACTGAGGTGGAACCTCCAGCTCTAACACGTCAGCATCTGACTGGTAGGCTGGCTCCTCGGGATCCTCCTCCTCGTCCTCGAGAACAGCCTCGAGTGGCTCCTCCTCCTCGTCAACTAACTCCTCCTCATCATCCTCCTCCTCACAGTCCATCTCCTCCTCAAAGTCACCATCGTCACTGAGGAAAGCGTTGTTCTCCTTGCGGAGATCCTCGCCCTCCTCCTCCATCTCGTCAGTATGGTGCTCTAGATCCTCGATCAGCTGGTCCTGCTCTGCCACCTTCTTGCGGAGCTTCACGATGGTCCTCCTCAGCTGGGCCCTCTTTCCGAGAAGAGCGACCTTATCCTCCAGCAGCTTCTCCTCATTCTCGCGAAGCTCAACGAGCGACTCGCGGTCAAAGCGAAGCTGAATCCTAGTGCGCATCAGATCATCCTGGGTGTGCTGAAGTAAGAGCTCCATGTCCATGATGTAGCTCCCAAACATCGGGTGGCAAGGGGAAGGAGTAGGGTGTCCGTCGCAGTTGCGCCTCCCGTAGAACCGGAAACGGGAGTCTACTAACTCCGCCTTGTGCTCCTCACAAAGTCGGGCTATCATCCTCTGTGTAGCAGTACAGAGACCGTCAACCCAGGTGGCCTCCTTGGTGGTGAAGACGAGCGTCCTGGAACTGGGAGACTTGATGTTCCGGCGAACTGACGACCTGATGAGCCAGCTCAGCCTTCCGACACCGTGAACATCAATCTGGGCTCCCTCAAACTCTGGAGCGGGGCGACCTAGCAGCTTGCTCAACTCGAACAAGTCATTCTCGAACGTCAGCTTGCTATCCTTCTCCAGCTGAACGAACTCGGTCCAGTGGAGTGCCATCTACAAATTTTTAAGCAAAATTTTAAGTTAGTGGGATGATAAGTGCACAAAATTTTAAGGATACTAAGGAAATTGTAATGTTTAATGAGAATGAATTTTTGCATAAGTAAGAGGATTGGAGATAAGCGGTTTTCAAAAATACTTCACTCCTTTCTTTTAGAAATTACTCTTTTTGATAACACTTGTTTGACGACCATGCTAACTAAGGTTTCCTAAAGTCAGGATGGCTCTGATACCAAGTCTGTGGGGACCCCGGACTAGCTGTCCGAAATACCCGATTATGCTTAACACAACGATCCCGTGATCAGTCTGTCGTTGCACATAATCCGAATTGGATACCAAAGTTTACATCCATTACAGTACCGAATAAAAAGTCTTACATAAATGGTCATTTAGACCAAGTTCTTACATAGGTGCCTTCAAGGGCCAAACCAAAATATCAGCGGAAGCTACGGCGTAGTAGACATCATATTCTAACGATGACGACCCGACAGGCAGCTGACTTGTGGAGATCCTTAGTTCGCGTAGAAGTCGCCATACTCCTGCTCGGCGTAGTGCTCCTCCTCGTAGTCTGGCTAGGACAATAGCCAGGGACGAAACCAATATGAGTACATTTGAATGTACTCGCAAACTACCCCAACATGAGTATGCACTACTTTATTTTAACTTACCACTTTTAATTGTTTTAAAACATCTCTATATCTTTATTGAAAAAGGTAAGAAGAGTTTTATAACTGTTTTTAAAAGAAATCACCATCTCCTTTGTTTCTCCAAACCCTTTCTTTTCCGGACCAAGGCTCACCATGGTCCAATTAGTCCAACAACTCATACCACTCCATTTGGTATAGTTATATCATGCCATCACCAATTCATTTTCTTTTAAACTTAAAAGCTTTTCCAAAAATTTGCACATGATCTTAGGACAGCCTCCCAATTGTCCATATCCGGGGACCCGGCTATTCGAATAGTTTTGACCCTCTGCAGAGGTAGCACGCTTTTTATCCCACACCCATCCGGTAACTCATCGTGTCAGCCACGTCCCGCCATACAAGGTGTATGCGAAGTTGAGCCACCGACCCTAGCCTCTCCTTTGCTCATGCTAGTATAGGATCCTACCCATATGATAATTCCCACCAACACTCAGTCCGGTCCCCGTCGGCAACCCTAAGTGTGAGGACTCATATGTTTTTCCCGGCGACCACATTTATGAAGTCTTCAATCCTCCTTATCTTTCCATAGAGTTTGAGCGAGGACCCAGGTCAGGGGAGTTCACAAACCATCCCCTCATGCATAACGGAGTCATCTCCGTCGATGAGGTATCCCATACTAATAAGAGCAAATTATATGACTAAGCCCCGTTCCCATATGGGGGTAAGTGTGGTCGCACAGATTAAGATTGGTTGTCATAGTACTAGGATACTGTGCATTTTTCATAAACATTCCCATTTTTCCATTTCTCCACTTTAACACCGACATCTCGGCATTCCATAACCACACAAGTATTTCCAAAGGAGTTTGAATAAACAACATTGTTTTCCATCCTAAAGTTTCATAACTACTACATAGGGTGGCAAAATAATTTCCATACACTTTTGGAAAAGGTTTTGTAAACCATTGGTTTTAAGAGTAAATCATTTGATCAAAGTAGATGCATATATATTTAGGTGCAAGCTCAGAGAGTAGCTTGCCTTGCTCGGCAAAGGGGACTTGATCTTGATCTTCTGGTTCAACAAATTCCCCCTCCTCGATATCTCCGGCAACGTTCTCGTCTAATCGATAAACAAACAAATACAAGCAATCACTAAAACTACTCAAACAACATCACATCATCACAGTATCACAATCCTAAATGCTCTAAATAGCCACTGGATACAACAAACAATACAATTTAATTTCAAAACAATTGAATTAAACATTAATTGTTTAAGTCCAAATTATGGCAGAAACTTGTTAAACATGTTTAATTGCACAACTTGAGTTCTGTTGGTCACAAAAATACAAACTAAATTTCTATAGAAAGCTACTGATGTGTAGAAGACAACCCAATTTGAATTGGATCATTTGGAGTTACCAAACTCCCTACACATTGGTTTGAATCCAGTAGCTTAATAATCAAGTTTTGGTTACCAAATATGTTCTGTTGTTCCAAAAATTAAATCCTTTTAGGGGTAAGTAAACATTGCTATATGTGAGCTAACAAAATTGGTCCTAACTCATTTGGATCAACCAATAAACATATTTGTTTGTTTTTGTCCAGAAGGGTTTATCTTAAAGTCAACAATTAATATTGCTTAAATAATTCTACCAAAATTAGGGGAGCTAATACAAGGCAGTACTAAGCTAGCAAAATTGGTTTGGAATTATTTGGACTAGCAGAGTATCAGAAACAAACAAGTTTAGATTTTGAACCTTCTGTGGCATTTTCAATAATTCTTTTTAACTATTTATTTAAATGACATGAGACCAATTGTTGGTTAAACAATTTCATAAGCTTTCCAGAACAATTGAGTTTGATTTATTTGGATTCCTAAATCTCAAGTTATTGATTTTACAAATTGGGTCCAGTACTGAAATTCTTCTGAAATTAAAATAGAAAATGTGTTCAGTGTGGATAATGTTTAAATTTATGACATGGGGGACCCACTGGTCAGCGGCACAGCGCACGCAGGGAAATTAATAAAACCCTGACGAGCGGGGCCCGCTCGTCAGTCTCTCTCTCTCTTTCTTTTCTATCCGAAACGGTAAGCTACCGTTGGATGGAGATCCAACGGTCCGCGACGAATCCATCGGCGACGACCATATTTGGGCGGCGCCGTGGCTCCGGCGACGGCGAGGTTGGGAAAAACCTCACCTAGAGGGCTCGGGAAGGCTCGGGGACGGTGCAGGGCGACGGCGGAGGCTCGGGGAAGTTCGTGGTGCGACTGGAGCTTGCTGGGGCGGCGTGAATCGTCGACGGCGAGCCGCTGAACTTCCACGGCCACGGCAGCGGTCTCCGGCGGTGTCCTGGCGGCGTCTCTGTGCACCAAACAGAGGGGCAAAAGGCTCGGGTGAGTGCGGGGAGTACGGGGATCAAGGTGGTGTGGTCAGTGGCGGAAGGGGAAAGTAACACGGCACGGCCGTGTCGTCGCCTACCTCGGGCTGTCGAGCACGGGCACGAGCAGCAACGAGCTCGCAGCAGCGGCTCCGCCCTCGTGGTGGTGCACGGGCGAGTGGTGGTGAGTGTGGTGCAGCAAGGGAGAGGCAGTGGGGCGTGGGGAAAAGGCGAGGTGCGGCTCGAGTTTAAATAGGCGCGACGGCGGCGCACGGTGGTCGCGGTCCAGCGGCGTCCAGAGGGCGGGAGAGGTTGGCGCTCGGTGTCTGGGGGGTCCGGGCGTGGGCTAGGGTGCTCGTCGTAGCGGATCGCGTGTCGAGGTGCCGTGGTCTGGGCCAATTTTGGCCGGCGCCGTCCGTTCATCCGCGGCGGAGAAATGGGGGACAGCGGCGTTAAGGCGAGGGGAGAGGGTCTCCTCTGCCCGCAGAGGTTGCAGTGGCACGGGGGCGAGGGAGAGCGCGGGCAAGGGGGCCCTGGGGGGCCTGGGAACGGCGACGTCGAGCAAGGCGCCACGGCGACGGCGACAGTGAGCTAGGGGAGGTAGACGATGACGGTTTTGCAAAAACCCCCCTGGCTCCTGTGCACTGCTTGTTTCCCTTCTTCTTTCTCTTATTTACTTTTTAGCCCTTCTGTTTAAATCCAGAAGCATTTCTTGATTTAATTTGAGGCACCAAACCAATTTATAAAAATTTGGCAAAATTTGTGGAGCCTTCCCATAAGGTGCAGAAGCTCCACAAAAATTGGCATAAAATAATAAAATGTTTTGAAACATTTTCTTTTATAGTGTTTTAATTATGGCATTTTAATTTATTTTTACTTTGTTTACTTTGAATTTTTAAAACTAATTTGAAAATACTATTTGAGAGAGATAAGTAGTAAGAATGAAATGGGAGGGTTTGCAATACCACTCCACTAAATTTTGTTGGAAACAAAATGAGATCCTCACTTGGAGAATTTGTGTGGCACTTGCCACATTTATTTTTCTTGTTTTGCTTTTAATTTATTCTTCTTCCTTTCTTTATGTTTTCAATTAGAGCAAGCAACACACAAACAAGAAGAAATAAACAACACAAGCAAGAATAAGAGATCAACACATATAATTTAACAAAAGTTTTTGTTGGCTCCCATTTTTGGAATTAATAATACTTGTTAATAATTTTTGGGATGTTACACAAACGTCTCAGGTCGGATCGTGGTGGCGAGTATTTCTCCAACGTATTTGATGAATTTTGTGAGGAACATGGTATTATTCACGAGAGGACGCCTCCCTATTCGCCCCAATCAAACGGGGTTGCCGAGAGGAAAAAACACACGCTGACCGACTTAGTGAATGCCATGTTGGACACTGCTGGTTTATCTAAGGCATGGTGGGGGGAGGCTTTATTGACTTCTTGTCATGTCCTGAATAGATTTCCAAACAAGGATAAAGTGAAGACACCTTACGAGGAGTGGTCTGGGAGAAAACCATCACTTTCTTATTTACGCACTTGGCGATGCTTGGCGAAAGTCAACGTTCCAATTCCTAAGAAACGTAAGCTCGGACCGAAGTCAGTGGATTGTGTCTTTCTAGGCTATGCTCAGTGGAGCATTTGCTATAGATTTTTAGTGGTTAAATCTGAGATACCTGATATGCATGTTGATACTATTTTGGAATCTCGTGATGCAACATTTTTGAGAACATGTTTCCTATGAAGGATATGCATAGCACTGCTAGATTTTCTTCTGAGATATATGTTGAATCTAGTACATCTGTTGATCATTCTGAACAACCACATATTGAGAAAGTCCTTGAGAAGGATGACAATGAATCAGCGCCAAAGAGGAGCAAGAGACAGAGGATTGAAAAAACCTTTGGTGATGATTTCATTGTGTACCTTGAGGACAATACTCCCACGACCATTGCAGAGGCATTTGCATCTCCTGATACTGATGACTGGAAAGAAGCTGTCCATAATGAGATGGACTCGATTCTTTCTAATGGAACTTGGGAATTATCTGAACGACCCTACGGTTGCAAACCTGTGGGTTGCAAGTGGGTGTTCAAGAAGAAGCTAAGGCCTGATGGTACTATTGAGAAGTACAAGGCACGGCTTGTAGCCAAGGGCTACACCCTGCGCGAAGGCGAAGATTACTTTGACACCTATTCACCTGTTGCTAGACTCACCACCATTCGTGTACTACTTTCCCTGGCTGCCTCCTATGGTCTTATCGTTCATCAAATGGACGTAAAGACAACTTTCCTTAACGGAGAGTTGGACAAGGAAATCTATATGGATCAGCCTGATGGGTTTGTAGTAAAAGGTGGGAAAGGTGTGAAAATTGCTAAAATCTTTGTATGGGCTGAAGCAAGCACCTAAGCAATGGCATGAGAAGTTTTACAATACTTTAACGTCTGCAGGCTTTGTCATTAATGAGGCTGATAGGTGCGTTTATTATCGCCATGGTGGGGGCGATAGCGTTATATTATGCTTGTATGTTGATGACATACTTATTTTCGGAACAAGCATGATAGTGATAAATGAGGCAAGTCCTTTCTGTCAAAGAGTTTTGATATGAAAGATCTGAGACAAGCTGATGTGATCCTGAACATTAAGCTGATTAGGGATGAGAGTGGGACATTAACGCAATCACACTATATTGAGAAGGTCTTGAGCCGCTTTGGTTATATACACAACAAGCCTTCTCCAACACCCTATGATCCCCGTGTGACACTCAGAAAGAACAAGAAGGAAAAGAGAGATCAATTAAGATGTTCTCAAGTGATCGGTTCACTCATGTACCTTGCGAGCGCGACGAGACCTGATATCTTTTTTGCTGTGAGCAAGTTGAGCAGGTTCATGTCTAACCCGGATATTGATCATTGGCATGCACTTGAAAGGGTCATGCGCTATCTGAATGGTACAATGAGTTATGGGATTAACTATTCAGAGCACCCTGCTGTACTTGAGGGATATTGTGATTCGAACTGGATCTCAGATGTTGATGAGCTCTACGCCACAAGTGGATATGCGTTTATCCTTGGAGGTGGCGCAGCGTCATGGAGGTCTTGCAAACAGACCATTTTGACGAGGTCAACCATGGAAGCAGAACTTACTGCTTTAGATACAACTTCTGTTGAGGCAGAATGGCTGCGTGAGCTCTTGATGGACTTGCCGGTGGTTGAGAAACCATTACCGGTCATTCTTATGAACTGTGATAACCAAACGATTATCATGAAAGTGAACAGTGCTAAGGATAATGCGAAGTCATCAAGACACATTAAAAGACGTTTGAAGTCTGTCAGGAAAATGAGAAACTCCGGAGTAATAACTGTTAGTTATATTCAAAATGACAAAAACCTGGTAGATCCCTTTACGAAGGGACTATCACGTAATGTGATAGATAGTGCATCAAGGGAGATGGGGTTGAGACCCGTGAGCATTACACCATAGTGGTAACCCAATCTATGTGATCGGAGATCCCGTGAATTAGGATCTGGGAAGAACAAGCTAGTGGTTTAACAGAGGAGAGTTTTTTTTAACCCTCTCCGTGGGAAGATGCATAACTCTCAAATTCTGTAAGAAAGGTTGGCAATATGCCTTAATGTGTTTCTGTTGGCTATTCGTAGCAAAGGTGCTATCCTACAGAGCGACCTTGAAAGAACACACCTATATGATTCCGACTGTTAAACGTCGCAGTCTATGAGATTTGGGTGATCTCTAGAAAGCTCATGAAGAGACCAGGGAGTATGACGCATATGCTCCACCCGCGGGGTAGGCTACTGGTTATGACTTTGAGTGAAGTCTATTGACACCAAACTTACAATTCAAGGTTCGTCCATTGTTCAAGTTGCTGGTAGATGTAGCTTAAGTCTCTAGGCGGAAGTTCAACTTAACAGTCTCTGCTGAAACACTGGTATATAAACAAGAAACGAGGTTTGGCAAAATCTTTAAATGAGAATTTGAGATCTGGTGGGGGATTGTTAGAATTTGGGCCCATTATATGGGGCAGCCCAATAGACAATTTCTGGAATCTCAAATTGGCACATGTGCATGGCAGGTTGTGGGAGTAAAGTGTGCTAAAGTTTAGTCCCACATTGCTAGTTGGAGGAGAGTTGCACCACGTTATATAGTGGAGTGTTGTACTACTTGGTGTGCTTGTGAGAACAGAAGACTCTCTCCCGCGCACTCCTCCTCCTCCTCCGCCGCCGCCGCCGCTCGCTCGTCTCGTCACGACGCGCCGCTGGTTGCGGGAATGAGCCGATGCTTATATTTTTATTGTTCAGAAAAATCGAGTCGCTAGCGTACGCGTACAGCTTAGCCAGTTCGGGTCGCTCCCGGATCGTGGGCTGCTGCACCGAATCGGACGTGTGTGACGTGGCCGGCCCACGTTGTACCCGTTAGGGTTTCCTGAGCCACACTATATATTGCCTTGCACCGCGTGCGCCGTCACACATCGAACCAATCTAGGTTTTGCTAATCACGTGCACCGGCGTTTGGGAGAGCAGGTCTCCGGAACCAGTCGCTCTTGTGATCCTGTACGCAAATTAGGTTTTTGGGAAGCGCTCTGCGCGACTACTCGCCGCTTCCACCACGGGTCATCTTCAGGCTGCTGCTGCGGATCGTCTCCGCAGGCGTCGTCTTCTTCGACTCGTCTTCACCAACGTCATCGTCAACAACATCACTGGTGCTCTGGGCGCGGTGAACCTGTCTGCATCGACTGCTGCTTCCTCTACAACCGTTCGGTACGTGCGGCGTATTCCGAACAGTTTTACTATGGATATGTTGGCGTGTATGTTGCTGCTATTCATGTTGCTTAGTACATCTAGTATGTTCGTATTTAACATGTTAGTAGCTGTGTTCGTCATGTTTAATATACTGGAATTAATCATGGAATTATTGCCTAATTATCTAACATAGCGGAGCTCTAGATTCCGTGCTATTACATTCACCTCCGCAAGCAACGTTGGAGGGACAAAAGGAAAGTTTGGAGAATCTTTTAGGGCTCATTTGATTTGTAGGATAGGAAAAGTGTAGGAATCGGAAACTCATGGGATTGGTATGACATTTCATGTCCTATATAAATCCTTTGACAATCCTATAAACCAAAAGAGCCCTTAGGAAAAAATATCAAGTAGAGTAGGTGTCTATTCCCAAAGCCTTCCAATTTGATTCTCGTTGGTGAAACGAGGCATATCGATAAATGGATCTTAATATTCTTATTGCTTGATGTGACGGGATAACTGCTAGTGTTGCATTCACCTAAGCCTAAACGACTGGAATAGAAAGAAGAATGTTACCAGAAGCAATGGCTAAACTATAGGCTGGGATTGTTTACTGCTACCGGTAATGACACCTGCTGCGCACACCTAATTAATTAACAGGTAAGAACACTACTGATTGATTGTAGTAATCACCGTTAGCATTTGCATCACGACATCGCCAACTTGTCGTTATCTACCCAACTTGTCGCCATCCCGTTGCTACTTTGAATCCGATCCATCTAAACATATTAAAAACTGAACTCGATTCCTCGTGAGCTGATGATTGGATTGGATGCCGATCACATCCTACTCCACTACTCCTCACTTTTTCTTCATTTCCAAATGATTTGCCCTAAATACCAGTGCTGTGTGATGCGTTCTGTTGCCTATCTCGCAGAACCTGCAGGTTTTTAGTTTCCTGTTTAGTGGCAGACATGCCTGGTGGTCTGCAAGCAGATATGCCATGAACTTCTTTTCCTGATATCGTCTAGGACTAGCAGCACTGCAGCCATTAGACCTACCGGCACCTGCAAAGATCCGCTGCTGCTGCTCTAAGCCCGTAAGCATGAGCAGATCGGTAGAGTGGTAGAGCATCGTCTGCTGGCGATGATTAATCAAGTGAAACCTTTTATGCCAAGTGGGGTGTGATTGATCCGTGACAGGGGAAAACACACACGCGTAAACTGCCTAGGATATGGTTCAGAAACCACTGCCTGTAACTTCAGTTTCTCCTAGGATACAACACAACACATACGGCGCTGAAAGATGGATGAACGGACTGCGACAGGTTTGATGACCCACCGTTGTGCGTTGCGTCGCGGCGAGCATGTTTCGTGGTGGATGGAGGAAACAGAAAAGGAACGTCAATGGAGCGCTGCTTTAAGTTACTCGTGGCCTGGCTCCATTCGGTGGTCGCTGGGATGAACTTCGCACGGCCGGTTTGAGAAGAGAAGCCACACAAGTGTCGAGATGCGACGGGGATGAACAGTGATCTTTATTGTCAGGTCGCGGGAAGGATCAAAGCGGAATGTCTCGATCTAGTGCCTCCGTGTGAAGTATTGGTTCAATCTTTTCTTTTGCCGCGAAAAGAATTGCCGGGCCCATATGGTGCTGCCATGGAGATGGAGTGATTTCTGCTGAACTGAACGTGTGAATACTAGGTAGCGACTGACTCACTGACATGAGTGGACATTTTTGTGTTCTATCCAGCCTCCTGCAGCTTAAACTAGATGAAGATGTCTAGCATCGTTATTTTGATTAAGGATATAAGTTAGACTTGAGAGATGCACCTTTTTTTAAGACAAACTTGAGAGATGCACATGATACACAGATACAGTGTGGTATAGTCAGAATTGCCCTGTGAAGGAGCAAAACAATGGAAAGCGGGCCGTGTGAGAAGTTCATATTGCTTCTTGTGGACTTTAAAGGATGGGCTGAAAGAGTGCGGGTGGTGGAATGGTAGGCTACAGGTAAACTTCCAGTTCGACCCTGCCATTATAATTTCGCGCCAAATGTTTCTGCTTGTCTGAACCCATCATTCTGGCCTAGCAGGCCTTTTTAGAGCATGTACAATGGGGTAACGTCAGACTTCACTTAGCGTTGACACGTAGGATATTTGTCTAGTTGGAGGAGAGAGAATAAAGAATGGGGAGGCTGTCTTCTCTTAGCTAAGAGATGATCTCTTACGAAATAAGAGAAGGCTAATTTCACCACTGTACCATTTGTCTTCTCTTAGAATTACAATTCCCTACTAAAATACAATTAATTCTCATTAATTGCTAGGGATGACAATAAGAGATAATGCATTGTACAACTTATAATTTTGTCTTCTCTAAATGACGTGACCAGTTGCCTTCTCTACCATTGCAAATAGGGCGAACAGGGTGGTGGATTAGTTGTTTTTTTCTTGGACAGAAGGCAAATCAGGAGCGGTCATTTCCCCGTCATTTCTTGGTTTAGCTCATGAACCCTGGGGCAAACCTGTTTCACAACTTACAGCGAGATCAACCTCGCACGTGCTAGAGGAGCCAGCTACGGCCTGCAATTTCCAATCGAACCACTTCCGCACGGGTTGATGATCCAGCTCATACGGGATGGATCGATGCACCTTTGATCTTGTTCAAAAAAGTTACGGCCGGTACGCATCAGATCCGATCATCTCTTGGCACTCAAGATTTCTGGAACGGGATATATTGTTCCAACTTAAACCTTCCTGATCGTCCCCAACGTGACGACGCTACTATCTATTTCCAGCCACAGGGGATAAGATATAAGGATGACCATGGATGCATGGATGCGCCACTGGTCGGATCGGGTCGAAGACTTGGACTACCCGTAGAAAAGATGCGCGGCCTAGCGCGTGTTTGGTTATGTGCATGCACTTTAAACAGTCCCGCTGGATGAAAAGATAGCCCGTTTGACCGGCCGGGTTGACCCTTCCACGTACTATATCACACGAATCTTAAAGCCCCCGTTTTCGTTGGTCTCACGCGCACTGGAAAGCAGGGACGCAGACAGGGGGGACGAGCAGGGGCAACGCCCCTCCCATGATCATGATTTTCTTAGTAGTATTAAGCATGATGGATCAATGTTTAAGCTAATTTAGATGGTTTAGCCCCCTCCATGAGATGACACACAATAATTAGTCCAGCTTTGCCCCTCTATGTTCATTTTCTGGCTCCGTCCCTGCTGGAAAGCGTAGGAGACGAGATGTTTCGGCATAACTCACCGCTCCTCTCACTGCCCATACCACCGCTTCTCGCCTTCTCCGATCGGTTTCCATCTCGATATGGACGGTGCTCCTCCTCCCCGTGCCGCCCAATTCGCCACCCGCCGTCAGCGTGGAGAAAGTAGCAAGAACTGCTTGATATTCTTCATGTGAAGCTGCTTCTTCCATTCTTGCGCACGTTCATCGAGGAAGCTAGTAGTTGCTGTATTCGTTTTTCTACACAGATTGATTAGGCCTGTGTGTGATTCGTAAATCACACAGTGTCCATTTGTAAATCCACTAATGCACATTTAGAACCGAATTCTCCTAATTGTGATGATCTGATTCTTTTGTTAATGGAGAACAACGGAGGTGATGCATTTTCTCCTTCCAATTTTCTTTGCAGCCATGATGTCATTGCGTGTCGGTTCTGTTCAGTTAAATCGAAAACGACCAAATCATTTGCTCATGGGGATTTTTGGTTCTTCCTTTTTTAAAGGAACTGACGAGTCAACATTTCGAACACCAATTTTGTTGGAACACGGAAGAACCGAACCGACTGACACTGAAAGCTAACACATATAGAAACTGGGCCAACAGTTCTCACCTAGCACACCTGGCAAATGCTACAAAAGACCGAGATAAAATATTTGATCGATTTCGAGTATCATCGACTAACTTTTTAATTTTGAATCGAAGTCTGCACCATTTTTTGATGAATTTTGTTAAATTCATCGCACTTGGTCGACCGTTTAAAATTTCCTTTCACAAGTAGATGGATCTCGCCATTCCCCACAACTTTTATGTTGTAACTGTTTTGTTTTGACACGCGAGTATGCATGCATATCGGCATTAATGCAGAAACAAGTGTTTCTCCCCTAGGCCGACGGTGTACTACTTATGAATTGATTTAATTCATATATTAGTTGCCCAATTTGTATTAAAATACGTATATATCTGTCAAAACAAAATCGTTACAACATAAATGTTGTGGGAACAACGAGATCCATCTACTCGTGGAAGGAAATTTCGAACGGCCAACCGAGTGCGACAAATTTGGTAAAATTTGTCAAAAAATAGTGCAGACATGGTCTAAAATTAAGAAGTTAGAGTCGACGAAACTCGAAACCGATCACGGAAATATAACCAACTCGTCAATGCGCATATATTTCTTGTATATTTTTATCTCAAAGAATTAAACGCTTGGGGGTCACGAAGTTGTCACGGATGAGCGCATTGGTCACGAACTCAAAAAGTGCCAAATTTTGGTCACATAGTTGTGTGTAAGAGCCCCGTTCGTCACTCTGTTAAAATGAACGTTAAGTCGCTGATGTGGCAATTTTCTTTTTTGCAAAATGCACCCTGATTTTCTTCACATCTATTTGTTCTCATGGATAAAATCTTAGCCAGCATTTTGATGAACAAGGCACGTGCATCTTATCCTACCACGCCATGACCAGCATGCGGCCGGATGAAGCAGCCGGCGGCGAACTCGGGGCGGGCGGAGAAACTGCAGAAGCTGCCGGCACCGCCGGGGCCGGCGCGGCTGCTGCTCTGCGGCGCGGGGAGCCGAAGGGTTTGCGTGGCACGCCTGACACGGAGATGGTGCGGGCGACGGTCACCGCGTAGGCAGACCTCCTGCTGGTCCGCACGGCCGCGGCGCACGCGGCTCACTTTCGAGCCGCTCTGCGCTGATGAGGTGGAGACAAGCGTTCGGCCAGCAGGGAGGAAGACACCCCGAGCACCTCTGCGTCGGCGACCGCGCCGGCCAGCACGAGCGCGTCGCCGGCGAGCTCCGCCTCAGCCACTAGCTGCATGCCCTCCCTGGCGACCTCCTTCCCGGCCTCCACCACCGCCTCCCCGCCGGCCTCCGCGGCCTCCACCGCCGCCTCGCCCACCTCCCGCGCCGCCTCGATGGCCGCCTCCTCCGCCCGCTCCAGCCTCTTCTGGACGCCGAAGAACCTGATGCTGCCAGCGGCGTTCGCGTATGGCACCATAGCCGCAGCTGAACCAGCCCTCGCAGCAGACAGATGAGGAGCACGACCGAGCGCCGGTCGAACCGCGCTGCGGATGTGGAGGCGGAGATAATGACGCTGCGGCGCCGGGCGGCGGATGGCGCCGCGTGGAGCGCGAGGCTTGACGCTGCGGAGATGGCCATGGCCGGCAGCGAGGTGTGTGGGGATTGTTGGCGACGATTCCGCCGGCCTCAAGCTCACCTTGCCGCCGGCAGCCGGCGACTCGGCGAGGCGCGGTGGTGGAAAACAACTTGGGCATCCGCCAGCAGCCATGCGCGTCAAGTGTTCGATAAAATGTCTGTTCACGATTTCTACTATAGGGACGAATAGATCTGAAGAAACAAAAATATAGGGTGCACTTTACAAAAAAACCAGACTGCCACGTCAGCGACTTAACGTCTGTCTTGACGGAGTGACGAACGGGCTCTTACACACAACTACGTGACCAAAATCTGGCACTTTTTAAGTTCGTGACCAATGCGCTCATCCGTGGCAACTTCATGACTCCTCAAGCGTTTAACTCTATCTCGAAAGTTTAACTCTATCTCGAAAGCTGTAAAGCATGGAGCATGTAAGTATTCGTTTTATAATATGCTTACTTTCTGTGTTTAGAAACTAATTTAACAAGTCAAGAGAGGAGAAAAGAAGCCCAGCTCATCCCATTAGTGGTACCAGCTAGCTCGTTAGGACAGGCCAACCAGTCAATCAAAAGTTCAAAACGTACTCCATGCATACTTCGTTTCAGGTAGAAAATGGCATAAGCATGGTCCGGATTTTTTCAAACTCATTAGGATTTAGGACCCCAGTAAACGAATAAAATGAGCACTGTACTACACCGTACTAACAGTGCACGAGTAGCACGTGTGTACTCCTACAGATTTTCCTAAGACGCTCCCGAGTTTTATCATCGAAAACTCGGATTAAGACGAATTCCATCCAAGATACACCATCACTCTCCGATGATTTTCTAATTACTCTCCTGCCGGCGCTTCCCGCAATCGTGAATTTGTCCCTCTGGACCTTGTTTTCTTTTCTACTATTTCATTTATCTTGTCTTGAGGTAACCGGATGCTAGTAATAATAGTGTGCACTTGTACGTACCATCACTTTCTGTTTTGTTCATAGCGGCCGACTTTGCATCGCCAAAGCGCCTTTTCCCAGGACCTGCATCATGTACAGCGCGTGCGCGTTGAAAGGTAGCGAAAAGATGCACGGCATGCAGTTGTTAAAAATCGTGCAAAGCTCTGCCGGTGCATGATGATTTTGTAAAGTTGAAACATGAGATAGATGGGTTTGTCTCTTGATTTTCTATGTGAAGTGAATACTCCGATCCAAAAGATCTGTCCTAAGCTGTACGTATGAGTTGTACTGGTTACCGTGTTTTTTACGCGACACTTTTAGTGGACCGGAGGAAGTATATTAATATTAAGAAATACCAAATACATAGACCTTTTGCAGCAACATGATCTTAAGAATTAATTAGTTAAGGCGTTAATAATTCACATAGCTAAAAAAGAAAAAGAAAAATGAAAAAATGACCACGCCACAATAATCAATCACTAGCAACAGGGTACAAACCACCACCAAACAACACCCGGATTAGAGAATATGTTCTCCAAATGCGACACCTTCAAGAAATGTACAATGCTCAAGCGCCCTCGCTGCCCAATGAAAAATTGTAGATTTTCATCGAGGAGAAAAACCGCGCTCTCCAGGCAATACTTTCAACAAGGAAGCTTTCACCGTGATCAGGTACAACCAATAAACGAAAGACTTAGGGTTTTTACCTTGAAAATCCTTTTTAACAAGTTCACCCTGAATATCGAGACTCGATACACGACAAAGCACCACCAAAAATGGAATCCATCAGTATTGCCACCTCCACTTGCCGAGATTGACTAGGCTCACATGGATCACACGTGTGTGCGGTCCAGACAAGAACAAACCCGCAGTCATGTCCGCACAAATAACCTGTGAAGCAATGTCTTTATCAAGTCCTTGCCACCACTGCCATTACTTAGTAGACTCTAACTCGAAAATGAGCCATCGAGTCATTCCAGTTTCCCAATCATAAATGTTTTTGACAGTGTCCGCCTCTATCAACACGCTGCGTTGACATCTTTCATGGTGTGGACGGAAAACGTACTTTCGCGACACGTTCTTGAAACTCTAAGGGCCGACAGTTATAGACGTGTACGATCTGATCCCATCCTATTCAGAGGTCCAGCAACGTTAAACGTCAATCCGTAAAAACCACCAACGTAGGAATTCACAACTCGTCTCTGGCTAGATCAAGGACGACCACTAGCAAAAGATCACTATCTTGACATACCCACCTCCATCGGGTTTGTCTCTTCGTAGCGTCTTGAGAGGTACTCCCTCCGTTCCAAATTAGATGAGTTCCATTTGTCTAAATGTTGATGTATCAATATTTACAACATGTTTAGAAATTTAGATACATCCAAATGTAAACAAATGGAAAGTATCTACTCCCTCCGTATCGAAATATAAGATATTTTACCATTTTTAAACCCACATGTATCTAGACATGTTCATGTACAATGAATCTTGCACATGAACATGTCTAGATCCACATGTATCTAGACATGTTCATGTACAATGAATCTTGCACATGAACATGTCTAGATACATTTGGATCCAAAAATGTTAAAACATCTTATATTTCGAGACGCGGAGGGAGTAATTTGGAACGGAGTGAGTAAACTGAGTTTGGTCGAGCTGGTTTCCAAGTAAAGACGAGTTTGTGCATCTCTTGGTGGCTCTTGCTGTTTCCTTTTGTAGTTATCTTTTTCATGTATTTTCATTATCTTCTCTTTCCTTGTATCCCATGTAATCTCTTCATCTGTTTGTAAGGGCACCTCCAACGGGCTGGCGCATACGGACACCAAAATGTGTCCGATTTGGTCCATTTGGGGACGGACCGCGGACACATTTTGGGCCTTTGTCCGTTTGGGGTGGAGGTGCCCCAACGGCCTGGCGCAAAAACTGGCCTAAAAAAACATTGTGAAACAAAGTTCATGAAAACAATGAAATGGTTCAAAGTTCAAAATACAAATAGTTCAAAATACAAATTGGTTCAAATAACATGATAAATAGAAAATAGGACATCACACGTCCTCGCGATCACGGATCATCTTTTGCTTCTTGAGGATCCATGCTCTTTGCTCCGGGTCCATGATGGTCAAGTCGGCCATCATGATCCGGTTCTCCTCGGCAACCATCGCGAGCTTCACGTGGTTCTCCTCGGCCTTGATCTTCTCTTGCTCGATCTCGAGCTTCTTCCTTGTCATCTCCAAATAGCATGCCATGGCTTCCTCCTTGTCCTTGCGTTTCTCGACATACCTTGCGGCGGTGGACTCTTCCTTGCCGGCGATCAACGACTTCAACGTCTCCTCCAATTGTGCCGTCGCCGCCTCACGCTTCAAGTCTTGTGCTGAGGACTTGTGTCCTCTCGGCCGGACAGCCCGGGACCCCGTGCTTTGGCCGGCAAGCACATCATCGTTTTCATCATTGCCTCTTTTCTTCGATCCATCGCCGCCCCTTTCTTCATGGATTTGTAGAGCTCTTGCCATTTTGGACAACCCTTGATCATGTCCCAACAATGGGTCAATGTGAACTTGGTCTTGAAGACCTTCTTGTGGTACTCCATTGCTTGAAGGACTTCGATTTGCAACGCAGCTGCCGTCGTACTCCATTTTGGACAACCCTTGATCATGTCCCAACCATGGACTTCGATTTGCAACGCAGCTGCCCGTCGTCGGCACTCGGGGTGAAGTTGAGGTCGAGCGCCTTCGGCTCCACCGGGACCGAGGAAATCTCCGGCGAGGGCTCACGGGACCCCAACCGCGACGCTGGGTGATAGGCGGCGGCTGGTGAGGGCGTCGAGTGGCCTGGGACGAGGATCTTGGCGGCCTCACTTTGGCGGAGGAGACCGAGCTTCCGGCCGATGCGACCACAGTGGGGGAGAGGCCGGCGGCGCCAGCAAAAGCCCCTACAAATACCTCCCCCTTGAGGAGAAGCACAGCTCGTGCGGCGGCCTGGGCCGCGATGAAGTCGGCGTTCGCTTGGGCCTGGATGGCGGCGAGCCTCTCCTTCTCCTCGGCCGCTGCCTTGGCGGCCTTTGCCTCGGCCAACCGCTCCCGAGTCCTCTCCCTCTGGACTTGTCGCTTGCCCGACTCCGGCTTCCGCTCCTTCTTCGCCACCAGTAGGGCGGCGCCGGCAGCGGCCGTGGTTTTGGACAACCCGTCCTCCATCGAGGGGCAAAGGCTAGGGCGGTAGCTGGGCAAGGGCTAGGGCGGTCGCGGGAGGGTTTGGGGACGAATGGGATGGGGAGGGAATATGTGGCTGGCCATTGGGCCCGAGACGGACAGGGAGGACAAAGGGGCGGACCGAGAGGCTGTCCGTCCCGCCCCAAAGTTGGGCCGCGTTTGGAGCGAAATCAGGTGTCCGGGCGGACACTAGTCCCTTTTCGCCAGCCCGTTGGAGCACCGCCCATGTCCTTTCGGACATAAACGGACTGGGCTGGTCCGTATGCGCCAGCCCGTTGGAGGTGTCCTAAGAACTTGCCCCACCAGCCTGAAACAAGCGGTGGAGATTTATCCCCCCGTCAATCTCGAAAAAAAAGTAAAGACGAGAGCTGGTGCCTCGTAGGCGTCAGCGTGGCACTGGATTCTGGCCGCCCGGCACGCTTTCATCAGCGTCTGCGTCGTCCATTCGATGGGCAAAGGGAGCCTATAGGAAAGGGCAGCGAGGATGACTCAGCGGCTGTCCCGCTGCCACGCGGGGACCACCACGCGCGCGCGGCCCTCGAGTGGGACTGTGGGGACTCCGGTCATGTGGGTGGATTGGTGGAACGACCGTTGCTGTGGAGTAAAAAGCTCCGATAAACAAACCAGCGGCGAACAAGAGCATCTAGGACCTCCTTCATCCACATATTCTCAAAAGAGTCGCGTTCACTATTTTCACGTATCATTACAAGTTTTTTTTTGCAATGCAGCAACTAGTCCGCTTTGACAACCAAAATGTGATTATTGAGAACTGAGCTTAAAATTACATACTCCCACCGTCCCAAATTACCATGCGTTTTGGATTTATGCAAAGTCAAACTTTATAAATTTTGACTAAGCATATAAGGAAAAATATCAACAACTATAATATGAAATGGATATTATATGATTATAAATTTTATAATGATTGGGATAATATTTATTTTTTATTATAATATTGATATTTTTCTTACATATTTGGTCAAAGTTTACGAAATCTGACTTTGGCTAAATTCAAAACGTAGGGTAATTTGGGAAGAGGGAGGGGTACCTCGACGGAGTACCTGGACGATGGTATTGGTAATTAAGTACGGAGTAGCTAGGTGACGTCGTAAGAGCATCTCTAGTGGCTCGTGTATATGGAGATGTATGCTAAATATACACGATGTAAGTCAAAAAATGTCTCCCAGTGACTCGTGTATAGCGTCGTGGACGTTTACACCTCGTATACATGAGGGTACCTGGCGTGGAAGTAAACACCACCAAGCCACGCTCGTGAACTCACGAAAAGGAGGCAACCGCTCTCCCCCTCCCCCGTCCGGAGCCCATCCGAAACTCGAAAATACAGTCGTTGGAATATAGCCGTTAGAAAAAATCTCGCTGAAAATAGATCCGTTAAAAAAATGGTTTTTGAATGGTAGTTATCAAAATATTATTAAACCTGATTTACACGTTCCACTGAAAAACTGGGAGGGTGTAAAATCTGGGAAGGTGTTATGGAGATATACAAGTCCAACAAGCCACTCGAGATGCTCTCTAATAGTGGTTTTTCAGATGTAGGCGGGAGAATTGTACTCGAACTGAAATAAGAGACTTCCTCAGAGGTTCTCTAGCAAAACTACCAAAACCTTCACCGTCTTCCTCTTTTCTGCGCAAACTTCCAGAGAGCACCATCGCCACCTCCGCACCCGCGCACCGCCCAAGCTCTCCCCTCCACCGCCACGCTCCCACCCACCCCTGCCAGAGCTAGCACTCGACCACCACCTCCAGCTCCACAAACCCTAGCCCCAGACTCCTCCTCCCCGCGCGCCACCTCTCCGCATTACCGGTAGATCCACCGTCGGCAGCCCAGATCCACCCATGCGCCCCCAGCCCTCCTCCTCTCGCTGCCGCTGCTGCTGCTCGCCGCGGCGGCGTCGGTGCCGGCGGCCGCGGCGACGCTCTCGACGAGGATGGTGCACCGGCTCTCCGACGAGGCGCGGCAGGCGTCGGGCGCGCACGGGGCGCGGTGGCCGCGGCGCGGGAGCGGGGGCTACTACCGGGCCCTCGTGCGGAGCGACCTCCAGCGCCAGAAGCGCCGGCTCGGCGCCAACCACCAGCTCTCCATCTCCGAAGGCGGCGGCATCTTCTCGCTCGGGAACGATTTCGGCTGGTGCGTTGCGCCCTCTCTCGTTTTTAGCCCTTCGCGTTTTATTTACTAGCCCTTTTACTGTTTAAATGTAATGTTGCTTCATCTGCTTAAGTTACTTCACATGCTCCACTGGTTCGAAATACTTTTGTATGAGAGTGGTGATATAGAAATGCGGCATTAGAAAACTGCAAGTTACTTTGCTGTGGAATGTGTGTTACATTGTGACTTTTCGCAGCTGTGCTTTGTAAGCTAATGGTGTCTCTGTAATCATGCTATGTGTCTCTGCAGGCTATATTACACATGGGTGGAAGTTGGGACGCCAAACACTACCTTTTTGGTCGCACTTGATACTGGAAGTGATTTGTTCTGGGTACCCTGCGACTGCATCGAGTGTGCTCCATTGTCCGGCTACCGTGGGAGTCTGGTATGCACTTTTTTGATCAGTAACATTGTGTTTAGGTCTGCATATGCTGCATAGGGACATGATCGTGTCGATGTTTGTGCACATGTAACCCCCAAAAAACAGATTATTTGTTTGAAGTGACTACAAACAATAGCACAATGAGATTTTCTTATGTCCAAGTCGACGCCCTTTAGCCGTACGATCTCTCCTCGCTGAGATTCGTGCGAGGGTGGGGCCGTAGTGGGTATCAAGATCAGATTAGATGGCTAGCATCGTCGACTTAGACATAAGAAAATCTAAGTCGACTTCGGCGTATTGACTCGAGCAATAGTGCTGGTTCAAATACCGGTGCATAATTAAGTGAAACTGGAGAACATGTGATCAATATCTTTGTAGGTTGAAAAAACTAATTCATTATTACATTGCATGCCTTTTATTTCTGTTACTTTGTTAACATTCCATAAGATTTAAAGCAGATTTTGCCACATTGTTTAGTTTGAGTGTTAAAGTCGGCTAATTTTTCTGATGTTAGTGGAAATAGAAGTTTACGGGCATCATCTTCTGTAAATTGCCTATGGCATCATCCATCTACATAATGATGGAAATCAGATTCACATATCCACTCAAACTGCCATAGTACCACTCCACATTTGGCTAATAAGAATTTACAATGCTCATCTTCTTTCCCCAACCACCATCACCACCCAAATGCCACATGGTTCACCCAAGATACTCCACATAAGTGATCCACCTGAGTTTTTTTTAATGATCTGGTAATCCACCTGAGTTCCGCACCTGGGTACCACCATCACCTTTAAGGCTTTAACTAACTGAAAAGTGAAAATCCAATTGGCAGTTTGCGACATGCTTATTGACCTCTGGTCCAGTTTCTCTTGAATTTGTTGATCCTAAGTTTCTTATATTACCTGATACGAATGCACAAACAAGTGGACATTTACAAATCTGGAAGCAGTTTTAGCACTTATTTGCAATGATTGATTGGCAGATGCTCCATCGTATATGGAGCATCTATTATGCAGGATAGAGATCTCAGGATTTACAAACCAGCCGAATCAAGGACGAGTCGGCATCTGCCTTGTAGCCATGAGCTTTGCTCATTAGGTTCAAGCTGTGCAACCACAAAGCAGCCTTGCCCATACAATATCGAGTATTTTCAAGAAAATACAACCAGCTCAGGTTTGCTAATCGAGGATACTCTGCACTTGGATTCTAGGGAGAGCCATGTACCAGTGAAGGCTTCAGTCATTATAGGGTAAGCTTCTGTACTAGCTGGCTAGCTGCCTTCGCTCTCTTTAGGAGTTCTATGTTTGTGTCCAACTCAGTCATCACAAAATGTGGTGTGAGGGGTGGGGACAGTAAACATCATTTCATTTACTTTTCTGCTTGTTTTATGATGTGGTTGCTTGCATTTAATGTGTGTAACTGTAGGTGCATTATATTAATTTGTTAATACAGTTGCCCACAAAGTCATATTCAATGCACTCTTCGAACAAAATGGTTGCAATTACCAGTTGTCCGCTGGTGCTGAAGAATTCTACTTTCATGATTAGTTTGTGTACTGAGATGATATTTCCAGTTTAACTAAGTTTTTGTAATTTTCTTTTCTAGTTGTGGTAGGAAGCAAAGTGGTAGCTATTTGGATGGCATTGCACCAGATGGACTTCTTGGCCTTGGGATGGCAGATATCTCAGTTCCCAGCTTCCTTGCAAGAGCTGGCTTAGTCCGGAATTCCTTTTCGATGTGTTTTAAGGAAGATTCTGGGAGAATTTTCTTCGGTGATCAGGGAGTGCCTACCCAACAGTCGACACCATTTGTTCCTTTAGATGGAAAACTGTGAGTGCCTTGGTAGGGTCCTTCAGTCGCTCTACTTGTTCTGAGGTTATTTACATCTCACTGACACATGCAATTTTCTTTTCTTCGCAGTCAAACATATGTTGTTAATGTCGACAAATCTTGTGTCGGCCATAAATGTTTTGAGGGTTCTAGCTTCCAGGCCTTAGTTGATAGTGGAACATCATTTACAGCTCTTCCTCCAGATGTTTACAAGGCTGTCGCTATCGAGGTGAATATTTACTCCTTTTCATGTAGTTGTTTAGTGGATAAATTTGGTTACTGATTCTTATAGTTTTGCAGTTTGACAAACAAGTTAATGCCTCAAGAACAACCCAGGAAGAGGATTCTTTTGAATATTGCTACACTGTCAGGTAATTTCTGAATTCTGATTGCACTTAAGGTTGCCACTCGCCAGGAACTAGCTTGATTTTTGTAATATGGAATTTTGATTTCACTTGCTTGTGATTTCAGTTCCCTGGAGATGCCTGATGTGCCAACTGTAACTCTGACTCTCGCTGCAAACAAGAGCTTTCAGGCTGTTAATCCTACAGTTTCACACAGTGACAAAGAGGTATTTTTTTTGTCTTAGGAGAAAATTGGGTCTCGAGTCAAAATCAACCAACTTAGAGTGATGGCAAATTATTTTGTGGGATATATGTTGATTGGATTTTAGATGTTCTCCTATGATAAGAACTGCTGCATTCCCAAGACCAAGTTCCTGTATGCAAACATGACTCTATCTATATTTTTCTCTTTTCTTCGAGAGCTGGCTCCAGTTTTCTCGCTTACCTAAAAATAAAGAGTAATGCTACTATAGCACGATCTAACATATTAGTTCAAAGGCTCTTTCCCAGTGTGCTATTCACTAGCTCAATGTAGTGACCAAGTATAGGTGCATGATTTATTGTAGCATATACATATGACAGTAAACACATCTATATGATGAATAAAGTTATTTGGAGCAGATAATTTAAAACCACAGTTGTTTTGTGGGTCAGTGATATCATCTCATTTGCTAATTTTCAGGGAGCGGTTACCAAATTTTGCTTAGCTGTACAGCCATCACCAGAACCTGTTGGAATTATTGGACGTGAGTGCTCAAATCTAGTTGGGGATACTTTGTGTTTGATTTTTTTTTGAAAAGTCTCTTACGTGAGTCGTGAATGCAGAGAATTTCTTGGTTGGATACCACGTTGTTTTTGACAGAGAAAACATGAATCTGGGCTGGTACCGGTCTGAATGTAAGTCGGAAACGACTTAACAAGAAACCAGATTTACCTTCCAATTTTACTTCATGATGAAATGTTAATGGTCAGAGTCATTCTTTTGTGCGCAGGCCATGATCTTGACAACAGCACTACGGTACCCTTGGGACCGTCGCAGCACAACAGCCCGCAAGATCCGCTTCCATCGAACGAGGAGCAGACCTCGCCAGCCATGACACCCGCAGTTGCAGGCAAGGCGCCGACCTCCTCTGGTGGACCGGCAATTCTACATAAGCTACCTGCCAGCTCTTGCTTGCAACTGTTACTGACTATGGCCACCGTGTTCTTCATCTCATGAATCACCAAGTGACAGAAAAACCCATCTGATAGCCCCTGTAAATTGTATGCGTCTCAGTCTGTGTCATATATGCCCTTTTTTGGTTTCTCCGGTGAGATTAATATAGATCAGCTCTAGCTTTCTCCACAGCTGCTTCTAATTTTAGGCGTAGTTCTAATGCTTACTACTCGCATCCCTAGGATTCCTAGAGCCCTTAGTGCTCCACGTGGCAAACTCCTATTGGTTCCCGCTTGTTTATGTCTACCTTTATTTGCGGAAAAGACCCCAAATCTATTAGCAGGAATGGTTGGTATAAAGCACTCTAAAAAATCAGAATATTACAACCAGGTCTCAGAGGAATCAAACTACTACCATCACCAAAACGTGCTGCTGCCCCACCCCTCCGGGACCCGCTGCCGCTGCCCCACCCCTCCGGGACCGACGGATCTGCGGTTTAATGTGTGCACGGGAAGTCATCCCCTTCACTCTTCTGAGCCGCACGACGAAGATACAGAAGATTGGAGTAATATTATTCATCTGTACAGCTGAACATAAAATTTAGCGATGGGTTTTCTATCTACCACACATGAATCTACCGACTGTCTCTCTGTTGGAGGATTTTCAATAGCTGCCCTATGTTAGGCCATAACTATATTCTACACCATTTGAGGTTGCAATCTTATTCCACCAACAGCTCTTGATGTAAATTTTGCTAAAGAAAATTTGGGCATCTAAAAAAATAGCATCAAATATACAACACTTGGGTTGCTGGAAAGGCTAACGCCCGCACGCCAACTGTCAATCCAAAGTTCCATGTCGCCCTCCCGTCTCTCCTCCTGCGACAACCGCGCCGCCTCCTCTGCCATTGATTCGGCCTTGAATTCGGCAGTTCCACTAACTTTGACCGATTCGGTCGCAAATACACCATCACTACTCGAGGGCACCATGGTTCGGGAGGGATTTGGCCTCAAGGGATGCGGTCACTCTCCTCCGGCGCGTCCACCATCGCCTCCCATCCGTAGCTCTGGTCGTTGAGCCGCCGAGCGGCCTTCCTCTCCTCCCTTTCCTACCGTACCTCCTCCTTCACTGCAAGCACGTACACGAGCGACACACGCCAGCCCTGCCTCCGGCCACACCTCGACCAGCCCCATCTCACACGAAGCCGTTGGGCTCGCCTCGTCTAGATATTAAAACAATCCACAATTGTTACTTTTTGATTGTACGGTTTATACTGCAGTGCTAGACCAATACATACAATATTTGTTTGAGAAGGCTATGGATTTATACCTAATCTTGCATGATCCATTAATTTTTAGTCAGACCAGCATGCCATAGATTGAGCACCGCAATAATACCCTCGGGCGCAGCAAAGCGCGCCAACCCCTTCTAATCATTTCTTCAATCTTAAAACAACGCTTACATTCCTGGACGGAAAATGGAGGAAGACGTACATTCACAACACCGATTTAATGCTAACTTATAGAAGGAATGCACCTACATAATCCCTGGGGAATACATAATTCCCTGCATAACCAAACAAGAATTTTTTAAGCGCTACAGAACACATGATACCTGCTAGCGAAAGAGAGGATAAGGGCGTGCCCGTGCGGTCATCCATCTACCTGAATCTGATCCATGATGTTTCACACGCATGGAGGAATCCCTCCTCTTTTCCCCAAGTTGCAGCCGCTTTTCAGGCGATTTCTTGCACCCCGTGGTCTGGACTGTACTGCACTGCACCGCGCTAGCCAAAATCCTGAACTCGGCCTACTGCAACACACAACCGAGCCGAGCCACTGCCGGCACGACGACATGGCCACCGTCTGTCAGTCCCATGAGGCCGCCCTCTCGCAGCAGTGCAACACGGGCTTCACTTTACCCCGACGTCTTCGTTTTCTCTTGTCAGACTCCGCACCGCCACCACCACCAGCAGCGGCAACATCCCTCTCTCCTGTCCCCTCGAGCTGCCCTGCCCAAGAGTGCCATTGCCTTCTTCAGGTAGCCAATGAACAGTTCCTCCTTGCTCGCCCCATACAAAGCCAGACAATGCCGAGCCATTACGCACACCTCCATAGCAACAGCAGCAAGCTAGGCTAGGCTTCTTCACTCATGGGAGGCACCGTGAAGCAGCTTGTGCTCAGGCTGTTGGGAGCGGCGAGTGGAGGCCACGGGGGCAAGAAGGAAAGAAGGCATCAGCAGCATCTTCAGACAGTGGAGCTCAGGGTCAGGATGGACTGCGAGCGGTGCGAACGTCAGGTCAGGAAGGCTCTCACCGCCATGAGAGGTTAGTTTGGTCGGTCGGCCGCTTACGGCTTACATATTATTGGCCCTACGCATTGCGATCTCTCTGTTCATTAGCATTGTGCAGAGGACTTGGTTGCTTTTCTATGTCCCCTGAGTGGTCAGTAGTAGTAGCAGCACTCCATATCAGTAATGGCCATCGTGTCATGTCTTCTTAAGCTTTTTCTCCAGCCCGTACACTTGTCGCCTGAACGCGGAAGCGTTTTCTTCTTCTTTTTAGCGACAAAACACTACTACTACACTGTCAGCAGCATTCTCTCTGCTTCCATGGAACGGCCTTCTCCTGCTTTTTTATTTTCTTCCAGACAAAAAGCTACACAAGAGCATTCTTTTTTGATGAACTACTGACAAACAGAGTGTACTACAGTTTTAGACTAAGCTCAGGTTCAGTTGGCTGCAATCCTTGGCAAATAAGATCCTTGGCAAATAAGATTACATTTCTTCAATATTGAACTCTAGGCCAATGTAATTGCTAGCTTGTGTGAGCACAGTTATATTTACACTGCATTTTCAAGCTGCAGGGGTGGAGCATGTGAAGGTGAACCGGAGGCAGCAGAGGGTGACCGTCACCGGCAACATGGACGCAGACAAGGTCCTGCGGAGGGCCCGGTCCACAGGCAAGAAGGCGGAGCTGTGGATTCCCCAGCAGAATCCTTGCTACAACGGCCCCGCCGTAATGGCCCACTACGGCAACATCGGAGCGGCCCAGGCCCACGAAAAGTGGGACCCACCCATCATCTTCCCCAGACACCCGGACGCCTTCAGCATCGGCGCCGAGCAGATCACCGACTTGTTCAGCGACGAGAACCCGAACGCCTGCTTGATCATGTGATGCTTTGAGGTAGCTAGTTGGTTTATGCCTCGGATAGCCGTACGTAGGAGGAGTTAGCCCCAGCTGGTTTTGTGTCATCGTCGCTATCTTGCTACATTTTGTTAGCCGAGGTCTAGATTTCGAGTTGGTTTGGTGTCATGTCGTCACTAATCACTGTCTTCCCAAATCTTTTATGCCGCCATTGTGTGACACGAGAAGCTCCATACACGTAGGATTCCAACCAGAATATAGACCACCATCGGTGGATCACCTGTGAGGTGTTTACATACGTACTCAGACGACAGAGACTCGAGTAAGATGCCAAGCAGGTAGCCATAGTTTACGCTACCTGTCTTTGCTGCGTTCCTCGCCGTTCTTTAGCCCTCCGTCGCGACGTGGTTACAATGGAACATGAGCGAGCTGCCTTTGCCGTCCGTCCAGAGGTCAACATACAGATACATCCCCCACTTCGGCTGCCTTTCTTTTTCGTTTTAAACTGCTCCCTCCGAAAGCATGCGTGCGAGGTCCAGTCCGGGAGTAATGGAGTTTCAGTCAGTGCGTGGTGACACCATGAAGTCCATGGGGGGTGAATAGTATCTATATGTGCAGATGCTGATGCACTACTAGTAATCTAGAACCGCCTTTGTGGATGCAACTTTTGAGCTCATCTCAGCGCTTCTAGAATCTAGATAGATGTTTGTTCTTGGTTTGGTTTGGTGCGTGCGGACGCATCTGCAGCTTTCGCTGTTCGCAGGACGGTGATATAGTGGTGGTTCTGTGCCGGGTGGTCTGGCCAATTGGCTATGGACGGGTACTGCCTATCCCCGGATAATTGAGTCGCCGGCCGGTCTGAAGAACAGGTTCAGTATGGGTGATTGGTACAGTATCTATCAGTTGACGCGGAAGGCGGAACTGATTCGAGCTTGGACTGCACCCGGTTTCATGAGATGAATGTGCTCTTTCTTTTCCTCCGGGTGAAAACGGATCGATGTTCTTGTATGCGGTGATAGTGGAAGCTAGGCCACCGCGCACTGCACTTTCTCGGCACCAGCATTGACATTGTTGCACCAAAAGGATGCAAAGATCGCTCCTCGATGTAGCATGTAGCCATATAGGAGAGACAAACTGTGTGGGACGAAAACAATAGATAAATAAGACGGCAGGATCTCACGATTTTATTATACGAGATGAGATCGCACATCTGTCTATTTTTGGTTAGAACGCAGTATAGAATGACGGCCTAATTGTGCACGCGGGCAGCTTATTTTAGTCGAGCACTCAACACTGTATTCCCTGGTAAGAGGTTAGCGGTGTTTTTTTAAACAGATTACAAGGACACTCACACAGCCACGTACATTCTATGCACACAACGCGTGCACATGTCTACTGAAACATACGCTAGACTTAGACCGTTGAGAGCTCGGACAAACTTGGGTTTTAGGCCCCAAATCGGAATGTCTGCATAATTTCTGTTCTGAAACTTTTTCCGGGCGTTTCCACAGGAATCGCCGTATGTTTAACGGGACACTAATATCTGTAAGATTATTCAACCGTTCATGAATTCGCGGGACACACAGTTGTACGGGTGCATATACAAACAAGTCAAGTTTGAGCGATCTAGACTATTCGCTTGAATTTGTATGATAAAATGAGCGAGCTCGACTTGACCTAACCTAGAGTTTGATATATAGAGTTGGCTCATACTCGACATGTAACGATCTCGAACCGAGAGGAGATTTCGTGCTCCCGACCTCCAGTGATCTTTTAAAAAACCGGAACAAATTTACAAGTTTCAATTTTTTTGAAAAACAATCCCGGATGCAGCCAGTGCTGTGTTGTATTCCACAAACGTGCAAAAAATTAATTTCACAAAATTTTATATTCTGGGCTATACAAAAATGATAGAAGAGTGGATCCGAATATGCATATTTTAAAATATTCAAATTTATCAGATTTTGTCATCTTTGGGTAGCGCAGAATACATAATATTTGAAGTCGATTTTTACACGTTTGTGGGATACATCATTGGCTATGTCCGAGATTTTTTTCAAATCTTTTTGAAAATCATGAATATTATGTTCAGTTTTTTAAAACACTAGGATCACTGGTGCTCGGGAGACAAACACTTTTCGCTCAAACCTCAATTTTTTTTGAAATGGGGGAGCCCCCCGGCCTCTGCATCAAAGTGATGCATGCGACTTTTTATTATCATTATTGTAGTTCAAAGTGATGCATACGGCCTCTGCATTAAAGTGATGCTCGAACCTAGTCAGGAAAATATTTGTTTTCATTCCAAACAAATATAAACTAAATGTTAGAAATGAAATTCATTTTGTGCATCAAAGTTAATGTACGCAAAAGTATGATAGTGCCAATTATGTGGGGTCTGAACTCAGAATCGAGCGAGCTAGTCTATGGACTCAAACTTGACTCGTTTTCCACACGAATTACACAAGGATTCTCATTCTCATGATATTTCTCATGATATTTCTTCGGTGCTGGCGTTTTACTTTATTCATTTCATGATTGTAATTCGTCTAGTGCTTCACTTCTTTTTTTATTTCGACTCTTGGATTGTGGCTGTGTGCATTGATATGCAGAGGCCGGGTGTAATGCTTAAACTTTAAGTAATAAAGCCCTTATCTAAAAATTAATCTCGAATGTCCCACGAGGCTCGAGCTTTTTACAACCCTATGGGCGATATGAAGACGTTCGATAAAAATTTAAACCAAGATGCGGCACATGTAGCATCACCCTAAGTGTCACCAATAAGACATGGTTCACTTGACATCTACTCCCTCACATGTATAGATACATCCACATGTGGTGAATAACAAGTCAATTAAAATGGAACGGAGGAAGTACCTATCAGCCGCCATGTCGTGAGATTCCTCAAAGAATGCCACGTTGATCGCCCGCTCTTAGTACTACTTCCTCGGTTCCTCCATTTCCCTTTCGACACGCCAGCAGCCAGCTTACGGTTGGGACTTCAAATCAGATCGTCCAGTCCACTCGGGGTAGTATGATGAAGGTTCGATCGCTAGGTCCAGGCCGAGATGCCAATGGTTGCCGCGTGCAGCTACATCGACTCATGCATCCGGCAGCATGCAGCTCGGCCCAGGAGCTTTTCGTTTCGTCGTCCCCCTGTGTCACCACGGCGCCTGAACGTGAAAAGGACGGAGCTCGACGGCGACCGGACGCCCTTTCTGATGCATCCTTGCACGGAGAAAACCTTTTTCTCGCTGCCGCCACATACGGAACGATCGGAACTCCCCGGCTGGAGCTGGACGTGGACGGACAGCATCGATCACTCACAGGCGGGGTGGCTCGAGGAGAGCGACGGCTCCGCTGCCTTTGCCTGCCCGCCGGCCACAGTTCGCCACCTCGTCCGACCACGATGCCGACCCCGACACGGCGGCGGCTGGTGCGCGGTTGCGCTCGGCGGAGGCTGTGCTCGTGGACTGACATGAGGTTGCTGGATCGTGATCACTCGGCAGGGCACCTCGGCGTTGCTGCCTGGCATACACGGGCCAAGAACGTATCCTGTTCAACAGGACGCCACGTGCGCAAAAACACGTGCATGTCATCGTCCAAACCGTCTCTACTGATGGCCGTGGACAAAATTTACACATTAGTTTTCATATTTCTGCTAAATCTCATCTAGCTGTGTTATCATTTGGTGCACACTCATTTTTCTGACCGCTCATGACTCGTCGAGATGCGCGCTAGCTTCTTATCTCCGTTTGTGTTTTTCTTGGGCTAGCGGGTCGCGGATGTGGGGCTTTGTGTGTTTTTGGATCTGGATGAAGCGAGTGGCGGATCTAGTATGAAATCAGTGGGGTGTCAAGCTTACTATTAGGCTAATATACTTCACATTTATCCAAAAATATACATAGGATCAGTCCAAACACTAGTAAGTAATTGAAAAAGTGTATTTTGGAGGGGGTGCCTGGATCCGCCCCTGGATGAAGCCTGTGGGGCTCCGTGGGGTTGAGGCCAGGTTGAATCACATCTAGCCTCGTGTCTGTTTGTAAGACCATACTTCAGAGAGAGAGAGAGAGAGGAGGGGCGGTGGAACAGAGAAGTGTCTCCCCCTCATCCGCGCCATGCCGAGAATCCGAGGAGGGGGTGGAGGTTGGAGGCGACGTCGACGGCGACTTAGGTATTCCCTCGCACAACTTACCTCATGCGACGTTGTATGTCTGTGTTTAGTCGTTGGAGACTTCCGTTGTGTTGTCGTTAAGCGGGTGGAGGATGTAGCTGCGGTCGCCAGCGGTGTATTGTTTTGAACCTGGCGGCGGTGAGCGAGCTGCCTTTTAGCGGCATAGATCGTTTGGTGTATGAGGAGGATTTCTGTTTTGGGACCTGAATTTTTACTGTTGTACTGGCTCCGTTGTATTCATCCGCCTAGGCCAGGGTTTCCTGTGTATAATCCCTGTGGAGGTCGGCCTGGGGTCGTGGATGGATTTTTTTATAGGTGGTTAATTTGCATTGCGTTGGGGTTTGTTATTATTCCATAATTTTTCAGCGGGGCGCTAAGTGCAGCGTAGGACAACATCCTTTTACTGGACCAGCACCATATGGAACTGTTTGTTCATCATTTGGGCTGGCAAATAGATGGTGTCGAAGAGGCATAGGTTTAGGGAGAGTGTTGGTGAGGCTTTTGATTTCATTTTTGTTTGTTGATTGTTAAGAATCACAATGGTTTAGTATTGCCTGTTTCATTATTTTTTCAGGTGAGAAACATGGGAAGTTTGATATGCGTGTCACTCATTGATTCGAAAATAGTTCTATTATGCATTTAACCCTGGTGTGAGCATCAGCAAAAAATGGTTTCATAGTCATTGTATTAATGGTAATCAGCGATTTTTGTATGTGTTCGTAGCATACACCACATATCCGCTGAATTTGCGGATGATCATTTTGATATTGGGTATAGTGAACAGTACAGTTTCTCCAGCGACTAGGATGTGAGTTTTTCAATCCTTTCTTGTTTTCATTTTCAACATGGTTACTTTCCTAAAGGTGAAATATCCTCGGTTTTCAGGCGATAGACTATGAGAGAAGGATAAGGTTTTAGATGATGCACTGTTTGGTTTCTTAGGAAACAAGTTTTAAACCATGTTAACATGATTTCCACCTAACATTTTTTTACTTCTCTTTTGCATATATTACTAACTCTTATCATATTTGTTCGGTGTTATTCTTATTTGTAGGCTGTGAAGAGTTTTAAGAGGAATTTCACTTAATTTTGTAAAGACATGTTAGGAACCAATGAAGTAAGGTGCATTCTTTCTTCATTTTTTTCAGGTTATGTTCGCACGCAGAAAATTTGTGATGGTAAAATCTCCATCTTTCATTAAAAAAAATAGATGATGTGTACAGACTTTTTTTACCAGACTTGGGTCAATTTATGTTTTCCAAGTATAAAGAAATTGACATCTAAACAAAGAGCTATCATTGAGAAGTTTGGGTTTCGATGTCTGCTTCTTTTTGATTGTTGCAAAATCCCTTCAGCTTTCGCTAGATGTCTGACTGATTGTATTTATCCATTATGTTCCAAGATCACAATAAGTGAAAAGTCATTTGACATATCAAAGGACACATTCACACTGTTTTGGGTTTGCTATTAGGGGGTTGCAGATCCCATGCAACAGTGAAGATGGTAGGGCTTTTATTGTATCCCATTTTCATTTGTCAGTTATGCCTCATATAACCTTTTTTCTGGAATAAGCTCATCGGTCCTTTTTTTTTGAGAAAAAGGAGAGCTATATCATCGTAGTAACAATCGATGATGAGTCGTTTGCTACGAGATGATTGATGAAATCCGGAGTAGAGGTCATCCAGGTGCAGGTGCCAAGCGATAAAGCAGCCTTTGCAAGACCATCAGCGACCTTGTTGCTCTCTCTTTTGGTGTGTTGGATCAGAACAGCTTGAAAAACCTTCAATCTTTCCTTCGTTTCCTCGTGAATTGCCCAAAGCTTTGATCTGTCAAGAGCAGCAGATAGCAAAGCTGAAACCACCGAGGAACAGTCCAGCTCGAGGATGATTTTGTCATGGCCCAGATCAGCTACGAGGTTGACGCCCCGAAGTGCCGCCGTAGCTTCAGCCTCTTCAGCGTCCTCACAGGGGAATGGTGGAGCATGCGGCGATAATGATTTCGCCCCGGTGGTTTCTGGCCACAGCGCCTGCGCCCCCATTATTATCCCTGCCGATGAAGGACCCGTCGGTGTTGAGCTTGATCCACCCAGGAGAAGGAGCTGCCCAGCCAGCACCTTGGGGGAAGAGTGTTCATGTGAGGAGCATGCAAAGCTGGCAACCATGGGCCTCTTCCCCTTGTCACCCACGGCTGGCATCTGAAGGTGCTCAAAGGGCGTGTCGTAGGCAACAAGGAAGGCAGTGGAGTGGGCAATCGTCTCTTTACCTTCGTTGTGGACGATATCATTCCTTAGGTGCCAGGATCTCCAGAGCAGGAGCAGTACTCTGGATTTAGTTTGATCATCGAGGCGATTTAACAGAAGTTGGAGCCAATCTCTGCCTGTGTACCTGAAGAGGTATTCCTGAGACTCCCAGTGGGCACGCATGGCATCTCTCAAGGCTGCAGCATTCGTGCAAACACGGTAGCGTGATGAGCATCTTCAGTGCCAATGCCACAAATAGAGCAGCGGGGATCAATTTCCAATTTTCTTCTCCATTTGTTGCTCTTAGTAGTGAGCGTATCCGTAGCAGTTCTCCAGCCAAAATTATGATTTTTGGCTGAACCTTAGCTTTCCAAATGTTGTTCCAGATCGACCTGTTGTCTCTTGGGACGAGACTACTGCAGAGTTGTCTCTGTTCTGATGTTTCAACGACAGGGCAAGTCGGTAGGCACTTTTAACAGAGAAATACCATTTCGTTCATAGTGCCAAGCAATTCGATCGCTGCAGTTCTGAAGCGGCAGTTTGATCTAAAGGATGGCTTGGATGTCATGGTCGTGGAAGAGTTGGTTGAGGAGGTCGATGTTCCAGCTCTGCGTTTCGGTGTTGATCAGTTGGTTGACCCATCTTAGGCGTGATCTCTTTTTAGCAGCGGTGATATGCAGACCACTATCTCTGGGAATCCACTGATCGCGGAAGATCTGGTTACCCCTGCCATCACGATTCTAGTGATAATACCCTTCTTCAGAAGTTCCAGCCCAAACTCGATGCCTTTCCAGACAGGAGACGGATCGGCGACAAAGACCGTATCCAAGATGTTACCGTAGGGGTAGTAGCGTGCTTTGAGCACCTTGCACACAGGCTATCTGGCTTTTGGATTGGCGCCAGGCCTGTCTAGCGAGAAGGCTTTGGTTGAAAAGCTGCATGTCTCTGAAGCCCAAGCCACCTCTTCCCTTAGCTTTGGTCAGGTTGTCCCAGGCAGTCCAATGCACCTTCGTTTGTTTTGCTCATCACCCCACAAAAAGTCCGAATCAACTTTTCATATTGATCATAGAAACCTGCCGTCAGCTTGAAAACCCCCATCACATATCCAGGAAGTGATTGAGCAACAGATTTAACAAGGGTATCCTTAGCAGCGTGAGACATAAATCTCTCATTCCAATTGGTGAGTCTCTTAGTAAACCTGTTCATGATCGGCTGGAAACATCCATTTTTCATCCTGCCTTCAGGAACAGAAGGCCGAGATATTTCTCCTCAAAAGTGCTGGAGCTAACACCGAGAATGGATTTGATCTCTTGCTGAGTTTGCAGAGGACAAGCAGCACTGAACAAAACAGAGCATTTGCTAGGGCTGAGGAGCTGACCCGTGCACCTCTGAAAGAGCTTCAGAGCGCTGTCAGTTGCCCTGGCCTCCTCTATATTAGCTTTGAAGAAGAGGAGGCTGTCATCTGCGAACAGCAGGTTAGAGATACCAGGGGCCCCCGAGCCACCTTGAGAGGAGTGATTCTACCTTCAGCGTTTTCTTTTTTGAGAGCACAGGACAGAACCTCTCCAACGAACAGAAAACGGTATGGGCTAAGCGGGTCTCCCTGTCTGAGACTCCGAGAGGGGTGAAAGGATCAGGTTCTGGCCGTTGATTCTGGCCGAAAATCGTACAGATCGAACACAGGTCATGATCCATTCGGTCCACTTCTCGCAAAACCCTATTTTTAGGTTGGTTTTTTCCAGGAAATTCAGTCAACTCTGTCATACGCCTTAGAGAGGTCCAACTTGTATGCACAGTGCGTGTCTCTCGGGTTCTTGCTCCTTTGGATCATGTGAAAACACTCAAAGGCGATGACTGCATTGTCAGTGATCATCCTGCTAGGGATGAATGCACTCTGGGTTTCTGATATGAATTATCCAGAAGCGGCCGCAGGCGATTGACAAGGCATTTGGACATAATCTTGTATATGATTTGCAGAGGCTGATGGGTCTATAGTCAGCCAGGTTTTCGGCGCTGTTTTCCTTGGGAATTAGGACAATGACCGTGTCATTGAGGCCTTCAGGTACACACCCATTGGCGAAAAAACCCTAACAGCCCGTATCACCTCCTGCTTAACAGTGGCCCAGTTGCGCTGAAAGAAACACCCGGGCATACCATCCGGTCCTGAGTTTTCAGAGGCCCAATTGGAAGAGGGCATCGCTGATTTCCACCTCGGTGAATTCTTTGCACAAGGTTTCGTTCATTTCCATGGAGATTTGGGGTGTATCACTCAAGGAGGTCATTAGGATAGACAGTAGTGTCCCTGGCGTACAGGTTCTTGAAGAAATTTGTAGCCAAGGCTTTAATTTCCTCCAGGTCATCAGTCCAGTCTCCATTCAAGCCTCTAATTCTTTTAATGTTATTCTTTGTATGTCTCCAGTTAGCTCTCCTATGGAAGAACTTGGTGTTTCTGTCCCCTTCGTTTAGCCAGTTGATTCTAGATCGTTGCTTCCACATCATCTCTTCTCTATGAAGGAGTTCGTCCAGCTTGACACTGGTTCTGTGGGCTTCCTCCTCATTCCTGCTAGTTCTTGTACTAGCCCATAGCTTGCTGAGCTTCTTCTTCTTGTTGTTGATTTCAGTAGTGACGTTACCGAAATTTTCTCTGCTCCAGTCGACAAGGTGATTGCGTGTCGTTTTGATCTTGTTGACGAGATCAGAAAGGGAGGTGCAGCTGGGTGAGCTGTTCCAAGCCTCTTCGACAGCAGCCGACAGGGACTGATCATGTTCCCACATATATTCATACCTGAAGGTATTCTGTTTCTGTTGGTTCAGCTGGTTATCAAGATCAAGAATCAAAGGCAGGTGGTCCGACCTAGAGGAGATAGCATGGGTGAGCTTGGCATTTGGGTACAGGTCGGACCAGCTGTGGGTTGCCATAGCTCTGTCAATGCGAGCTCTAACATTCCTGCTGCCCTTTTGCTTGTTGTCATATGTCCATGGAGGGCCACAAAAGCTGATATCATGGAGGTTGCAGAAGGAGAGTAAGGCTCTGAAATCAGACATTCTTATTTCAGACCTTTTTTATTCTGAGAAGTGCTAGTGTTGCCATTTTGTCTCATTGAAATCACCTATCATAATCCATGGTTCGCTTGCATTTGGTTTGATTCTGCGAAGAGTAGACCACATGTGGTGTCTTTCCGACCCTTTAGATTCACCATACACAAAGGTGCCCCGCCACTTACGGCCATTGGGGATATCATGGACCAACACATCAAAGTACCTCGGACCCTCTGACAATACTTTTATTTCAATCCTTTCATCCCAGAGCAAAGCAATACCGGCACCCTTTCCTCTGCCAGCCTGCGTAATGCAGTACTTGAGGCCAAGCCTCCATCTCAATTCTTTTATTATCTTTTCTCTTTGCCTGGTTTCACTAATGAAAACTAACATAGGCCTGTAGGTGCGTATGAGGCGCACCAGTTCTTGAACTGTTCGGGGCAGGCCCAGGCCCCGACAGTTCCAGGCTAGGGCGATCATGGCTCCTGATAGGCGCTAACACTCGCGCCTGTCAGTTTGCCAGTAGCCCCTGGACTGGCTGCTTCCTTTGCTTCCTCGTTCCCTGGACCACCTTGGCGCGCCGTCGCGCCGTCGGCTGTCTCCCCCTTCTTCTTCTTGGCTCTTGTCAAGATAGTGTCATTGTTCTTCTACTGCAGTTGTGTTGGTTCGTTCCTCTTGCCTAGCATCGACCTAGCCACCGTCACCTTTGGTTCTCCGACTGTAGCTGTAGCCACGGTCGTGTTCTGAGTTTCGCTGTCCTCTCTGGTGACCCTCCTCCACATCTTCCTGGGTGTCGGTGTGGTGGTCTCGGTGTCGTTGGAGCCGTTGTAGTCTGTGGACTTGGTGTTCGTGTCGGCCTTGTCATTGTCGTTGACGATCTTGGACATGTTGGAGTTTGTACCGTCCGTGTAGTTGTCAGTGTCGATCTTGTCAGTGTTGGAGATGTTCGTGGTCGTGTTGGCGGGCTCGGCCTTGTCAGCATTGTTGTTGTCGATGTCTTGGCGCCGCTGCTTCCGCCCTCCTTCTCCTGGACGGTGAGTTTTGCGACCTCGTTCGCGACATGAGAGACGAGAGCCAGTTCCTCCTCTGGTTCATGTGCGCGCCTTGCGCCCAGGGCAGCGACGCTGCGCCATGGCATGTCCATCTGGAGCGCCTTCCAATTGGTGACGGCGGAGTCTGGCAGGTACCACTTTCTCAGGTCGCCGGGGTGGGTCGCCTGGATGCCGAGGTTCTTGGCATACCTCCTCCTCCTGAGCATGGCGGGAAGATCGCACGCATCCTCCAGTTGGCCGATCACCCCGCAGCAGAGGCAGAAGTTGGGCAGCCTCTCGTACAGGACGTCGACGAAAACTTCTTCGTCGTTGACCTCGTCCTCCAGGGTGATCCAGCGTTGCAGGGCGCGGGCGACAGGGAGGACGACCCTCGCTCGGAGGATCTTGTCGTTGATGTCACCCCTCGCGTAGTTGTCGATGCAGGCGAATTGGCCGAGCTTCTTCCCCAGGTTCCTCGCTAGCTCCTTTGACAGAGGTAGAAGGGGATGTTCTTGAATTGAGCCCAGATGGGCATGTCCTCGAAGCGCACCATGTTGGGGTCCTCCTTGTCATCCAGCTTGCGGACAAGGACGGCGTCGCCTTGGTAACGCCACGGGCCACCCCGCGTGACATGCTCATAGTATCCTTCCCTGGAGAACTCGAGCACGGAGCGTCTTTCGGCGAGCTGCAGTGATTCCAGCGTGCCTCTGATTTTCCACACATTCCTCATGTAGCTTACCAGCTGCTTGGAGGTGATGGTGATCACGGAGAGGAAGACGCCGATGGCGAGCAGACGGATGGGAGCCAGGCCGCGAGCCTTGGCGAGGTTGACGATGATCAGGGCGCGCTCCTCTTCGGTGCGGTCATCCTCCATCGCCGCTTGTCTGCGCGTCTCTAGGATGGACGAGCAGTCACCCCCTTGCCACCCACGGTGTCGATGAGGGAGTTGGCATCAGCGAGGGCGACGGCGGAGGTCTTCTCGTTCGTGGTCGGCAAAGCAGGGGTGGGTTGCTTGCTCTGGGATTCCATGGTGGTCTTGGATCTGGGCGAGGTTGGGTTGTGGAGGTTGTTGTGTGTCATCGATGCATCACGGCAGCCGAGATATATAGTCCCTCCGCCAGGGTCGGGGGGGGGGGGGGGGCAGGGGAATTAAGGTGTAGTAAACACCGGCGCCATTGCCTGCAAGGATCAAGTCCGGTATCTCTGCCGCGACATAGACGCTGGAAACGCCAGAACGGACCGTTGCTGCCCGTAGCTGGAAGCCATAACTTCGCTGGGGCGTCTCCGCCGGCCTGATCAGAGGGGAAACGTCAAGAACCGTGGGGGGGGGGGGGGGCTAATTGTGGTTGCGGGTCAGATGCAGAGTGTGTGGGGAACAGGGGAAGGCGGTCGGGGTAGTGAACACAGTACAGGCAGAATCTGTGTGTCTGGGGCGATGGGCGGCAGAGGTGGAGGTGTGGGGAGGTCAGCTGGAAGCAGGCTGGTTAATCTGGATTGGAGGTGGGCGAGGGATTTGTGGGCATTTGGGGATCGGGAGAAAATTGAGCGCAGTCTGTCTCTGAACTCCAATGGTAGGGAAAACTTACTGGTTTCCTTGCTGGAGAGAATCGGTGATCGTGATATCGGTGGATCCACAAACTGGAACCGGAGATCTCTCGTTGTATCGGGTAGATTTGGTGGGGAATCTTTCGGATGGAAATCGCCATCAGGGGGCGAGAGCGAAGCAGGTGAACTGCCATCTTCTTCATGAAGGAGGGTTCTTTGTATAAGCTCATCGGTCCTGATCCTTTAAGTGATCTTGATGTGTTTGTGTTTGTTGCTATATCTTGTTTCCTTTGTCCCAACGTAAAATCGTCCTGGAACAACAAGTATCTTGTAGTGCTTAAGGATCCCGTAGCGGAGAAATGTTATGATTTCAACAAGCTTGTGCATGAGCAGTGTCTAAACATTATTCTCCAAATCAGTTAATTTGGCAAATTCAAAGGCCATGATGAAGGTACTCGCTTGTTGCAGTTATCTTCCAGTGATAAGCATGTTTTAATTAATTTCTATCATATTTTTGTGTATTATTTTATTATATATATGTTCAGGTATTTTTCTTTTGTGTATATTTGTTCTACTATATTTTTTCCATGCGGTAACAAAAAATCAGGTCCGATACCAAAACTTCTTGGCATACAGAATGTTGATCAGACCACTCCTAGGGTTCTTGTATGGAGGGTAAACATGATTAAGGTTTTATCAGATCTCGACTCTAAAAGCTGACACCACTTTGGAAGGAAACAACTAAAAGGAGAATTTGCCGGCCACCTCCGTCAAAGAAAAGTTTTAAGATCCCACGACAATCTCCACATCCGAAGGTATGAACTAAAGTATATTTGTTCGGCAGGCAACACGCGGGGTTATCAGGACTGAATCAAAGACGATGCAGATGAAAATGTCTCGGGCTTTGTTCATGATGCGGCTACAAGATTGTACAAGGTGTTGCAAGAGAGTCTCAGCGAGCTTATAGATATCCTCGACCAAGGAGGTTTTGAACCTAGGGTTTAAACTACAAAGGCGATATAGATGTGTCACTCGGGTTGACGATGGCTTCATCTTTGTGGTAGAGGGTCTTTGGTATATGTAGACTTGATAGATGCTTATTTTCTTGACTGTTAGGATTTTCTCTTTGACTTGTATGTTAAGTTGAATCTAGTAGTCTCCCTTAAATGTAGTCTCTAGCAAGGATATCTCCGAGAAGTCTTCACGGAAGGTTGAGGCCGGTTTAAGCTCTAGAAGAGCGACGCCCGTTAGAAATGTCTTGAATGTCCTGGTTAGAAGTGGTGCAAGTCTATGTGGTAACAATAAATCAATGTCACGTCATCATAAACCTATGCTTTGGTGGATGGGAGAAGATTTGTCTATCTTTACGATTTGAACACTCAAAGGACCAAAAATATTGTTTATAGAATGGAGTCATCAAATTTATATTTTGGAAATAGGCTACCTCTTCCACCCCCTTACATAATTATTAAATAATAAACATCTAGAAATTTAACCAATGTGATATTAATATATTTTTCCATTTTTTTCAACCTTTTCTAAATTAAAAATTACTTTAATATTATCAACAAATAATTCTTGTGAGAACATAGTCAATTGTGTATGATGCAAAAAGGTACTAAGGAATTATATGATAATAAATAACATGCATTTCAAGAAATATCAGCCCCAAATGAATTTCCCATGTCATGTGTAAATATTTACCAAAGGGATAATGTTGTAAAGGTCGAAACTTTAACTCAGATGCTATAATTTGGTAAAAGTGATCAAATTTGACAAAATTGACATGCGTAGTAAACAGTAACCATGTTTTAGCATTTTCTTTATGTTTAAGATAATATGTTATTATACTATTGAAACTTGGATCACTAGAACATAATACCAAAACTATTTTATCTCCACACTTGTAAAATCATTTTTCGTTTGAATATCAAAACACACCACATTTAACTTTTCATATTAAAAAGGGAATTATTTTCCCCACAATATCTGGTATGACGCATAGCAAACAAAACATAGGTCACACTCTTTCTCAAAGCCAGATGTGTGACGTGCCCGATAGGTGATCCAAGGAAAGTCCAGACACATGTTGACGTCAATCTATGGAGTCTCATGTAACCCACTTTCATCCAAATAACTCCTAAAAAATATACACGTGAATACAAACAAAAAGATATGGCGTGCCTTTATTTCGGGTTCAACATAGACAAAACTCCACCGCGGTTTCATTGATCTCGACAAGTGCACATAGCAACAAATTGTGCAGCCCAGATGTCGCACCCCATTATGTGGAGTCCCAAAAACCTCGTGCCACCGATCTAATAATTATTAAAATCTTATGTCACCTGATAGACAGATTACATTTACTTTTCAGAAAATCATGGTGGGGCTGGCAGGATGACTAGATCAGAATGATTTGGCACTTGAGGGACAAAAAGCTTTTGGTATGTAGTTAATCGGTTAACCTCATATTTTAGCAAGTGTCAAGGGACTAAATATGGACATTTTATGAGGAAAAGGTGCATTTAGGATATTGAATTTTTAATTTGGAACTAAGAACACATAAGATAAATATAATAATCAAGGGAAAATAGAATTTAGAAAACGTGATGACCCGGTCTGAACCTCTCCTTTTTGCATGTGGAAGGAAACATATTTGATAGAGAGTTGAGTGATCAACCTTTTGTTTTGGTAATAATCTAGAAACCCACTACATACCTTCCAAACTTTAATGAAGGTTATCTTTACATGTTTTATAAGAAGAAACATCTTGAAAATAACCAACGTGATACTCATTATCGGCATTGTTTTTTCTTGTTTTTCTGTGCTAGTAAAATTTTATTATAATAATAACTAATCATGGTGACAATGGTGAATTGTGTACGACGAGAAAAGGCGTCGAAACATTAGATGTGAAGAAGAAAAAAAGACACAATGGGCACAATCATCCAATGATAATGAGAACTAAGTTAGTGCTCAATCAGGTCCTACACCATCCGAAATGCATCGTGATTTTTGCACCTATGAACTGCAGCTTTTTGCACCTATGAACCGCAGCTTGTAAGTTGGGTTGTCATTGATTTTTTTTCCAGTTATAAGCGGGGTTGCAACTGAGAAAAATATGTTGAACTATTAGATTTTGCTTCATTATTCGTGTTAGGCACGAGTTACAATATGAGTTGCAACTGACATAAAATGCATCACCTGACTAAAAATTAAGTTAATTCTCAGTCGACTGAGAATTAGCCGCTCCCTTTTTTAAAGCTCAAATTTTGATTTGAGAGCTATGATTGATTACACTGGTCAAACTACACATAAATTAAAAAAACGAATTCTGACATTTACGACTTAGTTTGTGTACTAGATGTTAGGTTGTTATATTGTTGAAACTGAAGTTAATAGAACATAACACATATTAATCTACTTCATTCGTGAGACTTTTTTTTGGTAAAATTGAAAACTGCAGACCATTATATCTCTAAGCGTAAAGTGTGTGGTATTTCCCCCCACACATATTAAAACGGAAGTCATACTTTATCTCAAAGCTACGCGTGTGAAGTTCCCCATAAGTTATCCTACAAGAGGTGACATGGATGCTTGCGTCGGTCTATCAACATACATAACACACTTCCACTAAAGTGTTCCTAAAAATTTATGCGAGTAGAGAAGTTGCATTCAGCAACAATTTGTGTAACCCACATGTCATGTACTACAATATGAATTGTGAAACTCTAGTACCACCTTTCTAGTAATTACAAAAACCTTGTGCCACCCGATACATTGATTGTATTCATGAAAAGAAAATAACTCGACAAATCACTTATCTACCAAGCTATGTAACGTACTTTCATTAGAAGTATTGCTAAAAATAGTCGCTTGAATCCAGAGAACAAATGTGACGTCCCTTAATTTAGGGGTCAACAACGCTGAAACTTCGCCATGATTTCATTGGTCTTGAAAAGTTGTGTGTAGTAAGAATTTGTGCAACCCTCGTGTCAGGCACCATAGTGCGAAGTGGCAAAAGTCTTGTGCCACCAATCTAACAATTTTTTTAAAAATCGTGCTATCATATACATCGATTATATTAACGAAAACAATAACAACTCGACAAAGTAACAATAACATTGTAACATTGATCTATCGAGTCATGTAACACACTTCCATTTGAAGTGGTCCCAAAAAATATGGGAGTGAATCCAAACAACAAACATAACATCTCGTCATTTAGGGGTCCACATACCTCAAAGCCGCGGCAGTTTCAGTGATCTAGACAAGTTGCGCGTAGCAACAATTTGTGCAGCCCAGATGTCTCGCACCATGATGCGGTGTCGCGAAACTCTCGTGCCACCGATCTAATAATTACAAAACTCTTTACGCCACCGGATAGATATATTACAATCATAAAAGGAAAAAAACAGCTGGACCAAATAACAATAACACAGATCATGATAACGTGAATAATGCTGGTGCTCTCCAGGCTTCTTCCTCGCACAAAACCAAATTACCATGGGAGTCCCACAGAATAGCCCACTGCCCACCTCACAGACAGAGGCAAGATGGTTTTACGGCGTGCATATATATGGGCGGCGCAAGGGTAACCCTAGCAGAATTCCCAATTCGCTGATTAATAATCAGATCAGAAGCGTCCAAGTGTTTCGAGTGTGTGGAGCGGACGGCTCTGATCCCACGTTTCCGGCCCCTCCTCCTCCTTTTATGCGCCCCGCCGCTCCTCCCCAAAACCCCTCTCCTCACCCTCCAGTCTCTCCACCTCTCTGTCTTTGCAAATCTCGGACAGAAGCCACCGAATCAGAGATTGACAGAGGCGGGAGCGAGAAGTCCGGCGAGATGCTCGGGAAGCGGCAGCGGAGCATGCTGATGCGCCGGACGACCAGCGTGGCGTCGCTGCAGTCGGTGGCGAAGCAAGTGCGCCAGGCGAGCGGTGGCGACGGGGCGCGCGCGGGGCCGTCCTCTTCCGCGTCCGCTGGCGCGGTCGGGACAGGCGGCGGGACTTCGCCGCGGAGGGACGCCGGCGACCTCGCCGGACTGATGACGGCGGCGTTCCTGAAGGCCTGCGGCTTCTGCGGCAAAGCCCTCGGCCCCGGCAAGGACACCTACATATACAGGTATGCGTCGTCGCCCGCCGTTTTCGCTGTCTCGTGAAAATGTCCGGTAGAATTCTCGTGCTCCTGTTCCGTCCGCGCGTCGATTTCCTCTCCTTTTTCGGTAGCTTCCTGGCGATTCTCGGCCAGAATACGGCCAATCTCTTTTGTTGCTTTCTGATGTGAATTTGATGCCGTTCGTCCGTTTTCCACGTCAGGGTTGCATCCAGATCGAATCTTGTTATCAGGTTGCTAACAGTTTACGATTCTGTAGGTTGCCTAGATGCGGAATTTCGTGATGGTCTCGTGGTTCTCCTCGTTTATTAGAGAGGGGTTAATTATGATCTGTTTCCATTTATTAAATTTGGAACTAGTCTGCTTATGAATTTCCGGAAGTATTTGACGATCCTCGTTTACTATAGAGGTAATGCTGATTCGATGATGCACGCAGTCAGTCAAGTGCTGATTAGTTCATAGCATGAATCTTATTCTCTCCTATATTTTAGGGGAATATTCGATACCCTTTCCTCCCGGCGCATTTTTTTTTGTTGCCGCTACATTATTGGTTTGCTGTACTAAGTTAATTAATTATTCGGTACGCATTTGGTAAGCAGATATGTATGGTGTATGGGGTGCTCGTTTAGCTGGTACAATTTTCCTCTGATTGGACTTTAATCGTGTATATGCACTGTCCGAAAATATAAAATTCTCCGGAAATATCTTAGATTACGAGTCAAGACTAACATACTGTACTCCTCTAAGCAACCAAATAAACAAAATTAACCGGCCAATCATATGAGCTGTTTCTTGATTATCATATAAACCTGGTCACTTGGTAGTACTACCATCTGATTAACTCTCGCAATTTCTTTAATCGTCACAATCTGTCATCGACAACAGAGTTAAAAATAAATAAGAAATGTTGGCTCCTTCTGTTGGAGATTGATTGATGTTCGTGACACGATGCTTGAATTCCCCTGTCTGTCTGTCTGTTTCGTGCAGGGGCGAGGTGGCATTCTGCAGCCACGAGTGCAGGGAGCGGCAGATCGAGCAAGACGAGCTGATGGAGCAGAACTGCTCCCTGACATCCATCAGGGAGGCCCCGTCGGCGGCCGGCGGCTCCGACCAGTCCGGCAGCGGTGGCAAGGACGCCGTCGCCGCCGCCTAGTCGGGAAACGCATGCGCAAGGGGTGCGCGGAGTGTTTTCGCACCCTGAATATGAAGATAGGAACAGCACCGAATTACCCATTAGCTCATGGTAGCTCCTAGAGCGTGCGCCGTATATGGTGGCGCATGTCAGTGTTGAAGCGTCCGTGTATACAAACAAGATAGTAGTAGTAGTAGTAGTGTTGGAGTCCGTCTGGTGAACCGATCGAACAAAGTGGTAGCCGTGATGTTTACAAGCTGTTGTTCATGGTGAGGATGCGTCAGTGATGCCATGTCACTCGCTTTCCTGCCCGCGGGGCGCAGAGGAGAACTTGAATTGGGACAGCCCAAATTCTGCCATTCCTCTTTCATTCTGCCATTTCATTTCCTTCCTTTTTTTTAACATGATTTCATTCCCTTCCTACTCTTGAAACGAAACGGTGATAAGTCACAGAAGCAGCCCAAAATAAGCAGGAGGGAAGGGCAGGCGGGCAGCCTCTGCTGCAGATAACCTGATAAGCGCTGCGCGTATATACGGGACAGAAAAGTAGTCAAGCGCATGCATGTTTATCCTGCACATTCTAGACGGTGTGCTCCAGTCCAGGTCTGGTCTGCACCCGTGATCTCATCGGTCTTGAGGCAATCAATCCGTAGCTGGACAATCACCGCTGGCAGCACGGCTGCTGCTGATCCCCCAAGGAAAAAAACACCGGTTGTTTTTCGAAGTTTGTTGGGGAATCATTCGGCATGAAGTTATGCAGCTTATTGACGAATTCGCAAACTTGAATGGGGAGAGGTTTCAAATTTTCAATCAATGGCTTAATTCGGCCAACATCACGCTACTCCATAGAAAGAACGGGGCCGGGGAAATTGGGACTGCATTCACGTCATCGCCATGATCATTGCCAAAGTCTTAGCCCTGGGATTGACCCTGCACATGAGTGTGCTCATTTCACTCTCTAAAGTGATTTTATTAAAACTCGGGGCATCCATGATAACTTTCTTTCGCTCGTAATTTTACACGCCGACATTGCTATTCAAGCTAGAAATATTAAAAAAACCGTTTGACTTAGTTTGTTGGGACTACCTTGTCGAGCTCCTTCAAAATCAACGGGGTTTCGAGCAGATTTCGACACTGGATTACCATCCCTCTATCCACGCCCCCTCCCAAAGTGCTTCTCAATGGTCTCCCCGGAAATTCAATCACATAAGCTGGGGGCTTCGACATCCAATCGATTCTTAACAAAAATCTTGGACATGGTAACTGAGATAGGCTTCGACCTCGTGGCTGGCCAAATTGTGGGGTTTGCCCCTCTCCAACCAATTACTGGATCCAACCTCCCACCGTCGTTTTTTCTTTCTATTTTTTCGCCAAGAGCTTGAAACTACATGAGGAATTATCTAAACGCCTTGAAACTAGACCCTAATGCTTGGGAACCGACAACAATCAGTCTGTCAAAGAGCATTGGATGGAGATTGTTCATGATAGGAGCACTCAAAGAAAGACTTCCAAATCCCCGCTCATGCTCACGACTTGGGAGATTTAATGCGAGAATAATAGGAGAGTCTTTCGAAACATCTCCGCAACGTCGACCATGGTCTTCAATGGCATCGAGACGCCATTGTGAGAATCGCCGGCGCAAAACATTTGAATAACTAAACGCTCAAAGAGTAGGCTTTGAGTAGTATCGTGGCAGAATATTTGTCCTTCGGAAGCGAGCGCACTAGCCGTAACAATCGGGTTGGGATCCTGAAGACTGCGACCCTGCAATGAAACCGTACATGCGGCAACTAGTAACCCTGATTCTGCGGGCTCTTTGTTCCAGCAATATGTCGGTATTACCAGTATATGCATGGTGCGCGCGCCGTGGCTTAAGTAAGAGAAGTCTACACCGTGATAACTAGTTTAGTTTCGATGTCGAGCTAGGTATTTTTTGCGCCTCTCACCCGAACTAATGGCACACCTGGCCTCAATCGGAAACTATTTTCAGATCGCCAAGAAGCATGGCGCCGACCTTGGTTTGACGCTGTGACGGTTTGGCACCGACCTGCACAGCATTGGTGCCATTTCCGTTGGCGCCGACCCCAGTGAGCCGATTTGAAAATAATTTTCGGAAGAGCCCAGACGTTGTTTCGGCGAAATGGACATTTTAGTCAGAAAATACTCGAGCTGCCGATTAAAGGAACATACGAACAGAGACAAAGACATGAGTGCGACGTGACCGCGCAGAGTGGGGCGCTGGACTGGACGGCGAGCTGGTACGTGCAAGGACGTACTACAGCAACGATGTGGCGGTGGCGTGGCGCCTCCCTTGATCGATGCGGCGGGGCAATCGTTTTCCGGCGCGATTCGGCGGACACGTCGCCTGACCGCGACCAGCTAGCCTAGGCATGGGACCTGCTGCGGCCGGATCGCATGTATACAACGTGTCAGATGTCGATCGAGAGGCAAGGCCTACTGACATGTCTGACATGCTGACGTCTACAGCCAGCCCCAAGCTTGTAGGAGCATCGATACTGATGAAGCGGACCTCTGATCTCTGACGGTGGGAGCTTCTGCTGCTTGGAAACCGGTGACAGAATTTGGTACAGTATGTTTTTCTTCGCTTCTATCTATCCTTTACAATCTTCAGACGGTACGGATTACGTACGTTACGTCAGACCATTACCGAGCCTGCACTGCACTGTCAAGCGTCAATGTCTTGGATGGTGCTACAAATTATTGGGGGGCATGCAGCTCAGATCACATGAGCTGTTCCGTGGATTGTTTAATTTTGATGAAAAAGTCAGTTCTTTGTGTCTATTAATTGTTACTCATACCGTCATACGGTTTGGTTCTATGTGTAGCGTCCGAAGCGACCGGTTCCAGGTGGAACCCTAGTTTAGCTAGCAGAATATCCATGCTTCCTTGAACCTTTGCCCTTTCTTCCGGCTCAAGGGGCATACGTGTGTGTATGTGGTTTGCGCGTGCGTGCTGCCCCCTTTGATCAAACAGAAGCGTGCGTACGATCATTCCAGTTCACATGGCCAGTTCTTAATTCGTTCCCAAGTGCTTTAAACTAATGTAACTGAAAACATAGTACGGTTTGGCCCAATCTTTATGGATTGACAAACCTAGAGAACAAAGTGGAATACAAGGGGAAACGCAAATCAAAGCAAGACAAAGATAGCTTGGTGAGGCCTACTAGGATTGAATCAAGGAATAAATGGTGAAACCTTGGGATCTCAAACACAAGTCAACAATGCTCTTAAAGAGAACCTAGTGAAGAAAAGATTGGAACGGGAGGGAGAGTTATAGGAGTTGCCTTGGGATTTTGGGGGAGCAAAGCTCTAGACTATCATACCATCGTGTATTTACATGATTTGAGAAGGTAGGAGGCTATTTATAACACACGGCCGAAGTAGTAAGAGATGCATAAGATAAATGGACCGGGGTCCAAATTTTGCACGCAAACAAGTCGTCGGACAATTCGCCGCATGGGACTCCTCACGAGGTTACTCGTGGGTGGGTGCTTCACGACGGTATCTTCAGTCGCATGACAGTCCACAAAAACAGAGGCAACGGGTGTAAGACATGTTCGACTCGTGTCTGATGACCCTCGGATCCATAGTACAGTAGGCGTCTGATAGTCCAACGAGTTTGGCGTCAGATAGTTCGGTTGTTGGAGTGAGCGATGGCCGATCCGATAAAAATTTGGGCCCGAGGTGAATAAAACAAATACAGTTTATACTGAACTTTTAGACTTCTATCTTATTTTTAGCATGTTACAATATTACAAGTATAATTTATATTTATTCGCATAGTTTAACCACATAATAGGCAATATTACAAATATTACTTGGTGTGTTTTTTTGTAGTAAATTCATTTAAAGATACTAATGTATTTTGTAACAAAGTTTATAGAACTATATTTTCTACAATCCATAACCTGTATAATTTATAAATATTTATGGTAGGTCAACAAACAATACAATAACTAAGGTCTTAATAGCAGTTTCCAGTGTATGATTGAGTAAGCATCTTGGTAGAAACTTGTAGATATAAATTTGAGTACCTTTTCAAGGTCAAAATTGTCTACCAAGTTGAAATTTAACAAGGTGTGCATGTTTTGTACTTAGTATTGAAACAACGTTGATTAGAATAATCACCAATCAGAAAATAGGGTGGATTCTAGTATGTTTTGCGTATGTAAATTTTATACCCTTATGCAGTATGATAGTTATTATTTGGTGTACATAAGTCCCCTGCCAATTTATGAAATAAAATTTGTTGCACGGAATTTAACATGGAAATCTAGTTGTTGGCACTCCTTTTTGTTCGACTACCAAATGTGTGGTGAGATCCTAGAAGGACATAATCCCGGATGGACGTGTTCGAAGTGGAAGCCGAAGACATGAAGAGTCGGACGTGAAGCAGTGAAAGGGCATCGTGAAGCAAAAAACATATAGACTCAAAGATGCAAGTCGCTAGTGCCAACCGGCAAAGTCTAGTGAAGGCTGTTAGATCCTATAAACCACTAGGAATAGATCTTATGCGGTAGCACAACTATGCATCGAGTCCAACTCGGTTATAGGAGAGAAAACAGAGAGATCGGAGAGGGGAATCGGAGAGATACCTTGGCTCTGTCCAGAGGAGCTCGAGGAGTCGGCCATGGTGGTCGACGGTGGCGGCTGCGGGGCAGTGGTGCTTCCCGTGAGCACTGCGCTAACCCTAGATCGGAGAGGGGATGTCGGTGGGGTGACTGGCGGCACGGTGAACCTCGTACCGTGTGCCCCAGCCCCCACCCTTTATTTATAGCGCAGGTCACAGGGGCCCACCGTCCATAATGGAAACGGACGCCCCCGATCAGGGCGCAGTCAAGGGGTCGCGAGCCGTTGGGCTCGTACGACCTGGAGATCAACCTAACATTCTCCCCCTTGATCTCAACTTTTACTTTTACCTTTTTCTTTACTCGTTTCATCACCGATTAGTACATAGAGCATGTTTCATCGTCACAGCTCAATTGCCGATAGAATCAGACAGCCACTATACACTTTTCTGTTTTGAAACAAATCTTTACTTTTGGGCCTCTGTATCCAGAATCATAGGCTTTCCATTAAACCCATGCCGGCTATGTGTTCCTGGAACACATTGGGTGGTAAGCCTTTCGTTAGCGGATCCGCAAGCATTTCCTTTGTCCTTATATGCTCGAGACTTATAGTTTGATCCTGGATTTTATCTTTCACAACATAATACTTTATATCTATTGCCTTTGTAGCATTACTCGACTTGTTGTTGTGAGCATAGAATACTGCGGGCTGGTTGTCACAGTACATCTTTAGTGGTTTGTCAATACAATCTACCACTTTCAAGTCGGGTATAAATTTCTTTAACCATATCGCCTGCCCCGTGGCCTCATAACATGCTATAAATTCTGCATACATCGTGGATGCTGCAACTAATGACTGTTTGGAGCTTTTCCACGAAATAGCCCCTCCTGCGAGAGTGAACACGTACCCTGACGTGGACTTTCTATCATCTTTGTCTCCCGCAAAATCTGCGTCTGAATACCCTCTTATCTCTAGGGAATCAGATCTTCTATATGTTAGCATGAGGTCTTTTGCGCCTTGCACATAACGCAATGCTTTCTTTACCATATTCCAGTGTTCATGGCCTGGATTTTCTTGATATCTACCGAGTACCCCGGTGATAAAAGCTAAGTCAGGGCGAGTGCACACTTGTGCATACTGTAAGCTTCCAACAGCCGAAGCATATGGTACTGCTTTCATTCGATCGATCTCATATTGGTTTTGGGACATTGAAATTTCCCAAAACTATCGCCCTTGACTATAGGAGCAGGTGATGCGCTACTTTTATGCATATTATATTTCTTTAGAACCTTTTCTAAATATGCCTTTTGTGATAGTCCTAGCACTCCATTCTTTCTATCCCGGTGAATTTCTATGCCCAAAACATATGAAGCTTCACCAAGATCTTTCATATCAAAATTTGAGGACAAGAATTTCTTTGTTTCTAGTAGTAGACTGACATCATTGCTTGCAAGCAAATATCATCCACATACAGAATTAGGAAAATATATTTCCCACTTTTAAACTTTGCATAAATGCAGTTGTCCTCAACATTCTCTTTAAATCCAAAACTTTTAATTGTATTATTGAACTTTAAATACCACTGTCTAGAGGCTTGCTTTAACCCATAAATGGATTTCTTTAGGCGGCATCCCATATGTTCCTTCCCCTCCATGAAAAAACCCGTGGGTTGTTTCATGTAAACATTTTCTTCTAAATCTCCATTTAGAAATGCCGTCTTTACATCCATTTGATGCAACTCTAAATCAAAATGCGCAACTAGTGCCATGATGATTCTGAAGAATCCTTACATGAGACCGGAGAAAATGTCTCATTGTAATCTACCCCTTCTCTTTGCGTAAAGCCTTTTGCCACAAGTCGCGCTTTATACTTTTCACGTTCCATTGGAGTCATACTTAGTTTTGTAGACCCATTTGCAGCCTACTGTTTTGGCTCCTTTAGGAATTTCCTCTAAGTCCCAAACATTGTTAGAACTCATCGATTTCATCTCGTCTTCCATGGCTTCCAGCCACTTCGAAGAGTGAACGCTTCTCATGGCTTCTTCATATGAAGTGGGATCTTCTTCCATATGAACTGTTTCTGTATTATAAACTCTATAATCACTAGAAATAGCTGATTTCCTAGCTCTTTTAGACCTTCTGAGAGTCTCATTCTCTGGCACATCATGTGTCTCAACGTGCGACTCTTCTTCTAAATGTGGCTGTCGTCGCTCCCTTTCATGCTCAACAACGGGTTGAGTCGGCTCCTGACGGACAGGTTCCGAATCTTGCCTCGTTGTGGTCACGGGTGGAGTTACAACAGGTGCTTGCACCACAACCTCTGGGATTATCGGTGCAGGTACAACAGGTAGGGCGAAAAATGGCTCATGGATCATCGGAAAAGGTGCACACACCCTCTTCTCCTCAAGATCAATTTTCCGGCCTACCATGCTCCCCCTCATCATTTCGTCCTCCAAGAAGACCGCGTGTCTCGTTTCTACAAACTTTGTGTATCTGTCTGCACAGTAGAAACGATAACCTTTTGATCTATCAGGATAGCCAATGAAATGGCAAGTTACTGTTTTGGGGTCTAACTTTGCAATGTGTGGATTAAAAACTTTTGCCTCAGCTGGGCTCCCCCAGACTTTCAAGTGGCTAGAGAAGGAACTTTCCCTGTCCACAACTCGTACGGTGTTTTGGGCACCGACTTACTTGGTACTCTGTTGAGAATGTGAATGGCGGTTTTTAACGCCTCCATCCATAATCCCAATGGCAGTGTGGAATAACTCATCATACTGCGCACCATATCCATAAGAGTACGGTTACGCCTTTCAGCTACTCCATTTTGCTGTGGTTCGCCCGGCATAGAATACTGGGCGACTATTCCATTTTCCTGTAAAAACCTTGCAAAAGGTCCAGGTACTTGACCATATGGAGTGTGCCGACCGTAGTACTCCCCCCCACGGTCGGACCTGACTATTTTAATTCTTTTATCATGTTGATTTTCAACTTCAGCTTTGAATATTTTAAATTTATCCAATGCTTCAGATCTTTCTTTAATTGGATAAATATAACCATATCGGGAGTAATCATCTGTGAACGTTATGAACGAGTCATAACCATCCACACTTTTCACCGGAAATGGTCCACATATATCAGTGTGAATAATTTCTAGTGTCGCTGTGCTTCGGTTTGCACCCTTTTTAATTTGTTTTACGTATTTTCCTTTTATGCAATCTATGCATTGTTCGATATCTGAGAACTCTAACGGAGGAAGAATATCATTTTTAACGAGGCTTTCTATTCTTCCCCTCGAAATATGGCCTAATCGACAGTGCCATAACTTCGAAGAGTCATGAGTTCGCTTTCTTTTCTTTTGTTCTTTGTTCGACAAGGGAATTTGTTCATTCACATTACACAGAATGCACTTTTTCACGCAAGGATAACAAATAAAGCTTATCATGAAGTAAAGCAATACCCACACAAGCATCTTTAAACCATATGGCACACTTGCCATGACCGAAATAACATTCATAACTGTCTTTATCCAAACACGATACACTTATTAAGTTTCTGTGAATCGAAGGAACAAATAAAACATCTCTAAGCATAATATTGAAACCATCAGCTAGCTCCAAGGAGATGTCGCCAACAGCTTCAACTTCTGCTTGAACTCCATTTGCGACTTCAATGTGTCTTTCGCTTCTTTGCAAAGTCCTTGTCGAATGGAATCCCTGTAAAGAATTTGCAACATGAACAGTTGCACCTGAGTCAATCCACCAAGTAGATTTTGAAAACTGTGTATACAGGGATTCATTTACAAAAGAAACTGTGTCTTACCTCTCTTTGCCATTATCATCTTGAGCCAATCTGGGCAATCTTGCTTGAAATGCCCTTTCTTCTTGCAGTGGTGGCAGGTGTCTTTGTCCACTTGCTGATACTGCTGGGGACCTTTGCCATGTGGCTTATACTGGTGGGACCTTTGCCATATGGCTTGAAGGGAACCGTAGTTCCTGTTCTTGTTGTCCTTCACAAAGTTCAAGGAGCCCCCATTCTGGGACTTCAGCCTTTCCTCTTCTTGCGACAACATGGCAATGGTCTTTTCAATGTCCCATTTTTCAGGTGACACATTGTAATTGATGAAAATTTTCAAACTGTGGTGGCAGTGAAGCCATCACCAAGTGAACTATGAGTGCAGGCTTGAGCTCCAGATCAGCCTCCATGGACTTAAGCTTAGCAGCCATGTTGCTCATTCTGAGAATGTGCTCCCTTATGCCATGTGCACCTCCATGATACTTTTCTGTCACCAGCTGTTTAGCAGCTGGGTAGCATATGTCTTTGAAGAACCAGTAAACTGGCTCTTTATCTTTTGGAGATACTCTCCCACAGATACACTCTTCAATTGAGCCCACAATAGCGTTCTCAACTGTGTTCTTTATAAATGCCATGCACTTTTTGTTGGTGTTCACCCACTTTTGGTTCTCTAGGGTGTATCCCATCTCCACTGGAGCATGGTCCCTCAACTTTTTCTGCCAAGCAGATTCATCATCAGTTGTCTCTCTTACTGGCTCTGCTGGCCTGACTGGCTGTGGAGCATTCACAACCCAGTCAACCTCAGCGCAGATAAAAGCCAGCTCAACTTTCTTCCACCACTCAGCGTAGTTGTCACCCCTGAGCGTCGGAATGTCCTTGAGGCAACTCATCAGGTGAAAACTTCCTGAAACCACAAGGATATGAGATAACAAAAAACAATTGCATGCATTAATCCAACGTTGGTATAAATTAAAACATACAACCGTTTGTGCAATTAAAACTATATTACCGTTGGGCAATAAAAGAAATAAATGCACCTTTAACACATAATAAACAAATCATGATCATGCTATTAACAACGTTGGTCATTTAATAACAAATCATAATCATCATTAATATCACTTTATCATGCTTTCAATTCTCACTTTAAATCATGATAATGCTATTAATAACGTTGGTCAATAATAACAGAATCATAATCAGCATTAATATCATTTAATCATGCTTTTAATTTTCACTTTATTGCTTTTATGCAATTTCTTTTAACTATTTGCAGCGGAAACTTTAAATAAATGAATAAAAATTCATAAACTTTTATACTTTTAACAAGTATTCACTTTTCTTTCTTCTGTTTTCCTAAACAAAAATTTCGTTGGAAAAAATTGAATAGAAAAAACAGAATGAAATTTGCCCAAAAAATGGACCAAAACAAATAAAAACTTGCTTCTGTTAAAAAATAACAGAAAAAACTATTCTGTGCGAAAAAATTATAGGCCCACGGCCGTTTCACTATCTGTCGCCCGCGGCGACGCGTAACAGCGGCCCACGGCCCGTGCGCGGCAGCATTATCTGCCGCTCGCGGCGACGCGGAAAAGGGCCCGCAGCGGCCCGTGGCCGGCTTCTTTCGGCCCATTGGCCCGCTGCTGGGAGTTAGGGTTTTGCCAGGCGCATCCTGGTCGTCCATCGCGATCAGACGGCTGTCCGCGTTAGTCGCCGGATCAAAACCAGCCCGACGCCGCTCGGGTCAAACCCTAGCCATTTTTTCCCGTTTCTTTCTCCTCTGTGCCTCTCTCCCGCACGAAAACGGCGGCGGAAAAAACGCTCCGGCCACCGGTCGTCGTGCTGCGCCGTGCGCCCGGCGCTTCCTTTTCCCTTCCCTTCTCTCTTCTGCCTCGCCCACGTTCCCGCGCGTGGAGAAGAACTCCACCACGGCGATGGCAAGACGGTGGCCGTCCTTGCGCTGTTGCCTTCCCCCTCGCCGGTGGCGCGTTCCCCTCGCGGTGAGCGCGTCTCCGTCGAGCGGTTAGGCCGCGGTGCGTTTTTGCCCCTTGCGGGGTTGCTCTCTTTGCCCTGTGAGGGGTAGTGTTCTTCTTCCGACGCCTCGGCATGCCGATGCGCGTCGGATCGAGAGGAACGGCGAGGCTTGGAGCGGCGCAACTTCGCCAGCGAGCCCGTGGCCCGTAGGTGAGTTTTCTTTTCCCCTTCCCTAGGGTTAGGGTTAGGGTTTCTTCGGGGTGGGGAAAAATTCCTTTTCCTTTTGCTTTTCTTTTCTTTCTACGCGAGTAGGATCTAGGATAGACGCTCTGATACCATTGTTAGATCCTATAAACCACAAGGAATTGATCTTATGCGGTAGCACAACTATGCATCGAGTCCAACTCGGTTATAGGAGAGAAAACAGAGAGATCGGAGAGGGAATCGGAGAGATACCTTGGCTCTGTCCAGAGGAGCTCGAGGAGTCGGCCATGGTGGTCGACGGTGGCGGCTGCGGGGCAGTGGTGCTTCCCGTGAGCACTGCGCTAACCCTAGATCGGAGAGGGGATGTCGGTGGGGTGACTGGTGGCACGGTGAACCTCGTACCGTGTGCCCCAGCCCCCACCCTTTATTTATAGCGCAGGTCACAGGGGCCCACCGTCCATAATGGAAACGGACGCCCCCGATCAGGGCGCAGTCAAGGGGGTCGCGAGCCGTTGGGCTCGTACGACCTGGAGATCAACCTAACAAAGGCTCGACTCGACCCGCCAAGAGTTGGGCTAAGAAAAAAGCAGCAAGGCACAATGCGATAAAGCTACACCGAACTCGACGCGGCGACCTTGAAGGAGACTCCAACACTGAAGGAAACTTAACCTACCTCAGGGGCAAATCGGATTCTTGGAGCTCGACTCAAGTACGAAGTCATATGAACTAGACTAGTTTAGCTGATTATAGGCATGTAATGCATAGACCGTGACTTGCATGGGAAGTCAAGTTGCCGTATATAATGTAAGGTTGATGGCCTATTGTAATCTAAGCACACAAATCCAATCAGTTATATCGTTACATATATATTTTTTCTGACCTTTTGTCTACGCTTCTCGTTAAATCGACAACTCCGTTACCCTGACTTCGTTCATTGATCGTTAATCGAGTTAGGAGCGAGCGAATCGGCCTGATTCATCCAATCGTCGCCGTGAGCGCTAACGGGGTCCCTCCTGATCAAGTGGGGTCTCTAGTTACAAAAGCGACGACTGCGTATTGCGATGTCAACCGGCGTACCCATGGAAACTTGCGGTGAATCAACCTTACGTTCAAGTATACACCTGGACATGTTCGTGTAGACGTCAACTGTAGATTTCCATAAAATATGCAGGTCTCACCGGAGTGGTAAATTGGTAATGACCGAGTAGTGTACCTGATCATTGTTGCTGCTTCTTCCCAAACTTTACCGCTGCCAGATCGATGTAGCGTCATCTGAAACATGTAAAGGCAGGCACTGCACGAAACAGGAAGCGTCGTGCTAAGGACCAACGCCCAGACACGACACCCTCACGCCAAAGACAAAGGGGAGGTGGCTCGGCGCGAGGCGGTTCTAGGCCCCGGTGCCTAGTTCCGTTGGTGGCCACACACGTCGGGTGCGCGTTGCTGGCAGTCTGCGTGCGGGTTTGCGGCGGTGGTCTGGCCGGTTCTTTGGAGGGCGGGAGCTTTGCGACTCATCACTAGGAGAAAGTCTTGCCCTGATTGCCGTGTAGGGCAGGCGACAGCGACGCTCTGGGACGCCGCGTTCTTCTTGAAGACGTCGTTGAGGTGTTGTCTCTTGCTCCTTAGCCTGGAAGCTTCCGGGGGAAACCTTGATCCCATGTGGGATCGGGCGAGGTCGGCGTTTCTGCGTCGTTTGTCTCTTGAGACCTCGTTTTGGATGCTTCGTCGGCCGGAGGGGCCCGTGAAGAGTTGGTGGTAGCACTACAGGAACGAAGAGCAGTGCTGACAGCTTTTTACCGTCGGCATAGCCCAGAATGTCGTCGGCATAGGCTATGCCGACGGCTGCCCCGTCGGCGCAGGTGCCCGTAGGCACAGCCTAAAAAGCCGTCGACATAGCTCAAGCCGTGCCGACGGCTCAAGCCGTCGGCATAGAGGCCGTCGGCATTTTGTTTTACAAAATTATTTGTTTATTTTTTTTCAATTTTACTCCGAATTTTCCAACTTTTGTTTTTTTTTTAAATTTCGAATTTCTCACTTAGCCACACATTTAATCTCAGGTCAAAGTACTTACCTTAGTCAAACTTCCCGTTCGGTCATCCATCTTCAATTGTTCCACCCCAAACACGCTTAACTTTTGAATTCCTTCCAAATTAGCTTCCAAATGAGATGTTAGAACTTACTGATATTAGTATCCTATCAACCGTATTAACCCATGGGTCATGATGTTACACTTTTTATTGTTTTAGTTTTGAAAATTTATTTGAATAAGTAACAATGATTATGTAATAATATTTTTTGAATAAATAACAATAAAATTTATTTTATTTTATTTTCTCCTTTTTACATTAATATGGAATAATTCATATTTTTAAATCCGTAAATCGAAATTTAACAAATAAAAGGTCTAAATCGATTAGAAAAATGAGAGGAATCCAAATATAACATCCATAGGGGTCACATTTTTACATTAAGTAACAAGGATTTCACTTTTTAAGTATTTTTTCACTTTCTTTTATTTTGTTAAAAAAACGGTCAAAATGGTCGGTGTGACTGTTCATCCAAAGGGGTCACATTTTTCAAAACTATCGATAGTTCTGTGATATAACCACTACTGGTGTATCTTAAAATGATTTTTGTAAAAATTTCAGATCAAACTATCACACACTTCTAGATCAAAATTGAATTACTTTCGGAAAATAGGCATAAAGTCATTTAAATAGGCGAAATGAGGTAGAAACCGATAAAATTCCTAATATTGCTGGATTATCGATAAAATATGGCTTACTTTGTGTGATAATTGGATGGGTGCCATTTTGCACCATATTTGTTGTACTTGCTTCACAAAAAATGTCATTTTTGACAATTAAAAAATGAAAAATGATATTTATAAACATAATTTGAAAAAACTCATTTCTGCAATATTGTTTGTCATAACAAGACACACCTATGTCTCAAATATGGGCAAATTATCACAAACTATGGCATGGGGATGATCATATCTAGGTCATTTGACTCGAAACTTATACATGTCTATAGATGATTGACATTTTTGTGAATAAGTTTTTGAAAATTTTGTCAAAACTCAGGTTTATCATTGTTCCTAGTAACTAGTACACATAAAAGGAGTCCATGTCAAAGGATTTCACTTTTTGAGTATTTTTTTCACTTTCTTTTATTTTGTTAAAAAAAGGTCAAAATGGTCGGCGTGCCTGTTCATCCAAAGGGGTCACATTTTTCAAAACTATCGATGGTTCTGTGATATAACCACTACTGGTGTATCTTAACATGATTTTTGTAAAATTTTCAGAGCAAACTATCACACACTTGTAGTTCAAAATTGAATTACTTTCGGAAAATAGGCATAAAGTCATTTAAATAGACGAAATGAGGTAGAAACCGAGAAAATTACTAATATTGCTGGATTATCGATAAAATATGTCCTACTTTGTGTAATAATTGGATGGGTGTCATTTTGCACCATATTTGTTGTACTTGATTCACAACAAATGTCATTTTTGACAATTAAAAAATGAAAAATGATATTTATAAACATAATTTCAAAAAACTCATTTCTGCAATATTGTTTGTCATAACAAGACACGCCTATGTCTCAAATATGGGCACATTATCACAAACTATGGCATGGAGATGATCATATCTAGGTCATTTGACTCGAAACTTATACATGTCTATAGATGATTGACCTTTTTGTGAATAAGTTTTTTGAAAACTTTGTCAAAACTCAGATTTATCATTTGTTCCTAGTAACTAGTACACATAAAAGGAGTCCATGCCAAAGGATTTCACTTTTTGAGTATTTTTTCATTTTCTTTTATTTTGTTGAAAAAACGGTCAAAATGACTTGCGTGCCTGTTCATCCAAAGGGGTCACATTTTTCAAAACTATCGATGGTTCTGTGATATAACCACTACTGGTGTATCTTAAAATGATTTTTGTAAAATTTTCAGAGCAAACTATCACACACTTGTAGATCAAAATTGCATTACTTTTGGAAAATAGGCATAAAGTCATTTAAATAGGCGAAATGAGGTAGAAACCGAGAAAATTCCTAATATTGCAGGATTATTGATAAAATATGGCCTACTTTGTGTGATAATTGGATGGGTGCCATTTTGCACCATATTTGTTGTACTTACTTCACAAAAAATACCATTTTAGACAATAAAAAAATAAAAAATGATATTTATAAACATAATTTTAAAAAACTTATTTCTGTAACATTGTTTGTCATAACAAGACACACCTATGTCTCAAATATGGGCACATTATCACAAATTATGGCACGGGGATGATCATATCTAGGTCATTTGATTTGAAACTTATATATGTCTATAAATGATTGACCTTTTTGTGAAGATTTTTTTTGGAAACTTTGTCAAAACTTAGGTTTATCATTGTTCCTAGTAACTAGTACACATAAAAGGAGTCCATGCCAAAGGATTTCACTTTTTGAGTATTTTTTCACTTTCTTTATTTTTTTTAAAAATGGTCAAAATGGACCCTGTGCCATAGTTTGTGATAAAGTGTCCATATATTGACACATAGTTGTGTCTTGGTATGGCAAACATTGTTGCCAAAAACAATTTTAAAAATATTATTATAAATATCATTTTCCATATTTTTAAGTGCCAAAAATGACTTTTTTATTAAGCAAGTACCAAAAATATGTTGCAAAAAGTCATAAACATGATGAAAAAGAATATATGGATGTCATATTTGGATTCCTCTCATTTTTTTAATCGATTTAGACATTTTATTTGTTAAATTTCGATTTACGGATTTAAAGATATGAATTTTTTCATATTAGATGAAAAATAGGAAAAAAAACATAGCTGTGCCGACGGCAAAGCCCTGTGAACCTATGCCGACGGCTAGCCGTCGGCACAGCCCTATGTCTGATCTATGCCGACGGCCTTTCCTATGCCGACAGCCAGGGCGACGGGCTAGCCTCGTCGGAGCCTCCGTCGGCATAGGTTTGGCCGTTGGCACAGAGCAGCATTGTAGTGTAGGCGGCGACGAGCTGCATGGCATCTCTGTCACTTTTCGTCTTCGGCAAGGGGGTGCGTGGCCTAGGGCCGGCGTGAAAGTCGGAGCGGCGGCTCCGGATTTGCCTCCGCCGTGTTGCGTTGAGGTGTGTGGATGGTGGCTTTGATCGCTTGGACGTTTTGGCCGCCAACTCGTCTGAAACGCGGCCTTGGGGCAGGTGTGTTCTGTTTCTATGTTGTATCTATTTTCGGCCAGTTTTCCTTATAAACTGGCCAATTCTTTTTTTTATATCAATGAAAAGGCGAAAGCCACGTTTCAAAAAGACAAAGGGGAGGAAAAGCGAAGGTCCAGGCATAGTTTAAAAAACCGGACCGGACCGCCGGTTCAACCGGAAAAAACCAGATCCAGAGCCTCGGCCGGTTCTTTAAGCGCACTGGACCGTTCCCGCCAGCGAGCCGGAATAAACCAGACAAACCGCGGTCGAACCGCCGGTTTTGCAGTAAAACCGGCATCCGGTCCGACCGGTTCAACCAGTCAAAGCGCTCGAAAAATTAAATTGAGGTGCACAGGTTTCGAACACGGGACCTAAGCCTACGAGCGCGCAGAGGAAACAGTCCCGTTACCAGCTGACCTGCGTTCGATTGATGTCCGTAGTGGAGATATTACCGTATTATAATACTATCTATACGGTAGCATTAAAAAATTTACTACTGCCCTACGGCTTTGCTGTTTTCTTTTTGACAAACTAAACGACTTTGCTGCTCTGTAGCTTAGCTGCATGCAAATTCAAGTCCCCTCACGTGTTTGACTACTTAATTATGTCATTATCATGCAAGTTTGCAAGTTTATGTATTTTAGCATACATAATTATTTCTTTATTGCAATATTTATAAGTAAAAATACATTTACTTACATCTTAAAAAACCAGTGAACCGGTGAACCAGCGGTCCGACCAGTAAAAACCTGAACCGACGGCCTCACCGGTTCGATCACCGCTCCGGTTTTTTAAACTATGGGTCCAGGTGTCAAAGCCAAAACACAACGCACTACCAGCTTACAGAGAACGATCATCTGTTCCACGTGCAGGATGTTCTCCTGCCAGGTGTCGCGTCCGCCGTGCCGCTGGCCTGGCACGTCGCCAGGAGGCCGTCGGCGCTTCCGCCGCCGTACACCTGTGCTCGTCCACCACAGGGTCATCCGACGCTCCTCCACTTGGCACCGCCGCCGGCCGCCGCAGCATGCTCTTTTCGGGACGGTGCAGCCGAAAGACTGTTCGGCTGGGCTAAGCTGAGAGGAGGTCGGGCAGGACACAGCCCAAATGCCTAGCCCATTGAAGCCTACGATTTTCCTGTCTCGACGACACGGCCCGGTTAAGTGTCCAGAGCCCACAGGCCTCGCTCGGCGCGGCAAACCAGCGTCGCGTATAACGATTACCGCGCGACGGCGCGCGGCTTGCAGCCACAGTTTGGAGATAATCATCATGCCGCCTCCTATCTCCCCGCTGCCGCTCATGGCCTCCAGCCCAATCCCGTCGCCGCCGGCCGCCAGGCCCTGCGGCCGCGCGCTCTCCTCCGCGTCTCCGTCCACGTCGGCGCCTTCGAGTACTGTGGCGGCCGGCGGTAGCAGGAGGGGGATGCTCGCGCTGGGCGCGGGGTTCCTGGCATCGGCCGTGCTGCTGGGCCCGGCCGGGGACGCCGGCGCGACGCGCATCGAGTACTTCGCGACCGTCGGGGAGAGGCTCTGCGACATGGACTTCGCCAAGTCCGGGCTCGGCTACTGCGACGTCGCCGTCGGTACCGGGGTGCAGCCCAAGCGCGGCGAGCTCATCAATGTCAGTACACTGCCTATTAATTCTGAGCACATGCCCACACGACGCCCTCTCTTCGCATGCAGCTGCACTGATCGCTTGTGTTCTCTCAACATTTTTCCCATGGAGGATGAATACTTAAGTCTGTAGCAATATGTTTTGTCTCCATGGTTGTTAGATACACTACACGGCAAGGTTCCCCGACGGGACAGTGTTCGACAGCAGCTACAAGCGCGGCAGGCCACTGACGATGCGCATCGGTGCGGGCAAGGTGCGAGGCACTCGCTCGCTGCAAAATGCAGTACAGTGTTCACTGCATGCAGAGGCATTGTGTGATCGTCTGGGCTTAAATCCACTCTCGTTTGCAGATCCTCCGAGGGCTTCAGCAGGGGATTGGTGGCGGCGGCGGTGTAACACCTATGCTCGTTGGTAATGTCGGAATTCAGCAACTATCTGTATATTGCAAGCATCGTCATCTTGACGATCTCGTCTATATTTCCAAATAATCTTTTATGCTGTTCTGAACCGTGTGGTTGCCAACAGGTGGGAAGCGCAAGCTCATGATACCTCCGATTTTGGCATACGGACCTGAACCAGCAGGCTGCTTCTCAGGTAATAAAATAGCAAGCTAGTCATATGTATCCCGCCTGGAAACTAATAAGAATCTAAAGATGTGGCTATGTCATTTGACTTGACATACACCAACGTACCAACACAACACATTTCAGAGTTTTCTTTCCTAAGAAACTCAACCATGCATATTCAGACTAGCTCAGCTGCTAACAGTGTCAGTAGACTGCGCATCAACTCTGACCATACGCATGTGTTTAACAGGAGACTGCAACATTCCGGGAAACTCAACGATCCTATACGACATCCTTCTCGTTGGCATTTACAAGTGAGCATTCCGATGATAGCGAACATACTAGCCCTGAACATAGGTCCAATAGAAGGTAACCTTTTCCTCGAGGAACATTTTCTCCGTCTACCTACAGCTGGACCGATCCTTTTCCACTCCATTATCGTTACATCTGCTGCAGTTTTTGTTTTCTCTGGCAGTTTTTTTGGAATTATTACCGCAGAGGAAGAGGAAGATTCAGGTTCCAGGCGGTGAACCAACCCCCCTCGGATTGAATGGCTACAGGAGGGGGTGGGTATCTGTACAAAAAATATTTGAGCATGAGGAGCCTGTAAAGCGTCACTCTGTAATCTGTAAAGTCGAGTCGTGTTATACGCCTTGCTGATCGTCAGTACAATACAAAGCTGTCTTCGCTCAAGCGGAGATGGAAAATCCTGCTCAATGACTACTGATGTTCGAGGAACAATCACTGTGCACGTTTAGAACATGCGAGAATCGTCCAGCCGTCTTGCTTATCACATCTTGTCAGGGAGTCTGGTTTAAACGCATGCGCGGTAGCTTGAGCTTGGTATCTTGCCGACGTTGCAAGCCTGCAAAGACGGTCAAGCTCTTTTGGCCGTCAGAAAGGAATATGCACCGGGAAGAGAATATCCTTTGAACGTCCAACGAACTGATTGAACAGACCTCAACAACTGCATGAATCAATGCATCAACTGGTTAAGATGGTGCCCACCTGCCCGAGTTTGGTTGGTGAAGCCTGAAGAATGGCAGGGCCACCGCGTGTATTTCCCTAACAAAACGACGACCGTGTTGTCAACGGTAGCCAGCCTTCGCGTAAAGTGTTCTTCAGCGTTAGTCTTTGTTTTCGCTGTGTTGATTGACATGGGAGAAAGTCTGTGGTCGTTGGAGAGGAGGTCAATCACAAGTTTAACAAAAAAACGTAAATGCTCCGGATACGAAAAGCGTATGCACCTCTCTGATTTTCAAAACTGCGTTTTACTCGTCCTTTCTCTATCGGTGCCTACATCAGCGATCAGCCATTGATCAAATCAGTGCAGTATATGAATGATAGGGTCAGTGTCACCAAGTTTTGGATTGATTTGGCCTCTCGGATAATTAAAGGCTAAAGATCAGAACCGGGGAGCCGGATTGGTTGTTGGGAGCACCAAGAGTTTTTTTTTTTGATAGTCCTCTCCTGAGAGTACAAGTTGTAGTATCTTGATCAGACATACAGGCACGCACACCACACGCACACACACCACACGCACACCCCACCTATATGTCTAAACTAGACCTACAACCTATATCCCTAATACGTCCTAAGAGACTTATCCGAAGACCAGTGCTTCGGGACCGACGGGCACGTCGACCTCGCCTGTGGCACATAGACGCTGAGAGGCACCTGCGAAAATTATTAAAGGGACAGTGTTCAGTGGAACAGTGTCCCGGTGAGACGTCCCGAAAATCGTCCACCACAGGGATCGATCCCGGGACGGGTAGCTAGGCCACTGCCCATCGCTACCACCGCGCTACTAGCGCGTTCTCGGAGCACCAAGAGTTAGTTGCTCGAGCTTGGGAAGTTCTTATCTGCACCAAGAGGCAACTGAATTTCAAATGTGCAACTAGTACATGATTTTTTCTATAAAAAGATTAATAGCACCTAGTATGATTAGATTACCGACGCTATCAAATCCTAATGCTCCATGTTTGTTCCTACTGTTTCTCCCTAGGTCGGTTCATGTATAAATGATTTTCAAAAGGGTTCAATCAAATGTCCATTTTTTCTAACTTTGACTACTCGTGTTATCGGAGAAATGTAACTTTTGTTCTTCATTGCCTAGGCACTTGGAGCCGAGGGGTACCACTGATTGCCATTGGAGAGCAGGTTTACACCGTTTTAGTATACTACATTCATGTTCATGTGGTCTTAGCGACAACGTCCGAACAATGATGATGTCATCATACCAAAATAAAGTCTCGCGGATCTGCTCCCATCCTGACGAGTGGCGCGACTATCATGATTGGTGTATTCGACATTGGAGAAAAAGTGATATTTTGTACCCCAGATTTACGGCCCTTGATCATCCGAATCATTGTCTAGCGCTTCGGTCTTTCTTGCGGTGTTGGTGGCTATGACAGTGTTAGGTGTGTTATAGTCAAAGGTTCTTATATTTTGATCTTCTGTGTTTTCCATCTTCCTCGCCTATAGTTCGGCGATGAATCAACGGTTTGACAACTTGCCGTCGTTTGCCCAGGCCGCATCACGTCCATCTCACCTATTGGGGGTGGGCACTCATGTGTCTATTTCAAAACTTTAAGGTTATTTCAGCTTGTGATTTGTTGTTTTGCCACTTCTCTACGAGCCCCGTGGTGAAAAATTGAGATGCAAAAGTTGAAGGCGGAGATGACAACTTCGAAGAACCTCGGTAAAACTTTTAGTTTTTTTTGATCATGTGTACTATTTTGTTTAAAAAAGGATAAATTTATCGCTTGTAAAAGATGATTTTTAGGGGGAAAAGGGATTTCTGTTTGACCAAGCAGTCCCATATCAATTTGATTTTTCACATAAGATTCGTCCGTTTTCGAGCGGCTACAAGATCATCGGCACCAACCAAAAGTCGCAATCTCCCGTGGACCCAAACCAACCCGGTCGACTTGCATAAAACCTGCCTCCGACCCACGCACACACTGAAGCACCGATTCGGCCCAGCAAACCGGGCACAAGCAACAAAATAAGCCAATTGTTCCCTTCGGTTTCGTCGCCGCTCCGCTCCCCGGCGATCTCCGCGACCGCGACCCGCGCCGCCGCTGCAGATCTCGCCAAGGAAGCCGCGCTCGGTTTCCCCGATCGGTTGGAACATCCGTGCCTATAAAACGCGGCCCTTCCACTCCCGATCGAGCTCCCCGAGGTGGTAGTGCTCTTCTCCGCAGCATCTTCCTTGCCCCCATGTACGTGTCCTCTCGCCATTTACTTCTCCCCTTCCGCGTGGATGAAATCTATGGCCTGGTTTGGATTTCGGAATGCAATGGAGCGCGGTTTAGGTTTCTGTTGCTGTTTATTGACCTCTTTTGCATGGTTATTTTGATTTGATGTGTGGTGGGCTACCGCAAAATTGCTCAATCGTAGCTGGTGTGCTTCGTGTTCTTATTTTGATTTGATGTGCTATGTCGGCTATACATGCCTTAAGCTAACCCTGTGGCCCTTTGGTGCGAAACAGAATGGCTGCGTCCACATCTCAGCATGCGCTCGTCTCCATCAAACCGCGGTGTGCTGCCAGCTTCGGATACGACAGGAGAGCAGGCAATGTGCGCTTTGCTTCAGCAACGAGTTGCTGCTCCAGTAGCCGGAAACTGGGTTTGGTTTGGGCGTCGAATTCGCAATCGTCGGTGATTGAACCGGCTCGAGTACCGTCGAGCCCTGAAAGCAGTAGCACCCCGAAGAAAACAAGTATACTTCTGAACTCAATTAGACTATGCAGCAGATTTTTCTGTCCGGTAGTCTGATGCTTTAAAATGATTCCTCCTGTGCTGTAGGTGAAAGTGCGCTTATATTGATTCGGCACGGCGAATCGTTGTGGAATGAGAAAAACCTGTTTACTGGCTGTGTTGATGTGCCCCTGACCCCGAAGGGTGTTAACGAGGCGATTGAGGCCGGTAAAAGGATATGCAATATCCCGGTTGATGTCATATACACTTCATCACTGATTCGTGCCCAGATGACCGCTATGCTTGCCATGATGCAGCATCGTCGTAAGAAGGTTCTCTACCTTTTCTTTGTCAGATTTCTAGTAGAACCATATTGTATCTGAAACATTTGAATCAATTGTATTTGGAGGTCCTTATGTCTAACTATATTAGGTTCCAATTATTGTACACAACGAGAGCGAACGGGCAAACGAGTGGAGTCAGGTATACAGTGAGGAGACAAAGAAGCAGTCCATTCCTGTCATAACAGCTTGGCAGTTGAATGAACGGATGTAAGCCCGCTAGTATCTTATAATGATTGTTTCATAACTGTGTTTCTAGTTCTGCCTCTTGAATGTCACTTGGAATTTGACTAATACTGTGTCTCAAAGGTATGGTGAACTGCAAGGCCTTAACAAGCAAGAAACAGCCGATCTGTATGGCAAAGATCAAGTTCATGAATGGCGTCGCAGTTATGACATTCCTCCCCCAAATGGCGAGAGCCTAGAGATGTGCGCAGAGAGAGCAGTTTCTTATTTCAAAGATCAGGTGAGGATATGTTTCAGTGCTGCTAATTGTGTTCGACCTTTGGTATAACACTTGCTGTAGGTACTTATTGGTTTCCCTTTGCTCTACCAACTGTCTCTTCTCGCTGAATGACTATCTGTTTTTACATGTCTCATCTGTTATCACCCAATGCGGCATAAAATTAGGAGTCTGCATTTGCCTGTGGCTTTTTGCCGTTTCCAGTTCGTATATTAAAATAATTTAGAGAACTGTAACCAATATGTGTTTTGGTCTACAGATTAAACCTCAGCTTGTGTCTGGAAAGCATGTTATGATTGCCGCCCATGGGAATTCACTTCGTTCAATTATAATGCATCTGGACAAGTTGACTTCTGAAGAGGTGATATAACTTTTTACCTAGTTTATCTATACTTTAGAATTGCCATCTTTTATTCAGATAGGTAACAAGACTTCTTTCCTTAGGTAATCAGCCTTGAGTTGTCGACTGGCATTCCTATGTTGTACATATTTAAGGAAGGGAAATTTATCAGGCGGGGCAGTCCAGCAGGACCTTCTGAGGCAGGTGTCTATGCTTATACCAAGGTAAGAGTCCTCTCTATTTTGCAGCTAGAAAGTGTTGGATGTACCAACTTCATGATCAGTAACATAACTTGACAACTATCTGAAATTTAAAGATCTTTTTGTGTATGTACCAGTATTAGTATTTTTGGTTTAAGCATAATCCATAACAGCTAGCGGTGCATTTTCTTCTACTCAACACAAAACTATAAAACAACAATAGTGATTTCTGATGTCTTCTGATTGTGATTCATCACTTTTTCATGTATGTGTTTAGATTACTTAAATTTCATCAGCATTTACTATTTAATCTGAATGGGGGAATAAGTTAACTTTTGTAAATGTTTCATAAATATAAATCTGATACACTCCAATTGTGACTGCAGAATCTGGCTAAGTACAGACAGAAGCTTGACGGCATGGTACAGTAAGACTGTAACATCTGTAAGTAAAACATTTGTTATTCTCATGCATAGCAAAGAAAACATTAATCCGAAGATATTGCTTTTAACGTCCATCTTTCATCTTGCATGGGCATGCAGGCTTTTTATTTCAAGCAGTGGCCGAGGCTTCCACATTCGTCGAACATGCAATCCCCGTTGCAAAGCGGGTTAACTTCATACTATTGAGCATTAGTAGCCTTGCGATATAAGGAGTTGCTGAAGTCTGTAGCGCCTCCCTTGATAGTTGATACTACCTTGCGGCTTGTAACAGTAAAATCTAGGGACAATATATGTTTCGGTCTGAAAGATAAAACGGGGATAAATTCTGGTCTTTTATTCCCCATTCTCTGGATATGACTACAATGAATCTTGTTGGGTTGGTCTGAAATGATACTATGTGATGAGAACATTTCTTCTCTCGCATATGGTTCGTTGGAGTAGGAAAAAATAATCTTCTGTGACTGAGGCCTTGCCCAGTATATGATCCCTGCTCGTCCTGTACACATGTGTTATCGTTTCAGCCATTTCGGTTCTTATTCTCCTACCCTCTTAAAAAGACAAACACGAGTGCCCAGCTTTGCCTAACAATAGGTGTGAAGCAACAAGCCCAGTTTGGGTTATTCTTCTAAGAGTAAAACGCCCCCGTAGTCTATCAAGTTGTGGAGTTGGAGCGGATTGGTCACCTACTGTGAAAATGCTAACTATTGGTCACTAAATTGTGTCAATGTTAAACGTTAGTCATTTCGTCACTCTCACCGTTAAAATGCTGACGTGGACGATGTATTTTTACAAAAAAGACCTTAACCTTCCATTTTTTTTATTACCCGGTCCTTTTCTATTTGTTCGCAACAGCACGTTCATCTTATCGTACAGCTCACAGAGGGACAGAGCGGCGCCGCCGGAAGTATACGAATCTCCGGCCGCTCGGCGGCCACGGCGCCAGCACAAGATGCCTCGCCTCGCCTCCTCGAGTCCTACTCACACCGCTGCTCCCGCGACCAGGACGCCGTTCGAGGAGAAGAGACGGCAAGAGAAACAGCCGCCGGCCGCCATCCGCCGTGGAAGAGAAACAGCCGCCGGCTACCGAGGAGAAGGCGCCGTCGCCGCTAGCCTCCATCGATCTCTCCCGCAGTAGGCTCCTCATCTTGGTCGCGGTCTTGGCTCTTGTAGCCTCCGATTCAGAATCTGGTGCGATTCCTCTTTGGCTTCCGATTCAGTCCTGCACGGGCTGTACGACCAGGGCATGGCCCGGCACCACGTCAGCGCGCAGGCGTCGACATCCGGGAGCGCGAGCAGCCTGGCACTCCTGCCGGCCGCCCCATTCCTTGCACTCCCGGCCCCGAAGGCGTGTTCATCGGGGGCGACCCGTTCGCTGCGTCGCTGGCGGTGCCGCCGCCGTCGTACGTGCAGATGGCGGAGATGGAGAGGAAGCAGGAGCTGCTGGCGCAGAAGCAGAGGATGTGGGCGCAGTACCGGCAGGGCGGGATGCAGGGGCAGGCCGGCCTCAACGGGCTCGCTTTGGGCGGCGGCGGAAGCTCGTTCGCGTCGAACACCTCCGTGGCGATGACCATGGCCTCCTACCACGGTGCCGGCGGCTACTACACTACTAGCAGAAGCAAAAGCAGAGCAGCATCGAATGTTCATTCTTGATTGTTTTTCTGTGAATAATACCCTAATCGATCGAGATTTGGTCCTGCTCGATCGCTGGAGTAATAGTAGCTGTTGAGATCGATCGAGATTTTAGCAGCGCTCTCAGAGCCTGCAGAACCGGGCGTGCCTCCGTGAGCTGTACGAGAAGATCGAACGGCTGTTGCGAAGAAATAGAAAAGGACTGAGTAATAAGAAGAAATAGAAGGTTAAGGGCTTTTATGTAAAAAACATCGTCCACGTCAGCATTTTAACGGTGGGAGTGACGGAATGACTAACGTTTAACATTGACACAACTTAGTGACCAATAGTTAGCATTTTCCCAGTAGGTGACCAATCCGCTCCAACTCCGCAACTTGATAGACTCCAGGGGCATTTTACTCTTCTTCTAAATGCCTAACAATAGGTGTGAGAAAAAATATGCAAAAAAAGATTAAGAAACTGTAGGCCTCAGTTCAGAGGCGCAGATATCAACCAGCATATGGCGTGTGAACTTGGAGAAGTCGGTGATAGAAAAACTCAAACAGGCAAGGAAAAAAGTGATGGTTCGTTGGAGTAGGCTGCGAGACCCAAGCGGCCAAGTTGTGCAGCGGCCCGTTATCCTTCCACCGATGGAAGCGGGCAGTTGTCGCTGCTCTGTGAAGCCAGCCTCACGCGGTGCCTGCCACATCATGGGCCGTGAGACCAAGCTTTCGCATAGGCCCCAGCGGTCAACTACGCAACTTGGAACGGGCGGGCCAGCAATAGCATAACCAGACCAGGCCCGCAGCGCTACATCAACGTCCACATTCACCTTAATGCCCCCGCTCGGGTTACAAACTCTCGCTACTGAGCTCGGCGAGACGGTTGGTGGAAGCGCGTATTTAAGCCGGTGTACATCTCCTTAACCTGGCGAGGTGGGACTAAAAGAGGAGGGGAGGGAGCGCAGTGCAAGCTGATTGGAATATATGGCAGGACATCTGGACATGGGCTCTCCTTTGTCGCTTTGGGTTTTCAAACAAGGCCGCGCCAGCACAGATATTAGATTCGGCTGCCAGAAGCATCCTAGGTAGCGTGATCTGATCTGTCATCTAGAGATTCACGGTGCTCAGTTGCTAATTCCAACATCAGCAAGGCATGGTAAAAAGTAAGTACAAAAAGAAATGCAAACATACTCCAAAACAGGATAAACTGCTCTTCTGAAAAAACTGTGATGCACAATTTTAGTATTCGACGTATACAGCTACATATCTAGAATCCTCGTGTTGATTGCAAAGCCCCCGTTGACCATCCGTGCTCGGATCTCTCAGAATTCGTTTGAATATGGTGCATACAAGTCCCAGTTCTATGATGGAACAACAAAACTTCTGAAAAAGCGTGCGTCGACTACTTCTCGTCGTTAGCAGCGCACAAAATCACACCACGCAAAACTGGAATCTACCTGCCTAATCCATGACCATTCTTCCACAGGTGACGGTATAACATCTAGTGACCAGCACATAAAAGCAAACTCTGTTTCAGCTCGCTTCAAAAAACATGTGAAACCGTGGCGTAAAATTCAGGTTCTTCATGTTTTATTTGATGCAGCGTTGTGGAATTGTGTGCATCCACCCGTATGGAAACAAAAAGGTGAAGCCATAAGAACAAGGTACCCCTTTTTTCTTCTTCGAAACATGCTTGCCGCTTGCGCATTAACATCAGAATTCAAATGTCACTTATTAAGGTGCTGCCGGTGCACCTGCTTTATTACCTCGCTGAACTTGAGAAGTATCAAGTTTGACACGCTGGCAAGCTTTGATTTGTCCCACCTAATAACAGAAAGCACCACAGCAAAAACATGAATGTTTAAAGACGCCAATTATAGCAAACACATCAATGATGGAAAAGTAAGCACACATAAGGCATCGCGTTTCTTATTCATTAAGATTGCTATTGCAACTTGATACCCAAATGATGTTGAAGATTAAGAATATCGTCTGACACGATGTGTGATGGTATGTTGATGAAAGAGTAGCACATGACTGGACTTGGCATATTTTCCCAACAAAGAAGACTGGAGTTGGCATAACACTAAGCTGACGTTACAAGTTAGCAATTTCACGGTCAATGAGCCCAACGTGACATAACAGTTACAGGGTCCGCTAACAGTTAATCTCACTATCTCACAAAAGAGTTTTATGTCATAGTCCGCTAGCAGCCGGTACGCTTGAAGCTAGCGTGCCGAAACCCCGCGAATCTCCGTGGCTCCATCCAGATCTTCCACAAGGGGAGGGGATACACCATTGGCGTCCATGTGGAGGGCGGGTCGGACGTGCCTCCTCCACCCCCGGCTCCTCCAGCCCCTCGCCGTGACGGTGCCGACGATGGGGATGAGCACATGGACGAGCTTAGCCCCACTCTTGAGGAGAGGGAGGCGGCGGGGAGGAGGGACCAGGACCAGTCGACTGCTTCGACGGCGGCGTCCCGCTCGACCATGCCTACGGGCACGCCGGGTGGGTCCGCCCCATCTCAGTCCGCGCAGGTGGACTCGGTGGTGTCCCCTGCCCAACCGGGGGCACATCTCCGCCTCCTGCTACCCAACCGCAGGAGCCGGTTGGGCTCGACGAGTACGGCAGCTACCTCAAGACCCCGAGCTCCTGGCCGCGCCCGTTGGCTGCGCTTGAGCGCCTCCGTGCCCTCGAGCGTGGCTTCGACTTCGACATGGCCAAGATGATCACCCCCACGGCGCCTCCCTCGCCGATGGGGACTCCTTGACTCTCGGCTCGGTGGAGGATGGCTCCAAGGACACGGAGGTGGCGTCGCCTAGTGACGAGGAGTCTGACGGTCGCGTCGAGCCGGTGGTGCGCATGGACCTGGAGGAGGAGGGTACGGCTGAACCACGCCGGTGGCGTCCGGCCCCCCTCGCAAGAGCGCGTGCTTCCACGGGCCGGCTGCCTCGGTCCCGGTGGCGGAACGTGCGGAGATGCGGACGGCGGCTAAGAACCTCGACATGCCCGGTAAGAACCCCTACGCAATTCTCCAAGATCTTCCTGATTCCCACCTTGTGTCGGTTTTACACGATGTTGGTCTTGCGTTCACGATCAAGGCGGGTGAGACGAGTGAGATCCTTTCGCTTATCCGTGCGAAGGAGGCAGCGCAGGCGGCTCTCGCAGCGGGGATAGCCCGTAGGGCCTCGGCTCCCACCGAGGCGGCTGTCGACAACCCTCCCGACTCATCGATGGCTAAGGCTGCCGATGCTGTGGGGGAGGAGGGGCCCCGGCCCTCGGAACCAGCTTCGGCTGCTTCTCAACCCAGCAAAAGGGCCCCCGACGCCCCAAGACGCTGGGTTCCCGTCGTGGACGGAGAAAGACCTCGGCTGCGTAGATGCGTGCTGGTTCTATAACATCCGGGGTTTGGGCGTCCGGGACGTCGAACCCAAATCCGCGATCTTATATCCCGAGAACAGGTTGACTTTGTTGGTCTCCAGGAAACCATCATACAGGCTTTTACCCCAGCAGAGCTGCTAAGTATCGACCCCTGGTGGCTCTAGGTTAATAGTGCCAGAAACAATTGCTTGTACGTCACACGTCAGTTGGGAACCCCAAGAGGAAGGTATGATGAGTGCAGCAGTAAGTTTTCCCTCAGTATGAAACCAAGGTTTAATCGGACCAGTAGGAAAACGAGGTTTGCTTCGAAGGTGTTGGTGGAGGAGTGTAGTGCGGCGCAACACCAGGGATTCCGGTGCCAACGTGGAACCTGCACAACACAATCAAATTACTTTGCCCCAACTTAACAGTGAGGTTGTCAATCTCACCGGCTTGCTGAAAACAAAGGGTTAAACGTATCGAATGGAAAATGATGTTTGTTTGCATAAAACAGTAGAGAACAATGATTGCAGTAGATTGTATTTCAGATGTAAAAGAATGGACCGGGGTCCACAGTTCACTAGTGGTGTCTCTCCAATAAGATAACTAACATGCTGGGTAAACAAATTACAGCTGGGCAATTGACAATTGATAAGTGCATATAACATGCATGTGTGAGCTGTGGTGTCTACTATGAGATTCATTTGGGCATTACGACAAAGTACATAGACCGCTATCCAGCATGCATCTATGCCTAAATAGTCCACTTTCCGGTTAACATCCGTACCCCTTCCAGTATTAAGTTGCAAGCAACAGACAATTGCATTAAGTAATGTGCGTAATGTAAACAATACATTCATCCTTGAATAAAGCATTGCTGTTTTACCCCTAGTGGCAACAACACATCTACAACCTTAGAACTTGCTGTCACTATCCCAGGTTAAATAGAGGTTGAACCCAACTATCATGCATAAATACCCCCTCTTGGAGTTACAAGTATTCACGTGGCCAAGGCTTCAACAAGTAACGGAGAGCATGCAAGATCACAAATGACATAGACATGATAATATAATATTCAGCTCCACATAGGTATCAATATAAGTCAGATCCCAGCAAACACAACATGTAGCATTACAATAAGATGATCTTGATCATGATAGGCAGCTCACAAGATCTAAACATGATGGCACAAGTGGAGAAGACAACCATCTAGCTACTGCTATGGACCCATAGTCCAAGGATGAACTACTCACGCATCACTCCGGAGGCGGGCATGGCGATGTAGAGCCCTCCGGTGATGATTCCCCTCTCCGGCAGGGTGCCGGGAAGAGCTTCAGAACCCCCCGAGTTAGGGTTGACGACGGCGGCGGCAGCGAATATGTTCTGGATGAAAGGCTCGGTGTTTTAGGGTTTTCGCGTCTCGGGGAATAAATAGGCGAAGGGGCGATGTCGGCGGACCCCCGAGGGGCCCAAACCACCAGGCGCGGCTGTGGCCCAGCCGCGCCACCTGTGGTTTGGCCACCTCGTGGCTCTCTTCGTCTCTCCTTCGGACTCCGTGTACGTGCTGGAAAAATAGGGACCTGGCCTTTTGTTTCGTGCAATTCCGAGAATATTTCCAGAAGTAACTTTCTGAAACCAAAAACAGCAGAAAACAGGGAACTGGCACTGTGGCATCTTGTTAATAGGTTAGTCCCAGAAAATGCATAAAAGTGATACGAAGTGTATATAAAACATGTAGCAAATGGTATAATATAAGCATGGAACAGCAGAAATTATGGATACGTTGGAGACGTATCAAGCATCCCCAAGCTTAGTTCTACTCGTCCTCGAGTAGGTAAAACGATAACAACAAATAATTTCTGAGGAGACATGCTTTCACACAATCTTGATCAATATATTGCAAGGCTCATGTCATGAATGAAGTGACTCAAAGCAATGATCTATAGTTTGCTAACAAATAGATAAAGAGTAAACAATGAATCATATAAGCAAAAACTTTTCATGAATAGTACTTTCAAGACAAGCATCAAAAAGTTTTGCATAAGAGGTAACTCATAAAGCAATAGATTCAAAGTAAAAGGCATTGAAGCAACACAAAGGATGATTAAGTTTCAGCATTTGCTTTCAACTTGTAACATGTATATCTCATGGATAGTTGTCAACATAAAGCAATATAACAAGTGCAATAAGTAAATATGTAAGAATCAATGCACACAAAGTTGACACAAGTGTTTGCTTCTAAGATAGAAAGGAGTAGGTAAACTGACTCAACATAAAGTAAAAGATAGGCCCTTCGCAGAGGGAAGCAGGGATTAAATCATGTGCTAGAGCTTTTTAAGTTTTCGAAAGCATATAGAGAGCACAAAATAAGTATTTGAGAGGTGTTTGTTGTTGTCAACGAATGGTAGTGGGCACTCTAACCCCCTTGTCAACCAGACTTTCAAAGAGCGGCTCCCATGAAGGACGTTATCTCTACCAGCAAGGTAGATCATCCCTCTTCTCTTTTGTTTACACATGTATTTTAGTTTCTTTATAGATGACACTCCTCCCAACCTTTTGCTTACACAAGCCATGGCTAACCGAATCCTCGGGTGCCTTCCAACATTCACATACCATGGAGGAGTGTCTATTGCAAAATTAAGTTGCTTACTGATAAATCAGGGCAAAACATGTGAAGAGAATTATTAATGAAAGTTGTAATTAATTGGGGCTGGGCACCCCGTTGCCAGCTCTTTTTGCAAATTATTGGATAAGCGGATGTATATGCCACTAGTCCATTGGTGAAAGTCTGTCAGAAGTAAATGACAAGATTGAAAGATAAAACACCACATACTTCCTCATGAGCTATAAAACATTGACACAAATAAGGAGTAATAAAGTTTTGAATAGTTTAAAGGTAGCACATGAAATATTTACTTGGAATGGCAGGAAATACCACATAGTAGGTAGGTATGGTGGACACAAATGGCATGGGTTTTGGCTCAAGTTTTGGATGCACGAGAAGCATTCCCTCTCAGTACAGAGTTTAGGCTAGCAAGGTTGTTTGAAGCAAACACAAGTATAAACCGGTACAGCAAGAATCACATAAAAACATATTGCAAGTATTATAAGACTCTACACTGTCTTCCTTGTTGCTCAAACATTTTACCAGAAAATATCTAGACCTTAGAGAGAACAAATATGCATCCCAAGTCTCAACAAGCTCTACGGTAGTTCTCCACTACTAGGCTTTAACTACATGATGCAAGAGCTTAAACATGATCTACTTGAGAGCTCAAAACAATTGCAAAGCATCAAATCAAAACAAGACAATGATCTACAAGAATGCATATGTCTTTTCCAATACCAACTACTACATGTAGCATTTTCTTTCTTCCAAACAAACACCAATAATTTATTTAAACATAAACTCTCCAAATGATAATATAATGCAGCAAGAGAGTATTTATAAACAAGTGCTAACAGCTCGAAGAGATGCATGAAAAACAGGAGCTAAAAGCACTGCAGTAGCTAGTTAAGAATACTCAACAAATATAAGTGAAGAACATGAGTATTCACATGAAAAAGCGGAGCGTGTCTCTCTCCCACACAAGGATTGCTAGGATCCGAATTTATTCAAACAAAAACAAAAATAAAAACACACAGACGCTCCAAGTAAAGCGCATAAGATGTGAAAGAATTAAAATATAGTTTCACTAGAGATGACCTGATAAGTTTGTTGATGAAGAAGGGGATGCCCATCCCCAAGCTTAGACGCTTGAGTCTCTCTGAATATGGTTGGGATGAACCACGGGGGCATCCCCAAGCTTAGGCTTTTCACTCTTCTTGATCACATAATATCACCCTTCTCGCTTGATCCTTGAAAACTTCCTTCACACCAAACTCAAGACAGTTCTCATTAGAGGGTTAGTGCATAATCAAAAATTCTCATATTCTGTAATGATACAATCAATCCCAAAGCTTCTGGACATTAGCTACAGCCACCAATGCTTTGTGGAGCAAAGAAATCCACACAAACACAGTAAAAGAGCGAATGCAAAACAAAAGGCAGAATCTGTCAAAAACAGAACAGTCTGGAATGACGAATTTTTTCGAGGCACTTAAGTTGCTCAGATGGATCTGGCCTAAAATAATGAAAGTTGCGTACATATCTCAGGAATATGCGTGATTTTTCTCAGAATTTTTTGAATTTTCTACAGGGAGATAAGCTCAAATCCGTGACAGCTAAAAATCTGTCACTGCGCAGAAATCCAAATCTTGCATCAACTTTCAATATAGAACTTTACTTGGCACAACATTGCGATAAAATAAAGATACAAAGGAGTTGCTACAGAAGTAACAAAAATCCTTGACACATGGGTTATCTCCCACAAGTGCTTTTCTTTAATGCCTTTCAGCTAGGCTTTAGGATTTTAATGATGCTCGCATAAGAATAAGAGTTGAAAAACAAAGAGAGCATCAAGAGGCAAATATCAAAATCATCTGAGTCTAACCCACTTCCTATGCAGAGGAATATTGTAGTAAAACAAATCATTGAAGCATAAAGCAGCTAGCATAGGAAGATGCAACAAATCCAACTTTAAAACTTCCAACACAAAGAGAGGTATTTTAGTGACATGAAAACTTTTAAAACCATCTTTCCCTCTCTCATAATAATTTTCAATAGCATCATAAACAAACTCAACAACATAACTATCACATAAAGCATGCTTTTTATGATCTACAAACACATAACTTTTATCAAGCAAGATAGTGGGATCAAAAATTTCAAACCCACTTTTAGACATATTGAAACAAGTTGATTGATCACTCTCAATAGTAGAATTAATAATATTATCAAGCAACATAGGACCATCATCTAGAGCTTTATCATAAACATTTTCTAAGCAAACACTCTCATTACCATGCATTTCGAAATTAGGAATAAAAAGTGGATTATCATAAGACTTATCAAAATAGCATGGATTTTCATAAACAACATTGGGGGAAATATTTGGTACTTCTGTTATTTTTGCTTTCTCTTGAGTCAAGGAGCTTGTTACTTCAAATTTATCAAAAGGAGATATTTCAATAGAATCATGACATTCAACAATATAGCATTTTTCCTCCTTAGGTAGGCATGGAGGGCAATTAAATAGTGTAAGAGTTGAAGAGTTACTGTCATTAGAAGGTAGATCCTCCTTTTGTTCTTCACTCTCCTCCTCTTTTTCATCCAATGAGATCACAGTTTCAGCAATTTCCTCTTCCTCAGGTTCCTGCAAGGCACAAGTTTCATCTTTTTGAGGAAACATCCTCTCAAGATGTTCAGTAATGTAAGAATTATTATCCTTGTAGGTATCACAACAATATTTAAGTATGGCAATACATTCAGATTTATAAGGGGCATCAGTTTTATGTTCAAGATAAGAACTAATTTCAAGGGCACCCTTAAAAACAATAAACTCTTCAATTTGTTCAAGATTACCAAAATCATAGTTTCCTTTAGCATAGGCAGCCAAGGTTTCATTATCAGTATACTCACATTGGAAAGGGAGATGTTTGTGCCTTCTATAGCAAAGAGATTCATTAAAGCAGTAGGATTCATCATATGTAGAACACAAGTTCTTAGCAAAACCATTCAATCTTCTTATTTGTTCCCATAGATGTTTTCCTTTTGGAGAGAAGCGGTAATTCTTATAACGAGACCCAGTTTCATAGAGATAAGACATTGAAAACAACTAGTCATAATAGTAATTCGAAATAAAAAGGAACTAATTTTTTTGTGTTTTTGATAAAGAGAGCAAACAAGACTAAATAAAAATAAACTAAGCAAGTGTAACATCCTGAAATTTGGCCCTTTGAAAAATTTTTCCTGGAAAATCATTTATTGGAATTTGCGATTTAAATTCCTTTGATTTGATCTGCTCCTTTTAAATTCTCAAGCAATTTCAAAACCTTGTCCAAGTTTGGGATCTTGTGTGTTGGTTTCCCTCCCACTTGGTAGACTTGTTGCTGGCTCATTTCACCCAAAAATATTATTTAATTATTTTCCTTTATTTGCATTTCCAAAATCCTATTATTTTGGCTTTACAAAGGAAGTACCTTAAATATCTTCCCAAAAATTCTGCAAAAATTAGGGAATGATCCCTAGGCAATATATAGCCCAAATGTGCAAAAACATTTGATACCTTGTTTGCAAAATTCTGGAGTAACTCTCCACTTAAGTTTTTGCCCATTTTCTTCTTATTTTCAAAGTGCAAAGAAAACTTTTGATTCCTTGTGATCCCAAGCCCTAGGCACAACCACAATGGACACACACACCTCAGGGAATTTTGTGAACCCTTTTAAATTTCATTTGCTTCACCAAAACCATTTGTCCCCTTTTAGGCAGTACTGTTTTTTCAAAAATCTCTATAGACCAACTTTCGAATTTGTCCAAACCATAGTTAGGAAAGTTGAAGATCATCTCATTTGGCGCACAGAGATCAAAACCCCACTCGATTTGGATCACGGGTTCGCGAGTTATGGCTCAAGGACGCTGTCGGCCCGCCCCTGGCAGCGCTCACCGCCGGCATCGACGCGTCCAGTGGCGCGCCAGGTGTCGCCGGCGACGCCACGGCCACCCCCAGCCACACCCCAGCCAGCTCCACCTCCCTGAGCTCAATTAATTCCTTCCCGACGCCGGCAACCCTCCCGTGGCTAGCCTCCACGCGCACGGCGACGCGCCGCGCGCACTGTCGCCGCCAGATGTCGACGCCGCCGTGCCGTCCCCCCCCCCTCCCGAGCCATCCCCTGCTTCCCCATGCCAGCGCCGCCCTCCTGGCGTGCGTTAAGGCGCAAGGACACCAGCAATGCCGCCGCCAGCTACCCGACACACCGCTGCTACACCATCGCCGCGCCGTCCGTCGACACGCCGGGGCCGCCAGAGCCTCCCCTCCGCCTGCAATTGCCACGCCACCCCGAGCCTCTCCACGGGAGCGCAATCTTCGTCGTCCAGATCATCCACTCCACGCGCACGACGCCGCACCGACGCTACACCGACGACGTCGAGCCCGCTCCGCCACATCTCCGGGACACCGTGTCCATGCCCGTGACGGCCACCACCTCCTCCCTCGCTATAAGAAGGCTACCCCGGCACCCCAGAGCACCACACCACCTCCACCTCGCTCCCAATCACCCCCCACCGCAGCATCAAAGCCATTAGAGCACCACATCGCCGGAATCCAGTTCGCCACCGCCGCAAGGAATCCGCTCGTTTTCTACCCCGTAGTAGCGCCCTAGTTCAATTCCTCGCACCAACAGTCTCTCTGGACCATGGCGAACCTCCAGCAGCCCTCGCCGGAGTAGAAGGTGGCCGGAGTCGTCGTGTTCATCATCGACACCTCGCTGCCGCCGCGGCCGTGGAAGCTCTGCTCAACTCCGACCTTCCCAGCAAGCGCAAGTCCGCCGACGAGCTGCGGACCGCCTCCCCGAGCCTTCCGCACCCTTCCCCTCCCCTCTCCCGTGCCCTAGCCGCCGCGGATCGACGCCGGTAAGCTCGCCGGAGCATCGCCGGCTTTTCTTTTTTTCCGCGCGGGAAGGGAAGAAAACGATTCGGTTTTATGAGCCACTGACCAGTGGGACCCACTGGTCAGATTTTTAGACATTTCGAACCGCTTTCTGTTTTGATTTTTCCTGTTTTATTTTCTTTTAGAAAAGGGCAGAAAATGATTCAAACTTTGAAATGCAATTTCTCTTTGAATATTGGTCAGAAAAATATGAAACCAATTTTGTCGGCTTAGTTTGATTTTTCTCTTTCCAATGGAACCAGAAACAATTTATTTGGAATTATTTGATTTTGCATTTATTTAAAATCATATAGGAGTTGTTTTGATGCATTTTTGTCCTGTGCTTTTAGATCCAAACCCCTCCGACGGAGTAGAAGTTATTCTCGAACCTGAAGGCAAGCCACCAACCCAACTTCAAACTTGGTCGACTTAGAAGTTATTTGTCTGTTGAAATAATGTCAGCTGCACATCGCATGTCATATTGCATGTTACCTTTCTGCACTCTATTATATTGTTATCTGTGCAACACTCACACTTCCGGGGCAATGGCAGGGTCTCCCGCCTCAGCCGAGGAAGTGGGGGAAATTATTACAACTGTGCGTCTCGCTTTGCGGGGCTTTGTTTGGTTTTTCCACTTCTTCACGCCGAGGTGAGGTGCGGACGAATGTCGGCTTATGATCCTCGGGGTTGGGGGCATTCGTGTTAGTTGCCTCTTGTCCCACCGTCGAATATGGTTGGCTTAGGCCATCCGGACTGCGATGCTGGGAGCTGACTTTTCCGTGGTTCTTTTGCCGAGATTGCTGACACCACCTTCGAGTGGAATGGATGCTCTCTCATTTTTATGAGTGCTTTTCGGTTATTCCTTTACGGTGACACTCACACTTCCGGGGCAATGGCAGGGTCTCCCGCCTCAGCCGAGGAAGTGGGGGAATTATATGCTATCATTGTTATTGTTTTATCACTAACCCCCGAGTAACACCGGCCGGGTTGCCCGCCACCGTCACCCGGGTATTATTGTTATTATTGTTATGTTGTTGTTTATTCATGCAAGTATTATGTTGTTATTGTTATATGCTTTGCTTGTGTTGCTTGTTGTTGGTTGGAAACTGGATATAAAATTTGACTAAGAAGATAATCACCTCCCTCGACTAGATTGAGTCACTTAGTGCCACTCACCAAACACCTCGCACAACCATGCGTCGTCCGTGTGGGCGGACCATGGCCGGGTATTTTATCAGCCTCCTTTGATGCCACCCCTTTGGCAAGTCTAGTCGGTTACCATAGTTGGTCGGGGCTAGGCTTGCGAAGGTTCCGGAGCTAGGCGTCGCTCATGGGTTGGGGACGTGCCGGATTCACTTCTGCATAAGGCATAGAGTTATGTCGGTGGCTATACAGGGAGTGTCTTGGTGGAGTAAACGACTGTGGAAGTACAGGTTTGTGCTGCCGCCATGGTTGGTTCTAGTACTTCGGTACCGGCGGTACAAGCCTAGACTTCAGCGTGTGGACAAAAGTTGCAACCTCTCGAGAGTGTAATCTAGATTCTAGCCCTGTCCCCGGGTTATGGGACTTGTTTGGGTCAAGTCACACTAGGGGTCAGTCCAGTCGAACTTGGGGAATTAATTAAGTTGAAATCAGCGAACACAGGAAATTGTTGTGAGTCTAAGCCAGAGTTGGCTAAGGACTCGGGAAGTTGTGTTTAAAGCCAGAGTTGGCTAGAGGCTTGATAGCCTAGTTGTGTTGTGGGTTGTTGAGTGAGAAACGTGATCTCACTCGATGACATGAAACTCCCCTACAAAGGTAAGTAGGTAAGTTATGTCCAACCGTTAAGCTTGGACTCACCCTCGCACCCGAACTCTTGCCATGTTACTTTGAATCATGCCATGCCATATAGGTAGACCTTGTTTGCAATTGGGCTGTTGTCTTGCGAGTACTTCAAGTACTTACCTGGCTTTTCATGTGGCCAGACCCTGCTGAACCAGTTGCCGAGTACCCGCTCTACGAGAACTAGGAACCCGTATTCCAGGCAGAACCCTGTGGAGTAAAGCCCGCTGTCACGCTTCCGTCTATGCTTCCGTTACGACTTCCGCTAGAGGCCGATGTTTAAAAATAATGTACATACTGTTGTGTGCGCCGTTGCGCCAAGCTGGGGCCTCACCCCGTGTTGTAATATGCTGTATCAGTTTGAACTCGAAGCCTTTGAATAAATTTGGTTATGCTTTGTATCAAGCTGTCATATATCCAGTGTTTCTGGGACTGGTATATGGGGTCACTCGATCATCTGGATCGGGGTGCCACAGAGCTTGGTATCAGAGCCTGACTGCCTGTAGGATACCCTAGTTCTTGGACGGCGTAGAGTAGAACCCGTTGTGTTGCCGATTTTTTTCCTTGTTTCTCTGTCTGTTGTGCTTTTAAACTTAACACTCACTTCCCTTGATTTTTTTGTCTCTGTCACAGATGGCAGAGTTGCTCGCTGAGACTACCGCCGTGCACGTTCCCGGTTTTCCGCAGTTTCTTCGGGAATCTGGGACCACCTCTACCCCGGCTCACCTCCCCCGACTTACCACGTGTACCAGAACCGTCTCGACAGGGCCACCACGGAGTTCACCGCCACCGTCCGCCTTCGTCCGCAGCCCTTGTCCGCAGGGGTTGAGCACGGTCTCACTTCCGGTGTCTGCACACAGGCGTCTCGCGCCATCCAGGAGGCTGCAGGAGATGCCATCCTGTTCCTCCGCACCGTCGACCCCGTGATGAGACAGTGCACTCGTTACATCTACTTTCCAAGGTTGGCTGTAGACAGCGGGGATACCCTTTTCCCCAACCCAGGTGACACTAGCTCACCCCTCTACGCCCTTATTCAGTACACCACCCACCTCCACCAGTACCTTCACACCACCCTTCTCCAGTTTGCCTCACTTCGCGCCAACGTAGCTTTGGCCGAGATGACGCGAGCTTCTGGTCACCCACCTCGTCTCCCCCCTTTAGGCTCAGTTCCCTCGAGCAGATTAGGAGGGGGCTTGCCCGCCACTCCTCGCCCGCCGCTCCGACGCCACCTTCCCGCACTCGTAGCAGCGCCACTTACTACTACTCGCACACCTCCCCCGTTCGGTCTCAGCGTCGTCGCGTCCAGGCAGCCGAGCCACAGAGTTACTCCGGAGACTCCCGTGACGACCGCGCTTCACCCGACTACAGTCCCGCAGAGGAGCCTCTCGACACCACCACGCCAGCGACACCCCTCGAGATGGAGTTCTAGACGCTCGGAGACGACATCGCTTAGTGTACTATACCTTCCGGTGTATCGCGTGCTTGAATAATGTAGTGGTAGGGTTGTATCCTGCATCTTGTACCGAGTGCTTTGTATCTCGCATCTTGTATCATGTATCCTGTACGGGTAGCTTGTACCTTTACTTTGCATCTTTTGTAAAATAGCGAGTGCTTGCATCTTGTATCTCCACCATCCATTGTATAACATCATCCTTGTGTTTCGTTTGCAAACTGTGCTTCCCATTTGGTTTTACCTTGGATGTTACCCCTTCCCCATATGGATGCTCATGATACGCGCCGTTACATTCAACAGTTCAGGATGAGGCCCAATACTGGTGCAAGTGGCAGCCAAGGAACCCCGGTTCGTCGTTCCGCGCGACAAGCTGGCGAGGATCCCGAGCCGCCGCAACCACCTCCTCCTCCTCCAACTCAGGAACCAAGCCCAAGTCAGTTTATGATGATGATGGATGAACGCCACAACCAGCATCTGACACAGATCATGAGGGAGTTTGGCACGTACATGCAAGCCCGTAATGCTCCACTCCCGGGCCGCTCAAAGCTGCAAGACTTTCAGCGCACGCAACCACCCAGTTCTCATATGCCGATGACCCACTTGAGTCTGATGATTGGCTCCGTGCCATGGGAAAGAAGCTAGAGCTCGCTCGCGTGGACGAGCAAGACAAGGTGCCCTTCGCCACTCACTACCTTGAGGGCCCTGCCAACGTTTGGTGGGACAACCAAAAGGATGCCAGAGGCGATGCACCACCTATCACTTGGGCAGAATTTCAGGAAGCATTTCGCAGAGCCTACATTCCTTCTAGCATCATAAAAATGAAACAGCAGGAATTTCTGGCACTTACTCAGGCAGCAAGTCCATCAGCGAGTATCTGACCAAGTTCAACAACCTCGCTCGCTATGCACCTGATGACATCAACACAGAAGAAAAGAAGAAAGACAGGTTCCTTCATGGGATGCATCAGACCATAAAAACTCAGCTCAGTGTTCTGCAGTTTCCAGATTTCAGTCCATGATCAACACGGCGCTGATTTCAGAGAAGGAGCACCGCTCAATTTATGACTCCCACAAACGGAAGTTCGAGCCCCGTAAGAACCAGCATGAAGGAGGTTCTTCAAGACCACGCCCATGGCAGCCCAACAACCGGATCTCAACACCTCAGAACACCTGGAATCAACCCAGGAAGGATGGCTACCCCCGGGAAGGATTCTACCACAAGCGCCCCTTAGTGGATGACTGCAAGAGGGAGAACTCCTGCTTCAAGTGTGGCAAGACAGGACACTACATCAAGGATTGCCCTCTCCATAATGGCAGCGGCAACAACTCCAACAACAACCACCCTGCCGGGGCAACCAAACCACCTCAAGTTGCCCGTGTCCACCACATGTCGGCAGAGGAAGCATTTGAGGCTTCGGATGTAGTGCTCGGTACGTGTACTATCAACACTAAACCCGCACTGATTTTATTCGATTCCGGAGCTTCCCATTCTTTCATCTCGAAAGATTTTGTTGCCAAACACCGTTTTCCCGTTTCTCCTTTGGGCCATCTTTTGGTGATACAAACCCCCGCCTCTGAGATGAAAACCAACACCATGTGTCAAGACTTGACAATCAGCATCAATCAAGTAAAATTTCCAGCTCAACTCAGCACCCTCAATGTGCCCGGTCTCGACGCTATCCTAGGTATGGATTGGCTAGTTCAGCATGCAGCCCAGATTGACTGTGCAACCAGAGCAGTTACTCTCACCAACCCAGAAGGCATCCGTACCACCTATGTGCCAAATAAACCTCACCAGATAAATGCAAAGATGTTTCTCGCTCAAGCCCCGGAGATAGGGGAAGTATATGTGGTCAGTGAATACCCAGATGTTTTTCCAGATGAGTTACCCGGAATGCCCCCTGACCGTGATATTGAATTTGCTATTGAAGTCATACCGGGAACAAACCCAATATTCAAGAAACATTACCGTATGACCAGTCCCGAGTTAGTGGAACTAAAGAAGCAGCTTGACGAACTGGTTCAGAAGAAATTCATTCGCCCGAGCATTTCACCTTGGGGATCACCGGTTTTGTTCGCAAAGAAGAGCGATGGTACTCTCCGGTTATGTATTGACTATCGTGCTCTCAATGATGTTACTATCAAGAACAAGTACCCACTCCCAAGGATCAATGACTTATTCGACCAACTTCGAGGTGCCCGGGTATTCTCAAAAATTGATCTTCGCACGGGATACTATCAGCTGAAGATTCGCGAGAGCGATATTCCCAAACTGCTTTTACCACCAGATATGGACTATATGAGTGCACAGTTATGTCCTTCGGCCTAACCAATGCCCCCGCCTACTTCATGGGCATGATGAACAAGGTATTCATGGAGTACCTCGACAAGTTTGTTGTAGTGTTTATCGACGACATCCTCATTTACTCCAAAAATGAGGAGGAGCACGCCGAACACCTCAGGCTGGTTCTTGGAAGATGCGTGAGCAACAACTTTATGCCAAGTACAGCAAATGCCAGTTCTGGCTAAAGGAAGTGGAATTCCTAGGGCATGTATTATCTGGAGCCGGTGTGGCTGTAAACCCCAATAAGATCTCCGATGTGTTAAACTGGAAGACTCCCACCAATGTGTCAGAAATCAGGAGCTTCCTAGGGTTGGCTGGTTACTACCGAAGGTTTATTGAAAACTTTTCCAAGATAGCCAAGCCCATGACGGAATTATTGAAGAAGAACCGCAAGTATGCATGGACAGATAAGTGTGAGGAAAGTTTCAACGAGTTAAAACCCGGTTAACCACCGCCCCGATTCTGGTGTTGCCTGATGATGCCAAGGATTTTACCGTATACTGTGATGCCTGCAGAAATGGGCTAGGGGCCGTACTCATGCAAGAAGGAAAGGTCATCGCCTATGTGTCAAGGCAACTCAAGACCCACGAGCTCAACTACCCCACCCACGACTTGGAGTTAGCTGCCGTCATTCTCGCCCTAAAGACTTGGCGACATCACCTTATTGGTCGGAGATGCGAGATCTACACTGATCACAAAAGCTTGAAGTACATCTTCACCCAGCCTGATCTCAACCTAAGGCAAAGGAGATGGCTAGAGGTGATCAAGGACTACGACCTCGGAATTCATTACCATCCAGGGAAGGCCAACGTGGTAGCAGATGCCCTGAGCAGGAAGCCCCCTAAAATCCGGCCAAGTCTGGAGAAGGAATTCGCGAAGCTAAACTTGTGCGTAGGAAGCAAGGCCTATTTAAGCACCTTGGAGGTAAAGCCAGACCTGGAGGAAGAGATAAGGACCGAGCAGGCCAACGACCCCGACCTAGGCAAGATCAAGGGCAAGATACCGCTGGGCCAGGCCAAGGAATTTTCCCTGGACAACCAAGGAGTACTCCGCTTCGGGACCCGCCTTTGTGTGCCCTACAAGACCACACTGATACAACAAATCCTCAGAGAAGCCCATGAGTCCGCCTATTCCATTCATCCAGGAAGCACCAAGATGTACCAAGATTTGAAGCAAACATTCTGGTGGTCTGGCATGAAGAAGGATATCGCCTACTACGTCGCAAGCTGCAATGTATGCAACCTAGTAAAAGCCGAGCATCAGAAACCCGCCGGATTTCTCCAACCCCTAAAGGTACCCGAGTGGAAGTGGGACAATATTAGTATGGATTTCATTGTCGGACTTCCCACGTCCAGCCGAGGAAATGATTCTATATGGGTCATTGTCGACCGCTTGACAAAGGTATCTCACTTCATCCCCGTCAAGACTACGTACCGCTCAGACCAACTGGCACAACTCTATGTGAACAAGATTGTCAAGCTCCACGGAGTCCCGAAGACCATTGTCTCGGATAGAGGTACACAATTTACCTCTAAATTTTGGACGAGCCTACATCATGCCATGGGGACCAAGCTATCCTTCAGCACAGCCTATCACCCGCAGACAGACGGTCAAACCGAGCGGGTCAATCAAATTCTAGAGGATATGCTCCGCTCGTGTGTACTCGCCTATGGAGCAGGTTGGGAAGATAGTTTGCCCTATGCAGAGTTTTCTTACAACAACAGCTACCAAGGCAGCCTGAAAATGTCTCCCTTCGAAGCCCTGTACGGAAGGAAGTGCCGAACCCCGCTCAACTGGTCTGAAGTTGGGGATCGCAAGCTCTTTAAGCCCGATGATTTGATGGAGGCTGAAAAGCAAGTACGTCTGATTCGAGACCGACTCAAAGCAGCACAGTCCCGCCAGAAAAGTTACTACGATCGGCGACACCGCCAGATTCAGTTCGGGAAAACGACTATGTCTATCTTCGGGTAACACCCCTCAAAGGCCTGAAAAGATTCCACATGAAGGGAAAGCTTGCCCCAAGATTCATTGGACCCTTCAAGGTTTTGGCAAGGATAGGGTCAGTAGCTTACCGGCTGGAACTCCCCGAGGAATTAGCTGGAGTACACGACGTTTTCCACGTGTCCCAGCTAAGAAAGTGCATCTCACCTCCAACCAAGCAGGCTGACTTTAAGGAATTGGAGTTGAGCAGCGAACTGACTTACGAGGAACACCCCGTCAGAATATTGGATGAGTCAGAACGCCGCACACGCAGCAAGGTCACCAAGTTCTATAAAGTTCAGTGGGACAAGCATACAGAGGAAGAGGCCACCTGGGAACGCGAAGATTTGCTGAAAGCAGAATATCCGTATCTTTTCAACGAGCAACAGGAATCTCGGGGACGAGATTCATCTTAAGGGGGGAAGGTCTGTAACATCCTGAAATTTGGCCCTTTGAAAATTTTCCTGGAAAATCATTTATTGGAATTTGGGATTTAAATTCCTTTGATTTGATCTGCTCCTTTTAAATTCTCAAGCAATTTCAAAACCTTGTCCAAGTTTGGGATCTTGTGTGTTGGTTTCCCTCCCACTTGGTAGACTTGTTGCTGGCTCATTTCACCCAAAAATATTATTTAATTATTTTCCTTTATTTGCATTTCCAAAATCCTATTATTTTGGCTTTACAAAGGAAGTACCTTAAATATCTTCCCAAAAATTCTGCAAAAATTAGGGAATGATCCCTAGGCAATATATAGCCCAAATGTGCAAAAACATTTGATACCTTGTTTGCAAAATTCTGGAGTAACTCTCCACTTAAGTTTTTGCCCATTTTCTTCTTATTTTCAAAGTGCAAAGAAAACTTTTGATTCCTTGTGATCCCAAGCCCTAGGCACAACCACAATGGACACACACACCTCAGGGAATTTTGTGAACCCTTTTAAATTTCATTTGCTTCACCAAAACCATTTGTCCCCTTTTAGGCAGTACTGTTTTTTCAAAAATCTCTATAGACCAACTTTCGAATTTGTCCAAACCATAGTTAGGAAAGTTGAAGATCATCTCATTTGGCGCACAGAGATCAAAACCCCACTCGATTTGGATCACGGGTTCGCGAGTTATGGCTCAGGACGCTGTCGGCCCGCCCCTGGCAGCGCTCACCGCCGGCATCGACGCGTCCAGTGGCGCGCCAGGTGTCGCCGGCGACGCCACGGCCACCCCCAGCCACACCCCAGCCAGCTCCACCTCCCCTGAGCTCAATTAATTCCTTCCCGACGCCGGCAACCCTCCCGTGGCTAGCCTCCACGCGCACGGCGACGCGCCGCGCGCACTGTCGCCGCCAGATGTCGACGCCGCCGTGCCGTCCCCCCCCCTCCCGAGCCATCCCCTGCTTCCCCATGCCAGCGCCGCCCTCCTGGCGTGCGTTAAGGCGCAAGGACACCAGCAATGCCGCCGCCAGCTACCCGACACACCGCTGCTACACCATCGCCGCGCCGTCCGTCGACACGCCGGGGCCGCCAGAGCCTCCCCTCCGCCTGCAATTGCCACGCCACCCCGAGCCTCTCCACGGGAGCGCAATCTTCGTCGTCCAGATCATCCACTCCACGCGCACGACGCCGCACCGACGCTACACCGACGACGTCGAGCCCGCTCCGCCACATCTCCGGGACACCGTGTCCATGCCCGTGACGGCCACCACCTCCTCCCCTCGCTATAAGAAGGCTACCCCGGCACCCCAGAGCACCACACCACCTCCACCTCGCTCCCAATCACCCCCCACCGCAGCATCAAAGCCATTAGAGCACCACATCGCCGGAATCCAGTTCGCCACCGCCGCAAGGAATCCGCTCGTTTTCTACCCCGTAGTAGCGCCCTAGTTCAATTCCTCGCACCAACAGTCTCTCTGGACCATGGCGAACCTCCAGCAGCCCTCGCCGGAGTAGAAGGTGGCCGGAGTCGTCGTGTTCATCATCGACACCTCGCTGCCGCCGCGGCCGTGGAAGCTCTGCTCAACTCCGACCTTCCCAGCAAGCGCAAGTCCGCCGACGAGCTGCGGACCGCCTCCCCGAGCCTTCCGCACCCTTCCCCTCCCCTCTCCCGTGCCCTAGCCGCCGCGGATCGACGCCGGTAAGCTCGCCGGAGCATCGCCGGCTTTTCTTTTTTTTCCGCGCGGGAAGGGAAGAAAACGATTCGGTTTTATGAGCCACTGACCAGTGGGACCCACTGGTCAGATTTTTAGACATTTCGAACCACTTTCTGTTTTGATTTTTCCTGTTTTATTTTCTTTTAGAAAAGGGCAGAAAATGATTCAAACTTTGAAATGCAGTTTCTCTTTGAATATTGGTCAGAAAAATATGAAACCAATTTTGTCGGCTTAGTTTGATTTTTCTCTTTCCAATGGAACCAGAAACAATTTATTTGGAATTATTTGATTTTGCATTTATTTAAAATCATATAGGAGTTGTTTTGATGCATTTTTGTCCTGTGCTTTTAGATCCAAACCCCTCCGACGGAGTAGAAGTTATTCTCGAACCTGAAGGCAAGCCACCAACCCAACTTCAAACTTGGTCGACTTAGAAGTTATTTGTCTGTTGAAATAATGTCAGCTGCACATCGCATGTCATATTGCATGTTACCTTTCTGCACTCTATTATATTGTTATCTGTGCAACACTCACACTTCCGGGGCAATGGCAGGGTCTCCCGCCTCAGCCGAGGAAGTGGGGGAAATTATTACAACTGTGCGTCTCGCTTTGCGGGCTTTGTTTGGTTTTTCAACTTCTTCAACGCCGAGGTGAGGTGCGGACGAATGTCGGCTTATGATCCTCGGGGTTGGGGGCATTCGTGTTAGTTGCTCTTGTCCCACCGTCGAATATGGTTGGCTTAGGCCATCCGGACTGCGATGCTGGGAGCTGACTTTCCGTGGTTCTTTTGCCGAGATTGCTGACACCACCTTCGAGTGGAATGGATGCTCTCTCATTTTTATGAGTGCTTTTCGGTTATTCCTTTACGGTGACACTCACACTTCCGGGGCAATGGCAGGGTCTCCCGCCTCAGCCGAGGAAGTGGGGGAATTATATGCTATCATTGTTATTGTTTTATCACTAACCCCCGAGTAACACCGGCCGGGTTGCCCGCCACCGTCACCCGGGTATTATTGTTATTATTGTTATGTTGTTGTTTATTCATGCAAGTATTATGTTGTTATTGTTATATGCTTTGCTTGTGTTGCTTGTTGTTGGTTGGAAACTGGATGTAAAATTTGACTAAGAAGATAATCACCTCCCTCGACTAGATTGAGTCACTTAGTGCCACTCACCAAACACCTCGCACAACCATGCGTCGTCCGTGTGGGCGGACCATGGCCGGGTATTTTATCAGCCTCCTTTGATGCCACCCCTTTGGCAAGTCTAGTCGGTTACCATAGTTGGTCGGGGCTAGGCTTGCGAAGGTTCCGGAGCTAGGCGTCGCTCATGGGTTGGGGACGTGCCGGATTCACTTCTGCATAAGGCATAGAGTTATGTCGGTGGCTATACAGGGAGTGTCTTGGTGGAGTAAACGACTGTGGAAGTACAGGTTTGTGCTGCCGCCATGGTTGGTTCTAGTACTTCGGTACCGGCGGTACAAGCCTAGACTTCAGCGTGTGGACAAAAGTTGCAACCTCTCGAGAGTGTAATCTAGATTCTAGCCCTGTCCCCGGGTTATGGGACTTGTTTGGGTCAAGTCACACTAGGGGTCAGTCCAGTCGAACTTGGGGAATTAATTAAGTTGAAAGCAGCGAACACAGGAAATTGTTGTGAGTCTAAGCCAGAGTTGGCTAAGGACTCGGGAAGTTGTGTTTAAAGCCAGAGTTGGCTAGAGGCTTGATAGCCTAGTTGTGTTGTGGGTTGTTGAGTGAGAAACGTGATCTCACTCGATGACATGAAACTCCCCTACAAAGGTAAGTAGGTAAGTTATGTCCAACCGTTAAGCTTGGACTCACCCTCGCACCCGAACTCTTGCCAGGTTACTTTCTGAATCATGCCATGCCATATAGGTAGACCTTGTTTGCAATTGGGCTGTTGTCTTGCGAGTACTTCAAGTACTTACCTGGCTTTTCATGTGGCCAGACCCTGCTGAACCAGTTGCCGAGTACCCGCTCTACGAGAACTAGGAACCCGTATTCCAGGCAGAACCCTGTGGAGTAAAGCCCGCTGTCACGCTTCCGTCTATGCTTCCGTTACGACTTCCGCTAGAGGCCGATGTTTAAAAAATAATGTACATACTGTTGTGTGCGCCGTTGCGCCGAAGCTGGGGCCTCACCCCGTGTTGTAATATGCTGTATCAGTTTGAACTCGAAGCCTTTGAATAAATTTGGTTATGCTTTGTATCAAGCTGTCATATATCCAGTGTTTCTGGGACTGGTATATGGGGTCACTCGATCATCTGGATCGGGGTGCCACAGCAAGACAAATAACAAAGTAAAGAGATTGGGTGTGAGAGACTCCCCTTGCAGAAGCAATTCTGTTTTCCCCGGCAACGGCGCCAGAAAACGTTGTTGGTGGCTCTAGGTTAATAGTGCCAGAACAATTGCTTGTACGTCACACGTCAGTTGGGAACCCCAAGAGGAAGGTATGATGAGTGCAGCAGTAAGTTTTCCCTGAGTATGAAACCAAGGTTTAATCGACCAGTAGGAAAACGAGGTTTGCTTCGAAGGTGTTGGTGGAGGAGTGTAGTGCGGCGCAACACCAGGGATTCCGGTGCCAACGTGGAACCTGCACAACACAATCAAATCACTTTGCCCCAACTTAACAGTGAGGTTGTCAATCTCACCGGCTTGCTGAAAACAAAGGGTTAAACGTATTGAATGGAAAATGATGTTTGTTTGCATAAAACAGCAGAACAATGATTGCAGTAGATTGTATTTCAGATGTAAAAGAATGGACCGGGGTCCACAGTTCACTAGTGGTGTCTCTCCAATAAGATAACTAACATGCTGGGTAAACAAATTACAGCTGGGCAATTGACAATTGATAAGTGCATATAACATGCATGTGTGAGCTGTGGTGTCGACTATGAGATTCATTTGGGCATTACGACAAAGTACATAGACCGCTATCCAGCATGCATCTATGCCTAAATAGTCCACTTTCCGGTTAACATCCGTACCCCTTCCAGTATTAAGTTGCAAGCAACAGACAATTGCATTAAGTAATGTGCGTAATGTAAACAATACATTCATCCTTGAATAAAGCATTGCTGTTTTACCCCTAGTGGCAACAACACATCTACAACCTTAGAACTTGCTGTCACTATCCCAGGTTAAATAGAGGTTGAACCCAACTATCATGCATAAATACCCCCTCTTGGAGTTACAAGTATTCACGTGGCCAAGGCTTCAACAAGTAACGGAGAGCATGCAAGATCACAAATGACATAGACATGATAATATAATATTCAGCTCCACATAGGTATCAATATAAGTCAGATCCCAGCAAACACAACATGTAGCATTACAATAAGATGATCTTGATCATGATAGGCAGCTCACAAGATCTAAACATGATGGCACAAGTGGAGAAGACAACCATCTAGCTACTGCTATGGACTCATAGTCCAAGGATGAACTACTCACGCATCACTCCGGAGGCGGGCATGGCGATGTAGAGCCCTCCGGTGATGATTCCCCTCTTCGGCAGGGTGCCGGGAAGAGCTTCAGGAACCCCCCCCCCCCCGAGTTAGGGTTGACGACGGCGGCGGCAGCGAATATGTTCTGGATGAAAGGCTCGGTGTTTTAGGGTTTTCGCGTCTCGGGGAATAAATAGGCGAAGGGGCGATGTCGGCGGACCCCCGAGGGGCCCAAACCACCCCCAGGCGCGGCTGTGGGCCCAGCCGCGCCACCATGTGGTTTGGCCATCTCGTGGCTCATCTTTGTCTCTCCTTTGGACTCCGTGTACGTGCTGGAAAAATAGGGACCTGGCCTTTTGTTTCGTGCAATTCCGAGAATATTTCCAGAAGTAACTTTCTGAAACCAAAAACAGCAGAAAACAGGGAACTGGCACTGTGGCATCTTGTTAATAGGTTAGTCCCAGAAAATGCATAAAAGTGATACGAAGTGTATATAAAACATGTAGCAAATGATATAATATAAGCATGGAACATCAGAAATTATGGATACGTTGGAGACGTATCAACCCCCGTGGGCGGTTTGCCTGGCACTTTACACCAGCGAATGGCCATTCCGGTGGAATGCTACTTGGGGTGAACGAGGACGCCTTTGAGGTTAAGGAGTGGAGGAGTGGCTCCTTCTTTATCCGAGTCGATGTGTTACAACTCGACACCTCTCAGGTGTGGTCTCTGTTTGTCGTTTATGGACCCGTGATGCATGTAAAATGCATACATGAACTTTACATTTTATTACTTGATATTCCAACTTATTTGCATCATATATGGGTTATATTTATGTTTTATAATGATTTTAGGGGATAATTCACAGTTTCCCCATTTATTTGGAATTAACCCTGCAGAACCAGAAAACCCTTTTTCCATGTTTTTGACTTTCAGGGACCAAACGACGTCCAAATGACCTAATATTTTACGGGGCCCAATATTTGGAAATAAGAAGACGTACGAGCCAAGGATCCGCGAAAAAGGAAGTCCGAGGAAGAAAATAGATGGTCCCACGTGGCCAGATTCCTTGGCCATGTGGGACCACCTCTTTTATTCCTCGTGGCTCCGATGCCGTCCGTTTTCGTCTCCGTGGCTTCGTCTTGACCTAACAACGTCTATAAAAATAGTCCCCCGAGGAGTTTCGCGAGGAGGCGGCGGAGAAACACAAAACCACGAAACATAGAGTCAGAAGGCTGCTGCCGGAGAAGATCCGAGGGGGGAAACGCCGCCGGAATCACCTCTGGAGGGCTCCACCCCCCTCCGGCGTGTTCATCATCAACATCTACAGCAAGATCATCTCCATCTCTCCACTGTAAACTCTTGGCAAACATGATATATGATGCAATATACTATTCCCTTGATCTATTGTGTCTTCCTATCTATGTTTGAGAAGTGATTTGTTCATGGTAATAGTGAAATAGTCTGTTGATTGGTTGCATACAAGTTTTGTTATCTTTTATGATTGTCTTTATGTACAATATATGAGTGCACACATATGTTGGGGAATGCATGTAAGGTGATCACCGGTAATGTAATGGAGTGAGGGAGACTTGGGAGGACATGTAAACCTGAGACCGAGTCATGAAGTTACTTTATTGGGGGATATATAGGGGACCTTAGAACTTAAGGCTATGGTGGGACTTTTATGTCTTAATAATTCTTGTGTGCTCATTTACTTGGCCATAAGATCCATCATAAGGGGTTTTAGTTCATTTACTTGGCTACACCTATTTATGGCTCCTTCCTAGAAGAAACAATTAAGACTGAAACATGTGCTTCACTAATTGTGACAACCACACGAATGAAATAACAATTGCTAGAACATTTGCTCCCTTGAGATATTTGCTACTTGAGATATTTGCTACTTGCTACTTTGAGAAACTTGCTCTAAGAAACTTGCGTTTGAAACTTGATTGAGAAACTTGTTACTAGATAAACCCATTCCACATCACTTGCTTTCATTAGTTAGTTCCTTTAATATTTAAACTTATTGCTTTGCACAAACGGCCATATAAGAGGGTTATAGGGCTTTAGAGAATAGATAGTTTACCTTCAGCTCCTCGTGGGTTCGACACTCAAATACTTATCGAATTGTGCTACAGTGATTCCTTGCTCTTGGGGATTATCAAGCACTTTCTGGCGCCGTTGCCGGGGAGCGTTGTGCTAAACTTTTATTCTTGTTTGCATTGCATACTAACATATAAATCTAAAACACAAAAAAATTATAAAATGGAAAACAACCAAACAATTATAGAATTGTATAATATCTATCTTGAGTTAGGACATGAAGTGTTTGAGGAGAAAATTAAATTTTATTTGCATAACAATCATGTTTGTGGTAGTACTAATTCTTTGAACACCTTTATTGCTAATGCTAAGGAAAACCTTAAGCTTGGCGAAGTTTGTTTTGATGAATATGGTATTTTTAGTCCCCCTACTATTGAGGATGAAAGTGATTTAATTGAGTTTGATGATCCATTATGCTCATTAGATGATAAGTCTTTATGTGGTGATTCTATTCAAAACTATGTGGTTATGTTTAACTTTAATGCTTGCAACTATTATGAGAGAGGGAGAGATAAGAATCCCCTTTATGTTTCTATGTTATTTAAAATGCAAGCTATTGATTATTATATGCATTAGTTACCTCAAATTTGTTGTTATTTATTCATATATAAAATTCCAATGCATAGGAAGAGAGTTAGACTTAAAAGTAAATTGTTTAATATTCTGTGGTGTGTTCCTTATGCTTTAACTTCCTACTCGGTTTGAATACACCTTTATATCTTTACAACATGTAAAATATCTTTACCTACTGTTTTGTGACAATTAGTTTAAGATTTTCATTTTATATAAAATTTGGGAAAGTAAATGAGAAGGATGAGTAATGGAGAAGTTGGGGTCGACCTTGAACATGTGTTATTCATGCCAATGGAACCGTTGCAAAGTCTCTATCATTAAAACTTTTCCCAAAGCTAAAACCAAATAAAAAGAGTGTTTATGTTGTATATATTTGCTTCTTCTTTTGCCTTTTTGCTAAATCAAAAACAACAAAAATATTTTCTTTCTTCTTTGTTTGTTTCTCTTGAACCTTTCTTGGTTTTGCTTCTTTTTGATTTCTTCAGTTTGATTTTCGGTTTTTGAGTCAAGGTGCTTGTTTACTACTGTAACATCACCTTTGTATATTATTTTTCATATTTATGGAAAGAATAACCTCTTTTGAGAGGTAGGATCAAACAATAGTAATTTGCTGTCCAGAAAACAGATTCCTAAGCTTTACTGCGAAAAATGTTAAAAATCACAGAAAAGGAATTTTGACTTTTCATTAGTTCAAAGTTTTCTGATTTGAGCAACGTAAGTGCCTCTGAAAATTCACTCTTTACGGGCTGTCCAGTTTTTGACAGATTCTGTCTTTATTTTGCATTACTCTCATTACTTGTGTTTTTGAGCACCACCTTTTCTAGTTTCATGTTCTCTTTTATTTGTTTTCGCCCCCCCTGATGTAATCTCAGACCTTTTGTTCCCATTATATATTTTAAAAATTACACCGTAGGGGGTTCCCCCTACGGTAACGGTGCTCAAAAATTACTTGTGTTTTGTGTGGTTCTTTGGATGAAAGAACAATACACAACCATAGTAACATTAGTTAATGTTTAGAATCAACTCATGATATGTCTTTTCTGTACTTATGTGGATTTAATTTATGGAGACACTGACCCCTGTAATCAAGTTTTATGATGAGTTTTGTGTAAAGAAAATTTTCAAGTGGAAGAGTTGAGGGTGATGAACAAATATCAAGGGGGACAAACACTCAAGCTTGGGGATGGTACCCCTAGGCTCACCCTACATATATCAAATAAGTATAAGAATTTAAGATTGGGGATGCCAAGCCACCTCACTCCAACCATCTTGATATCAAGTAAGAAGCCTAGCTAAATGGCTATAAAGAAGCGCTTTACGAGAGGCAACCCGGTTGTTTTTATTTGTGATTTTCTTTGTATCCTCTTGCTGTAACAAGAGACTTAGTTTTTAGTTTAGTTTCTGAAATTTTTAATAAAGTGCCAAGTTTTACCCATTTTGGTTTGAAAAAGTTGCTTATAGCATTCGGAGATTTTATTTCTGCACGAATCTGTGCACGGTATGATTTTTAATTCTTATTCTGTAACTTCGAATGAGCTGATATTTGAACTGTAGTTGCAACTTTTCATCCTCTGTATGCATGAATGTTTTCGGAATTTTTCGACAAAGTTAAGTAGGGTAGAAAAATACGTTTTGCTGCTGTTTTTCTGGACAGATTCTGTCCCATTTTGTTTGATGCATTTTTTGAACTTTTAACTTGAATCTTTTTGATCCAATTGAGTTTATAAGTAGGCATACAACATTATACACTTTCTGGACATTCATATGAATTTTTGTCTAAGGATTATATGCAGCAAGAAATCTATTTGTCTATCACTACTAATGTCACCCTACAGAAAAGAAATGGGAGAAACGGTGTTTTGAAGTTTTTTCACAGGGATTAGAGGAGATGCACCAAGAGCTATCCAAGGATGGTGAAGACCATAAGCTTGGGGATGTGAATACAACCCCACTGGACCTACACACTCTCGGTTTGCACACGTCTAACTTCTGTTTTTCGATCAATGCACCTTATCGCATAAACTTGGAGCGTCTTTTGTTTGCTTTTTATTTTGGTTTGATTTTTATTTTGTGAGACCACCACCATCATTTATATATGAAAGAGGTACTGAAAATTTGGGTTGAATTAAGTTGGATGCTATTAAAAGATTGGGAAAGGGATGTTTAAGTTGATTAAAAAAGATACATATAGTTGCATGATTCATATGCTTTGTTAATGAGTGTTAATATGCAAGTGTTTTATCAAGAGTTATCTTTTATTCATGTTTTGATGCTGAATGTTACTTTACTTTGTTTAACATGGATTGGTTAATTCTATGGACACTCATGCATGCATTTATACGGTCAACTTTCTCCCTCTTGCTAGCCCAAAAATTCCAACAAGTAAAAAACTTGTTTCTAACACCTTTAACCAAAGTTTTTCCAGTGAGTCCACCATATCTACCTATTAGCTTTATACTATTCCAAGTATGATTATCATGATATTTGTGTTATCTATACCTCTGAATGAAAATGCTTATGTTGTTGATTGTCATGGGAAAAGTTGGTTATAGAGCTCTCACGAACTTGATGCACACTTTACTTTTATTGCATTAAATAAACATGACCCATTGTGATTAAAATTATGATGTTGTGGGCTTGACAAATGTCTTGGGTTGAGAGTTAGCTCATATGTGCTGTCACATGGCAAGCTTTCAACATGCTCTTCATTTTATTTAGTTGATATCATGTACTTTTGTCTATGGATGCTTATCATGGGTGAAATAAATGTGGAGAAAAAGCAAGTTTAAATGAGTTTGTATAAATGGTTAGAGAGACGCCTGGGCCGCTAATCTAAGCCATGCATCATTCATGGTGGAAATTTACTTACATACTATGGTGAACCGTCAGTGATACACCTTATAATAAAAAGCTATCCCAATGGTAAATAAAAAGGGTGTTGAGATTGTTCATTTTGTTTGTTTGTCTTGTCATTTTGATATGGGCTTGTTCCATATCCTGGGACAAGAGGTACCCCAGTTGACGCTCTTAATGATGCTATTATTACTTACAATGATATTTAACTTGAACTTACTTTGTTTCCCAAGTTGAGTAACACCATGGTGTAGGTACTTGTATTCAAGGGGCATGAGACATTCAACCTATACTTTGTCAAGCACACTACTCATATTTGCTTTCACTTTAAACTTTAATCATTCAAGATGCTATGATAGGGGTAATGAGAGCTTGACACCAAGGATTACCACCTTGCAATCATTAACTTAAGTAGAAGAGTTTGGAAGTTAGATGAAACTTATTCATGCTTTACCCCTACTCATTTATATATTTTTCCAAAGTGTCCACCTTTTATATTCAGATTTTCATGAATACTCTATGACCATTATAGGATGTTCTTACTTTTCATTATGCATACATGTGGTCCATAGTACTTTCTTTCATGTTACACTTTGTGAATTATCATTGAACATCGTTGCATTAAATACTTGATATCACTTCATAATCTATCTTGCATATTGCTACTCCTTTGAAGAATGAATCATTTGACTCTATGTAGCAATAGTAATCATCTTTGATATCCATTGATGGTATTAAAATGCAAAGTCCATGTTAGTTTTATCACCTTCATACTCGAGGACGAGTATTGGTTAAGCTTGGGGATGTTGATGCATGTAAAATGCATACATGAACTTTACATTTTATTACTTGATATTCCAACTTATTTGCATCATATATGGGTTATATTTATGTTTTATAATGATTTTAGGGGATAATTCACAGTTTCCCCATTTATTTGGAATTAACCCTGCAGAAGCAGAAAACCCTTTTTTCCATGTTTTTTACTTTCAGGGACCAAACGGCGTCCAAATGACCTAATATTTTACGGGGCCCAATATTTGGAAATAAGAAGACGTACGAGCCAAGGATCCGCGAAAAAGGAAGTCCGAGGAAGAAAATAGATGGTCCCACGCGGCCAGATTCCTTGGCCGTGTGGGACCACCTCTTTTATTCCTCGTGGCTCCGATGTCGTCCGTTTTCGTCTCCGTGGCTTCGTCTTGTAAAAACGTCTATAAAAATAGTCCCCCGAGGAGTTTCGCGAGGAGGCGGCGGAGAAACACAAAACCACGAAACAGAGAGTCAGAAGGCTGCCACCGGAGAAGATCGGAGGGGGGAAACGCCGCCGGAATCACCTCCGGAGGGCTCCACCCCCCCTCCGGCGTGTTCATCATCAATATCTACAGCAAGATCATCTCCATCTCTCCACTGTAAACTCTTGGCAAACATGATATATGATGCAATATACTATTCCCTTGATCTATTGTGTCTCCCCATCTATGTTTGAGAAGTGATTTGTTCATGGCAATAGTGAAATAGTTCGTTGATTGGTTGCATACAAGTTTTGTTATCTTTTATGATTGTCTTTATGTACAATATATGAGTGCACACATATGTTGGGGAATGCATGTAAGGTGATCACCGGTAATGTAATGGAGTGAGGGAGACTTGGGAGGACATGTAAACCTGAGACCGAGTCATGAAGTTACTTTATTGGGGGATATATATAGGGGACCTTAGAACTTAGGGCTATGGTGGGACTTTTATGTCTTAATAATTCTTGTGTGCTCATTTACTTGGCCATGAGATCCATCATAAGGGGTTTTAGTTCATTTACTTGGCTACACCTATTTATGGCTCCTTCCTAGAAGAAACAATTAAGAGTGAAACATGTGCTTCATTAATTGTGACAACCACACGAATGAAATAACAATTGTTAGAACATTTGCTCCCTTGAGATATTTGCTACTTGAGATATTTGCTACTTGCTACTTTGAGAAACTTGCTCTAAGAAATTTGCGTTTGAAACTTGATTGAGAAACTTGTTACTAGATAAACCCATTCCACATCACTTGCTTTCATTAGTTAGTTCCTTTAATATTTAAACTTATTGCTTTGCACAAACGGCCATATAAGAGGGTTATAGGGCCTTAGAGAATAGATAGTTTACCTTCAGCTCCTCGTGGGTTCGACACTCAAATACTTATCGAATTGTGCTACAGTGATTCCTTGCTCTTGGGGATTATCAACCCGCGGATCACCGGCGCTCTGAGGAGTTCCTTCGTGAACTCTCAGCGGCGGTGGGGGCATGTCCATTCCTGCTGGTGGTTGGCGGAGATTTTAACCTGATTAGGGGATCAGAGGATAAGAATAACGACAACATTAACTGGCCCAGGGTTCATAGGTTTAACGACTGTATCGCTAACCTCGCCCTGGGAGAGGTTTGCAGGACAGGGGCGCGGTATACGTGGACTAACCGTCAGCTCAACCCAGTTCGCTGTGTGTTGGATAGGGTTTTGATGTCTACGGATTGGGAGGCCCTGTTTCCCCTCTACACTCTGGTGGCGGAGACCATTATTGGCTCCGACCACTCGGCTCTAATCCTATCTTCCGGAGAGGAGTCCCGAAGAAGGAGCAATCGCTTCTTCTTCGAGAAAAGCTGGCTGGAACACCCGGAATTCGGCGACCTAGTTCTGTGCAAATGGCGCGAACTAGAGGCGCAGGGAGAATCCTTCCCCGACTCGATCACCGCCTGGCAAGCGGTGTCCAACAAGCTCAGGCAATTCCTGAAGGGTTGGGGTGCCAACCTTGGTCGAGCCACCAAGGATGTCAAAGAAGATCTTCGGACCCAGATCAGGAGCCTTGACAGCCGAGCGGACAGGTCAGACCTGGATGATGATGGGTGGGCTCTTCGGTACCATCTCGAAGACCAGCTTACTCACATCGATAGGGTGGAAGAGGCCTACTGGAAGCAAAGGAGTCGCCTTAATTGGCTTCTCAAAGGCGATGCCAACACAGCTTTCTTCCACGCGGTGGCCAATGGCCGAAGACGGAAATGTGTGATCACGTGACTCGCCTCTGACCACGGCTTGATCACCGAGCCTAGGGCTTTACAGGCGCACATCTACGACTTCTACCGCGCCCTTATGGGTGCCCAGGGAGAGCGGGCTCTCTTTACCCTCTCTCCCTACCTGTGGAACGCACGTCCTCGTGTTTCGGAGGAGGAGAATGACTCCCTCATGCTGACCTTTGCCGAAAAGGAGATGGACTCAGTCCTAGCCAGCATGAAGGTGGACTCGGCGCCGGGTCCGGACGGACTGCTGGTCTGCTTCTTTAAGAAGTTCTGGCCCCTTGTCAGGCCATACATCTTAGCAATCGCGAATGACTTCGCCCTAGGGCGGGTCGACATTGCGAGGCTAAACTTTGGCGTGCTTACGCTTATTCCCAAGGTCCCCGGGGCGGAGGATATTAAGCAATTTAGACCTATTGCGCTGATAAACGTGGTGTTTAAGTTTATTGCAAAGGCCTACCCCATACGCTTAGCTGATGGCTACGTGTTGGTGAACCCCAAGAGGAAGGTTATGATGTAGACAGCAGAAGTTTTCCCTTGAGAAATCTACCCAAGGTTATCAATCCAGTAGGACTTGACGATCTATCGGAAGGTTGTTGATGTTGACTCCCCCTGGCGCTAGGGAGCTTGCACCAACGTGGAATCTGCACAGACACAAACCAGAACTTTGCCCAACACGAAACAGAGAGGTTGTCAATCTCTCCGGTCTTGCAGAAACAAAGAGTTAAACGTATGGTGTGGAAAACAGCAGGAAAACAGCAAGTAACAGGAAACAGATGATTGCAGCAGGTTGTGTAAACAGTATGAGGAAATTGGACCAGGGTCCACAGTTCACTAGTGGTGTCTCTCTCAGAACAGATAACTAGCATGTTGGGTAAACAAATTACAGCTGGGCAATTGACAAATAGAGAGGGCATAACAATGCAATACATGCCAAGATGTCTACTATGAAATCTAGTTGGGCATTACAACAAAGTACATAGACCGTTATTCCAACAGCATCTATGCCTAAATAATCCACCTTCAAGGCAGCATCCGCATCCATTCAGTATTAAGTTGCTAACAACAGATTATTGCATGAAGTAAAGTGTGTAATGTAATCAATACAAGTGCCCTTGGACACTGCACCAATGTTTTATCCCTAGTAGCAACAGCACATCTACCATCTTAGACCTTTCTGTCACTGATCCAGATATCTAGAGACTGAACCCACTATCGAGCATAAATACCCCCTCTTGGAGTCACAAGCATCTACTTGGCCAAAGCATCTACTAGCAACGGAGAGCATGCAAGATCAAGAGCACATAGATAAACAACTTGAATAAACATGGTATCAATATTCATCGGATCCCAGCAAACACAACATCTAGCATTACAATAAGATGATCTTGATCATGTTAGGCAGCTCACAAGATCTAAACATGGAGGCACAAGGTAGAGAGACAACCATCTAGCTACTGCTATGGACCCGTAGTCCAGGGGTGGACTACTCACGCATCACTCCGGAGGCAGGCATGGTGATGTAGAGCCCTCCGGTGATGATCTCCCCTCCGGCAGGGTGCCGGGAAGAGCTTCAGAACTCCTCCGATCTGAGATTGACGATGACGGCCGCGACGGAACTTTTCGTGGAATATGATCGACCGTAATAGGGTTTTCGCGTCGCGGAGAATATATAGGCGAAGAGGCGGCGTCGGTGGCCGAGGGGGGCCACCACGCCATAGGGGGCGCGGGCCCACCCTGGGCCGCGCCCTAGTGTGGCGTGGCCCCCTGGTGGGTCTGCTCCGACTCCCCTTTGGACTCCGTGATCTCCTCGTGATATTATTGACGATGTCTTTTGTTTCGTCCAATTCCGAGAATATTTCCTTAATAGATTTTCTGAAACCAAAAACAGCAGAAAACAGGGAACTGGCACTGTGGCATCTTGTTAATAGGTTAGTCCCAGAAAATGCATAAAAATGATATAAAGTGTAACCAAAACATGTAGCAATTGATATAATAACAGCATGGAACATCAAAAATTATAGATACGTTTGAGACGTATCAAGCATCCCCAAGCTTAGTTCCTGCTCGTCCTCGAGTAGGTAAACGATAAAAACAGATAATTTTTGAAGTGACATGCTACCAACACAATCTTTGATCAAATAACAATGTAATGCACATGATCTGAATGAAGTGATCCAAGCCAATGGTCTATAGTTTGCAAGCAAGTAAATAAAGAGTAAACATAAGTGATCACACAAGTGCAAACTTTCATGAATAATACTATAAAACATTTAGAGATATAATAGTCTAACATAATAGTTAGTTCACAGCAGCAATAATTCTCAACATGAAAGTGTTTGTATCAACACAAAGGAAGATAATAGCTTCAGCTTTTGCTTCAACTTTCAACATGTATATCATATAGATAATGTCAATGCAAAGAATATGATCAACCAAACACAAAGTTATGTAAAAACTGTTATACTGGAGTTGACAATGATGTTTGCTTAAGTAGACAGAAAGAAGTGGGAAAACTGACTCAACATAAAAGTAAAAGAATGGCCCTTCGCAGAGGGAAGCAGGGATTAACATCATGTGCTAGAGCTGTAGTTCCCGAAGGCATATAGAGAGCATAAAATATTGTTTTGTAAGGTAATGGTGTATACAGGTGTCAACAAATCAAATAGCAGGTACTTGTCATCTTCCATGGCTAACTAACTTTTAGAGCGGTTCCGAGAGTTTTTAGGACTGCACTTGTAACAAGCACTTATTGGTGACACTCCTCCCAACCATTTACTTTCCACAAACCATGGCTAACCGAATCCTCGGGTGCCCACCAACATTCACCATGGAGGAGTGTCTATTTATTTATTTATAGGGTGGACTAACCAGCTCTTTAATGCAAAATAAAAGGTGGAGAAGCAGATGAAGCTGCCAATCCTTGTAAATTAATTAGCATGGAAGATGACAAATCTCACTACTACGTCCTTATGAGCTTTTCAAGTAGTGACACAAAAAGGAAATGTAACAGTTTTGAGTAGTTAGTAGATAGCACATGAAGAAATTTACTTGGAATGGTGAAAACACCACATAATAGGTAGGTATGGTGGACACAGGTGGCATGGATTTGGCTCAAGGTTTTGGATGTACAAGAAGCATTCCCTCTTAGTACAGAGTTTAGGCTAGCAAGGTTATTATAAGCAAACATCATTATCAACTGGAATAGCAAGAGTGTACATAAAACACAAGGTTTGACGAACCATAGACTCCCACTGTCTTCCTTGTTAACACATAGCCTTCATCCAAAAATTATCTAGACTACTATGGACTTCCAATTATGCAACAGATTATTATAGCAGAAAATCCTTATAGTAGTTCTTCATTAATAGCCATTACTTACATGATGCACAAGCTTAAACATTAATTACTTGACAGCTCAAAACAATTGGCAAGCATCAAATTACTCAAGACAACGATCTAAAAAGATTCATGTAAGCATTTTATACCACTACCACATGCATAGCATTTTTCTGGTCCAACCAAACACCAATCAACTTATTTGACAACTCTCCAAACAGATATAAGTGAAGCAAGAGAGTACTTTCTTCAAAAGAAACTGAAAGCTCTAACAAGAGATGTATGAAAAACTGAGAGCTAACAGCAATAACAGCAACTAGACAGGAATACTCAACAAGTATAAGTGAAGCACAAGAGTATTCTAATGAAAAAGTGGAGCGTGTCTCTCTCCCAAACATGAATACTAGGATCCAACAAGTATAGCACAGCAAACAAAACAAAACAAACTGAAAACAAAAACACACTGACGCTCCAAGGAAGAGTACACTAGTATGAAGCAATAAAAATATAGCACCATTAGAGATGACCTGATAATTTGTAGATGAAGAAGGGGATGCCTTGGGCATCCCCAAGCTTAGATGCTTGAGTCTTCTTGAAATATGCTGGGGAGGTAAGCCTCCCCAAGCTTAAGCTCTTCACTCTTCTTGATCATGTAATATCATTCTCCTCTATCAACACTTGAAAACTTCCTTCACACCAAAACTTAACAGCTTTTCTCATTAGCAGGTTAGTGCACTAAAAGATAATACTTCAAAGTTCTAGCAAAGACAAAACTCACAAGCCAACTATTTTAAACATTAGCCACTGTTACTAGGCTCAAGTGGGCACTTTTACACGAAAAGAAACCACTTAAAAACTTGTAAAAGAGAGAATGCAAAATAAAAGACAGAATCTGTCAAACCAGAACAGTCTGTAATGACGAATTTTTTCGAGGCACTTACGATGCTCAGATGAAAACTTTTGAAATAATGAAAGTTGCGTAACATCATCAGGAACATGCACAAAAATTTCAGCATTTTTCGATTTTTTCTGATTTTCTACTGAATTAAACGGTGACGAACAGCAATCTGTCCCAATGCAGTCCCGAAAATAAAACCAACTTTGCATTAGTAACTCTCCTTGGCACAACAAAACAGCAAATAAAAGATACAAAGGAGTTGCTACAGAGGTAAACAAGCATCCTTGACTCAAGAAAACAAAAATAAAACAGCAAATAAAAACATGGGTTATCTCCCAGAAGTGCTTTTCTTTAATGCCTTTGAGCTAGGCATGAAGAGATGCATCAAGTATTGTCAAGACCAGAAAATCCAAAACCATAATTTGTCTTGACACTAGTATCATGTGAGTATTTCATCTTCTTCCTAGGGAAGTGTTCCATACCTTTCTTGAGTGGGAATTGAAATTTTATATTCCCCTCTCTCATATCAATAACAGCACCAACAGTTCTCAGAAAAGGTCTTCCCAAAACAATAGGACAAGAAGGATTGCATTCAATATCCAAAACCACAAAATCAACAGGGACAAGATTGTTATTAACCATTATCAAAACATCATCAACTTTTCCTAAAGGTTTCTTCATAGAAGAATCAGCAAAGTGAACATCCAAATGACATTTTTCCAAAGGTGCAAGCTTGAGAATATCATATAAATTTTTAGGCATAACCGAAATACAAGAACCAAGGTCACACAAAGCATTGCATTCAAACTCACTCAGTTTCATTTTAATAACAGGTTCCCAATTATCATCTAACTTCCTAGGGATAGAAGCTTCAAGTTTTAATTTTTCTTCCCTAGCATGCATGAGAGCTTTGATAATATGTTCAGTAAAAGCCATATTTATTTTACTAGCATTAGGACTCTTAGCTAGCTTTTGCAAGAACATGATGACTTCAGTTATGTTACAATTTTCGAAATTGAAGTTGTTGTCATAAAAAACAATGGAGCAATTATCACCAACACCTCTAAAAATTTCAGCACTTTTACTAGGAACAAAAGTAGTGCTATCAGGCAATTTAAAACTTTTTGTAGAGGTAGTAGAGACATTTCCAACACTTATTATCTTTTCACTAACAGTAGGGGGCGCATTAGCATGTGAGGCATCATTTGTTTCATTAGTAAAAATAGTGCAAACTCTAACAACACTATTTTGTTCAGCAATTTCAGCTTCTCTTTCTTCTCTCTCCCATCTTTCATGAAGTTCAGCAAGCATCCTAATGTTATTATCAATTTTAATTTGGATAGCATTGAGTGTTTTACTCTCTCTAATATCACTAGGAATAGCTTTTATTTTCAGCATTTCAACATCATGAGCAAGACTATCAACTTTAGCAGCAAGAGTATCAATTTTTCCTAGCTTTTCCTCAACAGTTTTATTAAAAGTAGTTTGTGTGCTAATAAAATCCTTAAGCATGACTTCAAGATCAGAGGGCACACTTCTATTGTTACTGTAGGAATTGCCATAAGAATTACCATAAGAGTTGCTACCATTAGCAGGATATGGCCTATAATTGTTGCTACCAAAATTATTCCTATAGCATTGTTGTTGAAGTTGTTATTTTTAATGAAGTTTACATCAACATTTTTCTCATCATGAGCAACCAAAGAAGCAAGAGGAATATTATTTGGATCCACAACACCATGTCCATTCGAAAGCATAGTCATAATAGCATCAACTTTATCACTCAAGGAGGAAATTTCCTCAACAGAATTTACCTTCTTACCAGTTGGAGCCCTTTCAGTGTGCCATTCAGAATAATTTACCATCATATCATCAAGAAGCTTTGTAGCAGCACCCAAAGTGATGGACATAAAGGTCCCTCCAGCAGCCGAGTCCAATAAGTTCCTTGAGAAAAATTTAGTCCTGCATAAAAGGTTTGGATGATCATCCAAGTAGTCAGTCCATGAGTGGGGCAATTTTTAACCAAAGACTTCATTCTTTCCCAAGCTTGGGCAACATGCTCATTATCAAGTTGCCTAAAGTTCATAATACCACTTCTCAAGAGATAATTTTAGCAGGAGGATAATATTTTCCAATGAAAGCATCTTTGCATTTAGTCCAGGAATCAATACTATTTCTAGGCAAAGATAGCAACCAATCTTTAGCTCTTCCTCTTAAAGAGAAAGGAAACAATTTCAGCTTAATAATATCACTCTCTACCTCCTTATACTTTTGCATATCACAAAGTTCAACAAAGTTGTTTAAGTGGGCAGCAGCATCATCAGTACTAACACCAGAAAATTGCTCTTTCATAACCAGATTTAACAGTGCAGGCTTAATCTCATAAAATTCTGCTTTAGAAGCAGGTGGAGCAATGGGTGTACAGATAAAATCATTGTTGTTTGTGCTAGTAAAGTCACACAACTTAGTATTTTCAGGATTACTCATTTTAGCAAGCCTAAAACAAGCAACAGGGCAACTCGAAATTAAAAACTAGATGCAGGAATTTAATTTTTTTGGGTTTTTGATTTTTAACAGCAAGCAAAACAAAACTAAAACAAGACAAAAAACAAAGTAAAGAGATTGGAACTGAGAGACTCCCCTTTCCAATAGCCTCCAAGTCCCCGGCAACGGCGCCAGAAAACAGCTTGATGGCTACGTGTTGGTGAACCCCAAGAGGAAGGTTATGATGTAGACAGCAGAAGTTTTCCCTTGAGAAATCTACCCAAGGTTATCAATCCAGTAGGACTTGACGATCTATCGGAAGGTTGTTGATGTTGACTCCCCCTGGCGCTAGGGAGCTTGCACCAACGTGGAATCTGCACAGACACAAACCAGAACTTTGCCCAACACGAAACAGAGAGGTTGTCAATCTCTCCGGTCTTGCAGAAACAAAGAGTTAAACGTATGGTGTGGAAAACAGCAGGAAAACAGCAAGTAACAGGAAACAGATGATTGCAGCAGGTTGTGTAAACAGTATGAGGAAATTGGACCAGGGTCCACAGTTCACTAGTGGTGTCTCTCTCAGAACAGATAACTAGCATGTTGGGTAAACAAATTACAGCTGGGCAATTGACAAATAGAGAGGGCATAACAATGCAATACATGCCAAGATGTCTACTATGAAATCTAGTTGGGCATTACAACAAAGTACATAGACCGTTATTCCAACAGCATCTATGCCTAAATAATCCACCTTCAAGGCAGCATCCGCATCCTATTCAGTATTAAGTTGCTAACAACAGATTATTGCATGAAGTAAAGTGTGTAATGTAATCAATACAAGTGCCCTTGGACACTGCACCAATGTTTTATCCCTAGTAGCAACAGCACATCTACCATCTTAGACCTTTCTGTCACTGATCCAGATATCTAGAGACTGAACCCACTATCGAGCATAAATACCCCCTCTTGGAGTCACAAGCATCTACTTGGCCAAAGCATCTACTAGCAACGGAGAGCATGCAAGATCAAGAGCACATAGATAAACAACTTGAATAAACATGGTATCAATATTCATCGGATCCCAGCAAACACAACATCTAGCATTACAATAAGATGATCTTGATCATGTTAGGCAGCTCACAAGATCTAAACATGGAGGCACAAGGTAGAGAGACAACCATCTAGCTACTGCTATGGACCCGTAGTCCAGGGGTGGACTACTCACGCATCACTCCGGAGGCAGGCATGGTGATGTAGAGCCCTCCGGTGATGATCTCCCCTCCGGCAGGGTGCCGGGAAGAGCTTCAGAACTCCTCCGATCTGAGATTGACGATGACGGCCGCGACGGAACTTTTCGTGGAATATGATCGACCGTAATAGGGTTTTCGCGTCGCGGAGAATATATAGGCGAAGAGGCGGCGTCGGTGGCCGAGGGGGCCACCACGCCATAGGGGGCGCGGGCCCACCCTGGGCCGCGCCCTAGTGTGGCGTGGCCCCCTGGTGGGTCTGCTCCGACTCCCCTTTGGACTCCGTGATCTCCTCGTGATATTATTGACGATGTCTTTTGTTTCGTCCAATTCCGAGAATATTTCCTTAATAGATTTTCTGAAACCAAAAACAGCAGAAAACAGGGAACTGGCACTGTGGCATCTTGTTAATAGGTTAGTCCCAGAAAATGCATAAAAATGATATAAAGTGTAACCAAAACATGTAGCAATTGATATAATAACAGCATGGAACATCAAAAATTATAGATACGTTTGAGACGTATCATTAGCCCCGATAGCCCACCGGACTATTAGCCACACCCAATCGGCCTTCATCAAAGGCCGCCATATCCATGAAGGGGTGGTCTCCTTACAGGAGATTGTTCATGAGACCAAAGTTAGGAAATTGGCGGGAGTATTCCTGAAACTTGACTTTGAGAAAGCCTACGATCGGGTTAACTGGGATTTCCTCAGGGGGTTCTTCTGCGCGCTGGATTTGACCCTGGATGGGTCCATAGGGCGCTTAGTTTGGTCTCGGGGGCCAAACTGCTATTACCATTAATGGGGATATGGGCAATTTCTTCCGCAATGGGCGTGGAGTTCGCCAAGGGGATCCTCTCTCCCCTTTGCTCTTCGACTTTGTGGTAGAAGCCTTGGCCGCCATCTTGGATGCAGCCAGGGGGCCGGTCATATTCAGGTCGTCATTCCCCACCTCATCCCCGGAGGTGTGTCGCACCTGCAATATGCTAATGACACGATCATCATGTTCCAGCCGGACGACTTGGCTATCGCCAATCTCAAATTCATTCTCCTATGTTTTGAGAATATGTCGGGGCTGAGGATTAACTTCCACAAAAGTGAGGTGCTGGTCTTGGGGACTGATAATGTGGAACACCAACGGATTGCAGACATGCTTAACTGTAAGCGTGGAACCTTCCCGTTCACATATCTAGGTCTTCCGATTAGTGACCATGCGCTTTGTGCAGGGGATTGGGGTCCCCTGACCGCAAAGGTGGGAAAACGCGCTGACCCCTGGTTTGGGAAGCTCATATCCTCAGCTGCTAGACTGGCGCTGACCGACGCATGCCTATCCAGTCTTCCCCTCCATGCGATGGGTGTTTACCTTCTTGGAGATGGGGTGCACAAGACAATGGATAGACATAGATCCCGGTTTTTCTGGGAGAGCAACGGGCTAAGCGCAAATACCACTGGGTTCGGTGGTCGGCAATGTGTCAACCGAAAGCCTTGGGGGCCTCGGAATCATTGACACCAAACTCATGAACATTTGCGTTATGGCTAAGTGGGTTTGGAGACTGCTCTCGCATCACCGTGGGTTATGGGCGGACATCGTTAGGAGAAAATACTTGCGTACCAAGGACGTTCTGATTAACTCCCATAGCCCTGGTTCCCAATTCTGGAATGCCCTTCAAAAGGTGAAGGAGGTGTTGCGCCTGGGGGCATGACACTATGTTCGGGATGGCAAATCGACGAGATTCTGGGTTGACTGGTGGCAGGGGTCGGGGCCCCTTGCCATTAGGTTTCCGAATCTCTTCGCCATGTCCGCTGACCCTGATATTTCGGTTGCTAGAGCCTTCTCGGACAACGGGTGGAACATCCACTTTCGCCGGGTTTTGGGCCAGGCCGACATTCCAGAGTGGGACGACCTACGTCGCCAAACGGCGGCTGCTCGCTTGTTGGATGGGCCGGATGAGCTGTCCTGGACGTTGAAACCTACGGGCAACTTCTCGGTCAAATCTTTATACCGGAAGCTTTGCCAAGGGTTTCCGCGGAAACATTACAGCGAGATTTGGGGGATTGCGGTTCCCTTGAAGATTAGGGTTTTCCTCTGGCAATTAGTCAGGAAACGTCTACCAGCGACAACCTAGTCCGCCACAGGGGCCCCTCGAATGGCCTTTGCGAGATGTGTGGTCAGGTGGAGGACACCAACCACATTTTCTTTGGCTGCGTCTTAGCCAAGTTCCTGTGGAGCGCAGTTAGGGAACTGCTGCATTGCTCCTGGAACCCCACGTGTTTCGCGGAGCTCTATCGACTCCTTCTGGGGTACACGGGTCGGGCACGTAGAGTCTTATGGATTTGTTGCGCGGCGCTTTGTTGGACTCTCTGGAATTTGCGGAATAAATACACTATAGAAGGGATCTTCCCCTCACAGCCGGCTGACTGCCTCTTCAAAATGACTATGTACATGCAGGTGTGGAAGCCAGTGGCTAGACGCCAAGACAGAGGCGAGGTGGAGTCGGCGATTCGCGAGATACGCCGGCTCCATGACACCGTCAGGGAGCGTCCTTGACCACCTGCTACACCGTCTCCTCTTAGTCTCCACCGTAGCGCCTACGGGCTGTGTTTGTGTGTTGTGTGGTGCCCTCGTCTGAGCGGCCTTGTGTAGCCTGCGTGCTACTTGGATTTCTTTGGTGTCCTGCGTGACCCTTTAGGGCTTCTTTGATTTGTAGGGAAGGAAAATTAAAGGAACATGAAATAGGAAGGAATAGAAAAGGATGGCAGCGGTAATCCTTTCCCTCGTTCCTTGTCTCACAGGAATCAAAACATGAGCTCTGAGTAGATTTTTTTCCTACGATTTTGGACTGAATCTGACAGCTAGAGGAAAAATTCCTATGAATTTCCCTTCCACCATTCCTATGAATCAAAGGGATGAACAGTAGCATCTCTTTGAAATATTCCTAACCCTCTACTTTTCCTTCATACTTCCTTCAAATCAAAGGAGGCCTTATGTTGTTCGGTTGTACTTTGTATGCACTCGCCGGTTGGCTTTATTAATTTAAAGCTGGGCTCTTCTCGACCCTTCAGTCTATAAGATTATGATCCTACTTGTATAATTTGAAAATCAGCATTTTGTTTCCATACAATTCCACTGATTTTATTCGTGTAAATGACAAATAATTTAGATTCGGTATTAATAGCATTCAAGAGTTCACATGTTTTAATTTGCACGCTGTATTCACGGGGCTCCCAAGTCCCATCCCTTTGACGACACAATTGCATCAAGACCAATTGAGAATAAGAAAAAACTTCAGCCTAGCTATTATGAGACGAGAATCATTATGAGCGTTCTATCAGTTAATAATATTTGTTCTATCTTTTGACCACAAGATCTTTTGAACGATGTTGAATGTGTTTTTGGCATCAAACATGACCGGAAAATAAGAGAAAATACATACAAGTCATATCTCTTACGGGCACGCATGCATATTGCAAATGTGCTTAAGTTTGTCTTCAGTTTGTTTAGGTTATATTTCTTTTATTGGATACACATAGAACTGCTAATTATATTCAAAAGAGATTTTTTTTCTGCAAAAGAAATAAACCTACAATGAGAAGGAGAGTAATATTTAGAGTACTTCTAAAGAATGCTTCTGTTCGATTTTTTATAGCTTCATGATACTATTGGGACATTCGGACAAAAAGTGATGACTTTTAAGATCATTTTGAGTGAGTTCTTTTCTTTTTTATCAAATTACATTTTAATTAAATAAAATAGAAACTTCTGTTTTTGCGATATTACATAGCTATTTCTTTCTATACTCAGTTGAATTATGTCTACATGTGGGGTAAGAAAAACTTGAGAAAACATTGTGCGCCTCCGTGCTGTAGATTTTTTTTCTCCCCGTCGCATTGCAGAGACATGTTTACTAGTCTCTTCTTATATTCTGATATCCTGCATGCTCCTCTTTTTCTGGTACGGCGCTTTGGCAATCTTAAACAACAATCAATCTCTAGCAAATTATTTCGTCCTTGTGTATGTACACCTATCATAGTCATCGACATAAGCTTATCTCGCGTTTCACTGTAATGATCTTTCTTGATTTTTTTTTCTTACTAGGGATATAATCTAGCAACTTCTGCAGACGCGCAGATAGATTCTGCCTTTAGATGCCGGTGAGTGCAAGATGGTTTAACGAACACTTACACAATCACGTTTTCCATGCACTTCGTTCTGACTTCGATCTTCTTCTATTTTTCTTATGTGGGCTGACTACAATCTGGCATAGCATATCCCTCTCTATTTGACTGTTGTACATTTGCTCCCCGCACTAGGTATGAATCCATCTTCCGTAATTTCTTTCAGCAGGTAAAAACGTCGTAGATTGATTAGTTGCAAGACGTGGCACACATTCATTCATGTAACCAGCATCTCCAACATATTCGCTATGGGTGTGTTTGGTTTCGGAACCAAGTGGAATGAAATGTCATGATTTCATTCCAGAGGAATGGGTTTATTCCATTCTTGTGCTTGGTTGAAGTAAAAAACGGAACTAGGGCAACTATCCCAAAAATTGTTTTAAAAAGCTTTTAGATAAAAGAAGATATGTAATCTAGTGAATGATAGTGAATGGGTTCAATATTTTGTTCCACCATCTAACACATGGCATATGCCATCATATGTCAAGAGGATGTTGAATGTTCTCCTGACTTGGGCGCAATAGATGTGACCAATACGCATAGGCGACATTGACTTCAGCTTCAGTAAACAAAGACTTCAATGGAATATATGGTACCAGCTGGCGCAGCTTAAATTGGCGAGCCACACGATCTGGATGATATGGCTCGGCTTTACACGTGTTAACGTTCTGAAACAAAAATCTCCAAGGAAGAATACCCAGAGTGTAGAAATCATGAAATCACTTTGTTGTTGATCCACTTCAATTAAGTTAAATGATAAATAGGGACATCGAACGATAGTTTTTGGGTTCATGTTCTATTCTAGGGAAAATTCATTGGAAGCCTCAACATCGTATTTATCATAGTTGGTTGCATAGGCAAGCTCTTAGGAGTTTGAATATGATATCGTTTACCTTTAGCCACCAAATTTTGTTCAAATAAATATACAACCATCCTAATGATATAATGAGTTGGCTAAGGTGTCTTATAGTATGAAGGCATGAAAACATGCCTATTGATGCGCCACAAAGAAACGTATAAAGAAGAAAGGGCCGGTGGAGAAAGTGAATTTTTTCGCCCTAGGGGAATCGGCCAACTCGACGAATATATTGTACTCCACCAACAAAAACAAAACTGCCTAGCCGAAGCGGAATAAACTCCGCAAGGTTCATACGACCATCACAAAGGCTAGTGAAAATCAGAGGTTTCCCAAGCTGGTTGTGAAAATGATCACACCAATCCTGGAAAGGTACCAATTTGTCATCATGATTAGAAGAAAACTCATACCATAATTTCAAAAGAACAAATAAAAATTCCGGAAAAATAAGCAAATAAGGGTCTACTTTAATGAGTAGAGGGATATACTATTCATAAGGATCCGTGGAGATAGGAAGACCAACCATAGGTAGCCTATCGATTAAATTAATCGCATGTTCACCACACAACAACAAAAAAGTGTTTGTTTGAGGACTCCACTTTTCTAACAAAGATTGCAACAAAGAATAAGATGCAAAATTTATGCGACTACGTTGCAACTTCTTTATTGCAATCTTTCTTTTAGAAGTGGATTCCTCAAACCACCACTTTTCCGTTTTCACATGGTGAACATTGATTACTTTAACCGACATGATCTGTGTGGTTGAACTTCCTATTGTCGGAGATCCTTATGAAGAGTATATTCCTCCACTCAATAAGCTAGACCCTTCTTTAATTATAGAGTGAGTTCCACTTTTTACCTCATAGGTGTGTGTTTTAACGCTTATTACCTCATTTAGTAAAATAAAAAACTGAAATACATCATAAATAAAAAAACTAACATGGTTTTACCCCCATTTTGTCATTTTGCATGTTTTGTTAGAATATATCGGCATCTTAGTATTATGTCGTGCGTCAAAATATGTAAAGATCGGAGGGCCTAATTAATGATAATGTCCAGTCTTCTCTTCACCATCTCTTCAATTCATCGGCGTTCCTGATATTTTTGAGTCACAATTATCACCTCACACCTTGCCCAACAGAAATGCATCAAAAAAAGAGGGTCCAAAGTTTCTAAAGTGTGTAATCTAGACGATTTTTTATTAGATGGATAATTAGTGTCACAAATGCTTGACTAGAGGGTAAAAAGTGGAGTTCACTCTTGTATCTATTTCCGAACTTTTCATTCAACCTTTTGAAAGTATAGGAGGAGTTTTCTTCTAAACGTGATAAAAAGATGGTATCTTTCTAGGATTGGTGTGATCATTTTCACAACCAACGTGCGAAACTTTTGATTTTACTAGTCTTCGTGATGGTCATATGTATATGGCGGTGTTTATTGCGTTTTGGCTATGCAGTTCTGTCGTTGTCGGTGGAGGACCATATTCGTACAGGTGTCCTTGTCATGGTATCTTGGATTGCCATACGGCAAAAAAAATCACTTGCTCGACGGGCGCTTTCTTATTTGTATTTCTCTCTAGTGCATCAGTAGGCCTCATGTCGGGCCTTCATATTGTAAGGTAACTTGGTCAACTCATTATATCATAAGATGGATGCATTTTTATTTGAAAAAACTTTTGGGATCTAAAAGTAAAGGAAATCGTCTTCCCACTCCTAAGACTTTGCAACCAACTATGAGAACGCTATGTTCAGGCCTCCAAATGAATTTTTCACTGAAAATCAGCTACTGAGGGCTTTCAGGATTTTTGTCTTCCTTGGCACGCCGCTGGTTTTTATTTCAAAACATTGGCACATCCGCACATGCATAGCCGAGCCATATTCTCTAGATTACGTGACTCACAAGTTCGAGCTAGACCAAATGATACCATGTAACCCATTGAAATCTTTGTTTACCAAAGCTAAACTTTGTGTAGCGTATACATATTGGTGACATCTATTGTGTCCAAGCCGGGAGAACATCCAGCATCCTCTTGACAACACTCATTAGGACATATACTCTTTGCCCTGGGCTAGATGGTGGAACAATTTTTTGAACCCATTCACTGTCATTTTGGATAGCCGCAGGGCTGGTAGTTTGCATGGAAAAATCCCATATGATGAGAGGAAGACTACGTAAGCAAAACGAGAAACATTTATGCTTCATTGCGAGCTATCAAATTACATTTTTTAATCATAAAAGAAGTATCAACATATGTCGAGATGTGTACATTGCTTATAGTGAGGTAAAAGAGTAAGAGATCCTGGATTATTGGAACCCGATTTTGGCTGATTTTATCGGATTCGACTTCGTGTACGATGGGCGGGAGGGTGGTATGGCCGGGTTCGACTTCCGCCATGGATTTCAAGGCAATTTAAGGTGAAACCCTTGTCTAGCCCGAGGCTGGAACCAACGACGGTAACGCTTTTGGCATCGTTACCTTTTGGAGGCGTCGTTTGGGGATGCTCTCTTCTCCTTCATCTGGAGATAGCTCGGGGGGAAACCTAGACCGGCGTGGTCAGATGATGGGGCGTGGTCTTTTGACCCGTTTTTTTTAGAGCTTCAGCGTCTCGATGCATTGACCTGGCGAATCTTCTAAATGGAAGCTTCTTCAACTAGAAAAAATATGTAAATGAAAGATTAAAATTTAGAACGTTCCCCAAATAGATATTCCGAAGATTAAAATACCGTATGCCTCAATCCAGAGGCGCAAAAATCAAGCAGCATGTGGCGTCTGTACTTGGAAAAGTCGGTGGTATAAATAAAACTTATGGATCCGAGGTGAAGGTTGCGTACACAGTTTTGACCTGTTCATTCTTTATTTACCAATCGACCCTCCCTGGCACCGTAGCACCGCATGCATCTGTTTAGGTAATTCTTTTTTTTTTTGAGATTTGTTTAGGTAATTCATTACAGTAAAACGCACACATCTTGCTCTTAACACCCATGGCTCATAATCAAACCCAGTAATATCCTGACACAGAAAGAAACCAGAAGCATCCTAGGCACCGTGATTTGATTTGACATCACGGTGCTCATGCCATGACACATCTCGGTTGCTAGCTAGTAATTCCAAGCAAAGAAAAAACACAACCAAAAAAGGGCTAAAACCAAGCAGAAGGCAAGAAGGAACCAAGGGGTGGGCACAGCTAGCATTGTTCTTGTTCTAGCTAGGCTCCCTGAATACCAGGCGCCCGGCTCGTTTTCGAAGCTCGACACAATTCCCTCCTCGCCACCCATTTCCAGCCCCCACTTTTGTTTCTTTCCTGCACCCACTACTCCACATTTCGCTCTCGCCTTGCCTCCTCGCTGCCGGGTTGGAGGTGGAGACAAGAGGAGGAAAAAGAACTACCTGCCTACCTTTTACGACAGAGGAAGAAGAAACATCGATCGCGGCGGATGAGGGTCCATGCGTCGCGCCGTCACCTTGTTTTTACCGCGGCCGGGCTGAATGTCAAATCATCATCATAACCTCAATAATGTCCCCCGCGACATCCCCAAGCCTGCCTCGGCCGACGAGCTCGTCAAGAATGGCAAGAAGAAGAAGGTGAGTGACATGATGCCTCATCACCAGCGCGGCAAAATCGATCCTGACAACAACAATGTGGCTGATTTGATTTGTTTTGTTCTGCAAATGACAGTCCTTCATGTCCAACATCTTCCGCAAGAAAGGGAGGAGCGGCACGGGGAGCTCGGACAAGAGGACCACCTCGCGCCGAGACATTGTCTTCGATTTGGACGAGAAATGCGGTGGCGGTGCCGGCGAGAGGGCGGACACCACAACGATGGCGGAGGAGTTCTTGGACGCGACTCCCACCGTCCGCAAGAGCGCTTCAGGTGATTCACCAGCTAGCACTCGTGTATAAGTCGCGACGACGAGTTTGTTTGTGCTCTTTGTCATGATCGTCGCGGTTCTGATTTCGTTTTCTCTTCTCTTGGCCGGCCGGGCGTCAGATCGGCATTGCACGTCCCGAATCGAGAGCCTCACCCTGGGCTGCCTGGATTCACCCAACAGGCAGAACGTCGACACCAGGGAATACAGGTGACAGGAGCTCTTTGGTTCAGAAATTTTGATTGGTTGGAAGAGAAGAAGTTGATGAAATGGTGTTGTTGATGTTGCAGGGTGTTCGTGGGCACGTGGAACGTGGGAGGGAGGCCTCCTAACAGCAGCCTTAACCTAGAAGATTTTCTCCAGATCGAAGGTTTACCTGACATCTACGTCCTAGGGTACGTACTTGCAACATTTCCCGATCGATCCGTGAGCTGCACTCAGCGAATTTTCACGCGGTCGTTGCTGCACAATATCACACGGGAATGAGGACAGCCGTTTGATCGCCTGAATTTGGGGCAGGTTCCAGGAGATCGTTCCTCTGAACGCGGGGAACGTACTGGTGGTAGAGGACAACGAGCCGGCGGCGAAATGGCTGGCGCTCATCTACCAGGCCCTCAACAAGCCCCTGCAGCAGCAACAACAACAACAGACACAGGACCAGCAGTCCTCCGGCGACGAGCTGTCCCCGACGGAGTCATCCACCGCCGCCGCGTCCACCTCCACATCCGCCCAGACCCTGACCCGCCAGGGTGCCGGGCGCGACCGCGGCCCGTCCATCCCCAAGTCCTCCAGCGGCGGCTCGCTCTTCTTCCACAAGCCGTCCCTCAAGGCGCTCAGCAAGAACTACCGCGTCAACAGCGCGCTCGTCAAGACCTGCACCTGCATGTCCGACCCGTCCACCATGGTGCGCCGCGCCCGGGAGATGCGGGACTTCATCTACCGCGTCGAGGCCTCGTCGTCGGGCGGCGAGGAGCCGGACCAGTACCCCACCTCGTCGTCCTTGGCGACGGGAGTAGGAGGACTCGATGCCATCGGCGGCGGCAGCGGGATGAACTACTGCCTGATCGCGAGCAAGCAGATGGTGGGCATCTTCCTGTCGGTGTGGGTGCGTCGTGAGCTGGTGCAGAACATCGGCCACCTCCGTGTGGACTCCGTCGGCCGAGGTATCATGGGCCGCCTGGGAAACAAGGGCGGCATTGCCATGAGCATGACGCTGCACCAGACCAGCGTGTGCTTCGTGTGCAGCCACCTGGCCTCCGGCGAGAAAGAAGGCGACGAGGTGCGCCGCAACGCGGACGTCGCCGAGATCCTCAAGACCACCCAGTTCCCGCGCATCTGCAAGGTGCCCGGACAGCGGATCCCCGAGAAGATCATCGACCACGAGTAATTAATTTAGCCCAACCCACAAAACAAAATTCACATGCTCTTCTTGTGCTTGATTTTGTTTGTGGAAAAATCATCCAGCCGGATCATATGGCTCGGCGACCTGAATTACCGTGTCACGCTGAGCTACGACGAGACAAGGGTGTTGGTCGAGGACAACGACTGGGACACCTTGCTCGAGAACGATCAGGTATGTAAAACCCTGCATTTTTCAGATATGCTACAGTGGATACAGCAAAAAAACTGTGGGTTGGAGGCAAGGAAAACCAGCTGACTGACTGACAAGATGGATATCCCTGGACAGCTGATGATCGAGAGGCAGGCAGGAAGAGTGTTCAAAGGGTGGAAGGAAGGCAAGATCTACTTCGCACCGACGTACAAATACAAGCTGAACACCGACTCCTACGCCGGGGAAACCACGAAATCGAAGAAGAAACGGAGAACGCCTGCGTGGTACGAGAAGAACAATAAGGCCTTGTTTACCTCTAGTGTATTTTAGGGGATGGGAGGGGATTATTTCGGATCCCCGAAATTCCCCACTAGTCTGTTTACTTCTAGTGTATTTTAGGGGATGGGAGAGGATAATCTCCAAATATCCCCTACCAACCACCTCATTTTTGCCTAACACAAAAACTCTACTCCATGCTAGTGTATTGTAGGGAAGAGTATTTGTGGGGATTTGTGGGGATTTGGTATTCACCAAATCCCCTCCCATCCCCACTCTTCCCATCCCCTATAAAACCCCTGAAGTAAACAAGGCCTAAGTGAATCTGAACTCTGAATGTGAGGTTTTCTGACGGTTACCTCCATATGGACGTAGGTGTGATCGGATACTGTGGCACGGCCGGGGCATAGAACAGCTGCAGTACATCAGAGGCGAGTCCAGGTTCTCCGACCACCGGCCGGTCTGCAGCGTCTTCGTGGTCGAGGCTGATGTAGATAATGGGAGCAAGATCAGGAAGGGTTACTCCACCCTGGACTCCAGGATCCACTGCGACTCGCCGTTGCAGATACCCCAGAGACACAGCTTCTATGACTTCTGACTTGTGATAGTGATCTTCATTTGTTGTCTATATTATAGCTTACAAGGATTAGAAATGTGTGTAGTGGGGGGCTGAAATTTTTCAACTTTCATGCCTAGCAACTTTTCTTACCAACTGAAATGTAAATGGTGGCTTCTAGCAGATACATAAGCTGTTGCCAAACCCTTGAGTTTTGACACACCTAGTAACAGTACAATTATGTCGTTTTTCAACCAAAAGCAGAGTCAAAAGAAGGAAAAGTAAACTTCGATTCTGATTTGTATTAGTTAGGAAAAGGACAGATAAATACCTTCAGATCTCTAAAAAAAACACAGGATAATACAGCATATATTCCACCACATGTAACTCAAAAAATTCTGAATGGCATAAGATAACTGAGTGTAACAATGTATTTATTGCTGTTTATCATCTGATAAGTACCGTATGTTGCCAAAAGGTCCTTCGAATAAGGTCACAAGGTGCCGACTACAAAACAAGTCAGGCAGCACTTCACGATTACGTTAAGGATTGTTATCACTCTTAATGTTCATCTATTTCTGGGAGTTCGCTTTGGTGGAGCTGATATCAACATCTGGAATGTATGTTTCATGGTGATACTTCACGGGTGAGATACTTCACGGGTGAGACGAATTGCCACCTTTATCTGCTGATGTAACACCTTCTCCTGGCGAGCTTGTCAACTTAACTGTGCTTGATTCAGTTTCTTCTTTCGTTTCAGATCTAGTCTCGGTTTCATCCTTTACAGAGTCGATCTCTGTTTCGCGCTTCTTCTCAGACAAAATCTCGGTCTCTTCCTTCTCCTCCGATGAAGTCTCTGTTTCTCCACTCTTTTCAGATGCAGTCTCTGTTTCCTCAATCTTGTCCACTTCAGTCTCTTCGGTCTTCAGACCTGAGCTACATTGTTGGGCCCCATGGTTCTTCATCAGATAGGGCTCCGAACCAAGAGCAGAATTCTCAGGGCTCCAGAACAATGGCATCTTGCTGTCATCCTCTCTCACCCTTGCAGCGTACTCATTTATGTCAAAACTGGCCTGGCCTCTACCGCCAAATGCACATTCTAACTCATCCATGTTGAAAAGCTCTTCCATTATCTTGTCGGTTTCAGGATTATCTGGGTATACAAATTTGACCTTATTTCTCGTTTTCGGCTCAAGAATGGGACTTGCCATCTGCATTCAGATCCAGAACTTAGATGTGGAAATAGGACACAAAAACTGTAAGAAACACAGGATGATTCATCTTCTTTTATGGACTTTAACTGCTACTCATTGACAGGTTCTCCACAAGATCAAAATGAGAACATCATGAAGAAACAAATACAAGGTATTCCGATGTAAAAAAAAAATAGAACACGCTGTGGTATCATATATACGCAGTCTAATGCAAAGAGGAGAATAGAGACATGCTTTGGCAATACACAAATACACATAATCCAAATGTTTTTGATTAATTAAATAGATTAAAAAGATAATTATATATTCTACAAGCCATACCTTCCAGAAAGACTCAAAAAACCTGGGAGCATTGTAAAGAATTGCCACACCCAATCTTTCAGGATAATGACCTTGTAGGACATCTGCTGTCAACTTTGTCACGTGAAGTGATAAGTGAGACATGCCGAAGCCAGCAAAATCAATGAGCCAAACCATCTGATCCTGCCCAGGTGGAAGATTTAGGATTGCATTCTCCATACAGTACACCAAATACCTGACCTGCCCCTTGGCCTTCTTGGTATTCTGAAAACGGGACATAAAAAATTAGAATGACTAAATGACACAATCTTCTGTTCATATGAAATAAATATGCACATTTGATAAAAGCAGAAAAAAGAGCATGATTAAACCTGGCATGAAGGTCTCATGACAAGAATACTCCGTCCACTCTTGTCAAAAGAATTACTTCGGTAAACTTTTCCAGTCATGGCTTCATCTGATATGTCATCCTATCAAGAAATTTTAACAACACTGTTCATCAAATACTGTGCCATAAAAAACTGATTACAATAATGCATGATTTATAAGGCATACTAGAAAGCTCCGTGATGGCATGAAGAAAATCACTTGCACCACTTGGATACATGATTTGCTATTTCTTTCGAGAAATATAGGTATTATTAAATCAAAAGGTGAGAATCTAACCCAACGGATCTCATCAGGCTTATACTCTGAACGCCATTTCAAGGTTTTCATAAGCATTTTGGTAGCCTTCTTCACGTCCCAGTTCCTTGCTATCAGATACCTCGCAATTGAACCATCTGAGCAATACAGTGCAGATTTTCCTGATAGTTTTCCTAGGGCAGCTCTAACTTCACCAATCTAACAAGAAATAATATAAATATGAGAAAACAGCACTGTTTGTGTGCAAAGCAGGGTAAATGGAACAATTAGCTCCCCAAAAGTCTGACAAAAAAATATCGAGTTGCGTCTAAGCAAAATATATTTAACTCAGGTGATGTAGGATCACCTTGGACAGCTGTTGCTCATATAATGCTGCTTCTTTCGTATGGCCATTGTTTGCACTGCTCCCTGAGCTCATAGTTCTCTTTTGCTATTACCTATTTTACACTGAGTTACATTGAGTTAGATAAAAGAGAAGACACGTATTGAGAAACAGTAGGGGGGACAAGGTAAAACAATCTAGCAGGTCTGCACAGCATAGTGCAGTTCATACAGTTAACTCTTTCTGATAATTATAGCAGGATCATATTTAGAGGCGAGCCAAGAAATTTATGGACCATGCTGTAGGAGGTGGTCTTGTATTATTCATTGTACCTTACACAGCTATTTTTCTTAATTTTGTGGTTTACTAGTGTGGTAAAGTAGACCTGTAATTGTAAGCATAAGGAAGTTACTGAAGTTGGACTGCTGGAGTATGTTATCTCTGTGTATAAAATTTACCTACTCCTGTAGTATGGATCAATATTGTGTGTATAAGTAGACCAACATATATCATCTTTGTCCTCTAATATGTGCTAATACAACCTGAAGATACACTAAGATCAACCAATACAAAACACAGCAAACTTGGATTCCTTGAAGGAGCAGAATACAGCAAATTTAATGGACAAGTATACACTGATCACAAGAACAAGCACAAATTTTGGATGAAGTTGTCGTATCAACACTATCCAATAATCCTGCAGAGGAGGCACCAGCACAGCCCTGGAGCAGACTAGAGTCCCAAATTTTCATTGCCGGCCAACAAAACTAGCTACCGCGGAACCACTAAAAAACAGCAACATTCAGAGCGTCAACTTAACAGACAACCTCGAGTCCACGACCCTCGCCAATAAACATCCAGATCCCTGAAGAACCTAACGGAACCATGTGAAAGGGGGAAAATTGCGGAGCAGCGACTCAGCAGACACCACGAGTCCAAGGCAAGAATCATCCAAATTCCTGAAGGAACCTCCCAATCTCGCACGAAATCGCAGTAAATGAACAGAGCCAAGAGCCGCAACCCCCCAATTTTTGCTCGGGATGCTGCCGCCGACGCCGCGCCGCAAGAACCAAGAAACGCCTGTCGAAATGGCACACACCCCAAGACAACAAGATTCTCCTAAACCCACCCCCAAGAAAACGCCGCCGTAGGAATGCAAGATCCCAGCCTACGGTTGGCTTCAAGCTGATGACCAGACGCACCAAGGGGATCCCCGACACATCCCACCAAAATGGAAGCTTTACCGCACATGCAACAGATCGTCCGGAAGCAGAACCGCCCAAAAAGGGCATGGCAAATCTTCCAGGGGAAAAGGCGCTAAAAGCGAAGCCGACGGCTTCCCGACCCGAATCGAAGCTGCCAGCAAAAGCAAGGGCGCTCACCTCGGCGACGGCGAGAGACAGGATGCGCGGAGCACGCAAGGCCAGCCCGGGTCGTCCTCTCCGGTTCCCCCCTTGCTCGCGAGGACTCGAATGGACTACTTGGTAAAAGTGGAATCTGCTCCCCTCGATTCGTTTGGGAGAGAATAAATCTGACGGCCTACGTTGGTCTGATCCTCTGGCGTCGAGCTATCGGACGGCTGAAACGATTCCTTGGCCACTATGTACTTGGCGGTGCGCAGGACAATGGGAACCCGAAAAATTATTGGGATTGTCGGGAAGATGTGAGCTGTTTTTTGTGCTGTAGTTCGTTGGCGCTGTGATCCGCGAATGGGATCGGATTGGATTGTTAAGACTTGTGTTGGGGATCATGGCACGACAAGAATAAATGGTTAATTATCGTTAGAGATTGAAATGTGCTGTCTACACTATCAAAAGGCATAAAAACTAGGTACTCCAGCACGACCATTTTTGTCCATTTTTCCCTTCTAGTCTTCCTTCCCCGGAACTTATACTCGAAACTTGCGAGGTACGAAAATTAGAATACTTTGGGCGATCCACCTTGAACTTATACACCAGCGAGTCGAGCCAACCTAACACTTTAGCCCATTCATAAAATGATTTCAATGAGTATTGAATACTCGATTAACTCATTTAGCTCATATTATACCATCACATGGGTCAACACTGAACCCAAATCATTTGAAATCAAAGTAGCTAAGAACTCAAATCCCTCTTGCACTATTGGGTGCTATTTAACGATGCAAGTGGGATGGGCCCTCCCGCCAGGCCCGCCTTTCATCCCGTATGTAAATCCCAGTTATCTCGTTACTGCTATCCTGTTTTATGCGGGCGGAATAAACCGTGCAACCCACGTATCCCCAATCGTACCACAAGACAGTTGATAGTTGTATGAAGATTACGGCCGAATCTGTTGCATGCATGGTACGGGCCACTTCACTCTTTTGGCTGTTTGCACTTGGTAACATGCAACGAGTTAACCGCTGGCCCCATGGGACCCGCCTGTCCACATCCTAATGTCCCGTTTATCCCATTTAATCCAGACGGATCAGATTAGGCGGGAGGACGTCCCATTTTGTGCCACTTGCATCGATTAGTGCTATTCACATAGTAGCTCTGCGGCGGCGACTAGGTTGGAGAATGGCGAGCGCCTTCAGCAACCACTCCTTGTCTCTGGCATCAATGTGTTGTTGTGCCATAAATGATCATATTTTTCTATTAGAGTTCCTTTTCTTAACTAGCTTAACAAGCCAACTTGAGTATTACCAATTAAGTCGACCCGATTTTTAGTTCTGAGATCATCAAGTTAACAAACTAAGTCGAGTTCCGAATTTTGCTGCGTGATTTTGCATTATTGTACGAAGCAACATTGAATGCACCGAGATTTTTTTCAAAATTTAAACCTTACAAATGTTGTTTTTGATTATTATTTTTAAATAGAAGGAGCACAGGTAAAATGACTTTCCGCATGAAAGGACATTTAAAGAAGGAAATCCAAGGCATGATTGAATCCGCCAAGCCAAACAGAAGAGAATGCATATGATCTCAATCATTAAAATTGATTGTCACGTCCTCTCCCTTTCTTAAACTCCCAAAATAGGCTCTACTCCTCCGTGCCTGACACGAAGTAGTACTAGTTACCTACACACGACACGTATATAATTTACCAATTTGGGGATTTGTTCGTCCGTCGGCTGGGCGACAGGGCGAGCATGGCACTTGCTGCCTTGCTGGTTGCTGCCACGATACCCATTGTTAATCTAGGTGCATGATTTGTTCAAAAAAATCTAGGTGCATGATCCACGTTTGTCGGAGCACATGGCTGGATTCCAGCTACAGTTTTCTCATGAGATGACCATGATTGGAAGGATGGCATGAGCCATGAGGTATGCTGTGCCCTCTGTCTCACTTTTTTTTAGAGGATTCTCACTTATTAAGTGGACGCTGCCGTCTGTCAGACTGGAATATAGGGCTTAGCCACAGCTACAGGCCGGCCCAACAGAGAACTCCACCACTAGGCCATCCAACTCACGCACGCCCACGGACCCCTATACCCGATGGAGACGCCTCCGAGCAGCCCAAAATGGCCATCCTTCGTGCCACGTGTTTTACCAGTTCAGCCCACAGAACAACCATTATGGCGGGCCGCCCGTTCAGCTGTGCTACACCTTACAAAAATGGTTTTTTTTAGATGACCTTATTTCTTTTGCATGCAAAATAGGATTTGGACGGCGGAGCAGCTTCAACGTAGGGTTTGGAAAAATTGTGGGAATTGTTCACTTTCCAACGATATGTTCTACAAATGCCATTTCACCTCGTGCATTTGGAAAGAGATACTCGTTTGGTGCGGTTGCCACGATATTTTTGACGCTATGGGTCAATGTCCAACGAGACGGTCGTGGGTGAGTGCTGAGTGGTGGTCCAACCTTGTGCTCAACCATGGCGTGCCAAGCAAGGCGATGGCCTCCATCATCATGCTTATCTCTTGAAAGGGTTGGAAGGAACAAAACGTTAGGAACTTTCGCCATATTGCCTTGCCGGCGAACATGGTTATCTCTAGAATTATAAATGAGGCGAGAGCGTGGGTTTGGCCGGTGCCAAATTTGACCAATAAAATCCCGAGGGCGTAATCTCCTTTGTAAAGTCTCATGTCATAGTTAACAATTCTAAAAAATCTTCTTCTTATTCCATGAAAAGGCAAATCTCTTGAAGTATTCAACAGTTGAACCTCCTTAGTGGTAACAGACATAATACCAGGAGCAAAAGGGAATTGCATACTTAAAAATTCCTTACCTACCGAATCCTTTTTTTTTTTTGGCCAAGCAGGTCTCTGCAGTCTGCACCAGGTGGCTCCGCTCTTATCTTTTTTTTTTTTTTTGAAGTGTGGCAAAAGCATTGCCTTTTCGATCGCTCTTATCATGTCTTAGCTTTACTTCCATTGCAATGCAAGTTACACTAACACAAATCTCATCCTGCCAGGCCGGCCTAGAGCTAGGTTAGCTAGACTCGAGTCACTCGATCAGTCCTCACCTCTTTCCTGCATTTCGCAAGTATAAAGCTCGGCCTGCTACGTCTCCATTTGTATCGCAGGTCAGTCAGTGCTCCTTGACAGATCGAAGAGATGGCTGTTCTTCCTCTGTTTCTCTCTTGCATCCTCGTGCTGGCTCGCTCAGGTCAGTCAGAGCTTGCGACGAAGGCCAACACGCACAAGTGATGCGTTTGTATTGTATACTGAATACGGACATACAATGTTTGGTTTTGCAGGACCGGTGGTGGGCGTCACGTTCCACGTAACCAACAAGTGCCCCTTCCCGGTGTGGCCGGCGGCCGCGCCCAACGCCGGCCACCCCGTGATCGCCGACGGCGGCTTCTTCCTCCCGCCTGGCCAGTCGAAGCGCGTCAGGGCGCCGGCCACCTGGAACGGCCGCTTCTGGGGCCGCACCGTCTGCGACGTCACCGGCGCCAACGCCGCCAGCTGCATCACCGGCGACTGCGGCGGACGCCTCGCCTGCAACGGATCCATCGGCGCCCCTCCCGCCACTCTCGTGGAGGTGAACCTGCACGAGGACCAGAGCAAAGGGAGCTCCTACGACGTGAGCGTGGTGGACGGGTACAACCTCCCGGTGGCCGTGTGGACTAAGCCGGCGAACCGCAGTGGCAAGTGCTTCGTCGCCGGGTGCACCAAGAACGTGAACTCTGTGTGCCCGCCGGAGCTGCAGGTGACGAGCGGCGCGAAGAGCGGGACGGTGGTGGCGTGCAGGAGCGCGTGCCTGGCCTTCGGCCTGGACGCCTTCTGCTGCCGCGGCGCGTACGGCACCGCGGCGACGTGCCGGGGCAGCGTCTACTCCCGCCTCTTCAAGGATGCGTGCCCTAGCTACTACAGCTACGCGTACGACCAGGCCGCCACCACGGCGCGCTGCTACGCGCCGGAGTACGTGATCACCTTCTGCCCGTCCAGATGGGGCGCCACGCCCGATCGTGTGGCCCAGGTTTGATCACTGTCAGGAGCAGAACGCCGCGCGCCGCTCTTTCATCGTCACTACCAAACCCAACTATACTTACTGCGTATACTTGCGGTGTATGTATGTACGGGTGAATATATTTGTGCTGGTGTTGTAGAACTATGTTATATACGGGCTAGAATCGCTGCAAGCGTCTCCAACAGGGCCTCTAATCATGGGCGGAACTAAGATGGAGCATTAAGGGGGCCAAACATGCTAATCTTTTGTTAGAGGGACCAAACATACAATTTTCTTCAAAATCATAACTAATCTAGCCTTATATGCATAAAAAATTGCTTGACGTAACCATGCATAGGGGGGCCACGGCACCTGCTTGCCACCCCGCCCTTGCCTCTAATTCACGGATGGTGGCTTTGTGCCCTTGGACACGAAGCTCTGGGAGTACTTTGAGTAACTGAGACCGTAGCCTAAGTTGTACACGGTCTTGCCTTTGTAGAACCTGTACGTGCGTCCAGGATAGCCGGCCTGTTGACTGGTCGGCGCGCATCCGCATGTCCGTCATCGGCACGGCCGTGAAGCGTGAACTCCTTCGGGTCGCACCTCACCGGCAGCGGCAGCCTCCACCTGACTTGCAAGCGTCAGTCACTACTCACTAGGCATCAATGTTTTAAATAGCGGGTTATATCAAAAAGCGGCAACCTTTAAAAAAAATCACGGGGTTTGGTTTTCGAGTCCGGTTTCCCGATTAACCGGACCAACTCTATTCTTCTATAATGCAATGCAGCAGCTCCCCACCCTATGATGAGGTTATAATAGCGGGGTTAAATTGAAGCTAAATGAGACTATAACGAAAAATTGTATATGGATTCGTTTAGCGGCAACATGTTCAAAAAACTATAACGGGCTATTTAAAACTATGCTACACATGTGAAAAGTCGAAACGACGTTGAGCTCCTCTTGGCGAGTCTGAATGAGCGCATGCTCGTGAGCAATGCGTGCATGTTCTTGAGTGATACGAGTCTTCTCTGGAGCTATGCACTCCGCCTCTCGGTTGATGCGATTTTGCTCCGCAAGCAGTTGTTGACGACTCTCTTCTCCCGAGTCGCAGCGACAGCGTTGTCCGCCGAGACAAGTGTCTGAAGAGTATTGTTCAGGATGACTGGGTATATGAACGATCTCATCCAATCCCAATCATCCCTTGTGCCTACAGTAGGGAATTACTCACACATGGATAGGGGACACATATTGGCTTGGTGGAGAGGCATTGGTGATGACGACGGCGACGATCTTCCCCCTCGGGAGGCCGAAAATAGCCTCCAGAATCCAGTCCGAAAAAGAACAAAGGTTGGCGGCGGCTCCGTATCACGAATAGGAAAAATGAGCGGCGACTAGGGTTTTTCATCGTGGGAGAAAAATATAGGCCAAAGGCTTCGAGAGGCGGCACTGCAGGGGCCCACGTGGGTGGGGCCCGTGGCCTAGGGTTGACCCGCGGACATGTGAGGCCACCTGGTCGATCCCCTCCGTCTCACCTTCGGGCTTCGTGGATATTTTCGTCTAAAATAATTATTGGGGTAGTTTTTGGAATTATTCGGGAAACTTTTATCCTGCACAAAAACAAGACACCAAAGCAATTTGCTGAAAACATCGTTAGTCCAGATTAGTTCTATTCAAATCATGCAAATTAAAAACAAAACAATAGCAAAAGCATTTAGAAAAGTAGATACGTTTTGGACGTATCACTCCCTCCATCCGCGCCTTCTCATCCATACTCTTCTGGCCATCTTGTTCCCAAAGAACATATTTTGCGTCATACCTAATTTGCAGCATGTGTGAACTGACGTTGGGGTGGCGGTAGTAATAGCTGACCTCCTGAGTGCGTACGACAGCAGAAGCAGATGGGTCGTCCGTGCCGCCGCTGCAAATTTCGTGGGCTGCACCGCGCTGCAAAAGATAAGACATCGGAGGAATGCACGGTGTTGCGACCGAAGCTTGGCGCGTACCGGAGAAAGACTTCTTCCGTGTTGCAGACGACAGGACACCGGAGCAATGCACGTTGCTACGACCTAAGCTTGGAGCGTAGTGCAGCGGAAAACTGTCGATACAACTCTAGTGGTGGCCTGGCGGGCTTGGCATGGTCGTAATGAAGCCACACAAAACATGATAAACCATTTACCATCAATTGAAGGTTCAAAGAGATTTCTATGCAGTTATTATAAGATTACTAGATTATGTAGGCGCGCGTTGCCGCGCCCGTGTATTACGGCAATAGATTGTTAGGAATTGTTGGAAACTTTTTGGATTTTAACATGCTCCGACGTGTTGGTTAACCACGTGCAGGTTCAGCGTGTGAACTAACTCTCCATCCACATTTTTTGGTTAGTTAGTTGAATGATTGTGTTACTCACAGTAAAAGGAGAGGGCTAGCAATCGATTTCGCCAGCAGCTCAGGAAAATTCATAGCCGCTGTAGTGTAACATGAGGCATCGAATGTCTGGTTTATTGGCTGGAGCTGATCCCAGCACACGCAATGCACCAAACACACGGGGGACTGCTTAATTTATCACGTTTTGTCGAATGGATGGATATAACCCCACCGGAACCCAAGAAAGATCAGAGCATGCTAACTGAATTTTCAACAAAAGAACAAAATTCCAACCTGAACAATTCACCTAAACAGAATGAAACCACAAATATTAAGAACTTGTACCATGAACAGAACACTATCTGACCTGACCAATTCACCTAAACAGAATGAAACCACAAAGTGACGCAAATACACCAATCAATGAACATAAAGCATTATAAGCTGAGGAGCTTGCTAACATCAAAATGACAATCACCAGCCAAAGGCCGATGTGGCAGCGTTCTGCAACCGCCACCAACTTCATAGATAAGCTCACCTCGAAGATCTACCTAAAATCAGTTTCTCGAACCTCAAATAAATATATTTGTCAACACTGTGTGGAGAAAGTTCCTACTGTTATATTAAAATTCAGATCTGATACAAATTATCCAAGTTGCTTAAAAATGTCAACCAAGCATACCCTCCTTTCTTCTTTGCTTAAAAATGATATTTGATTAGATAGGGGAAAAATTAAGTGTGTGTGGGAACAACTTCAGTAGCATGCGCTGTTGCTTCTTAATTAAGAGGCAAACTTGATCAGTAAAGCTGGATTAAAAATAATAGTTGCTACAATTATCTAAGCAAATTAAGCAGTGTTAGAGGAAGGATGAGCTAGTACTGAAGTGAATACATTGCCCATATGCCCAAACGTACAAATCTGTATTGTCACTTTTGTCTAAAGCAACAAGGGAGTTCCCAAAATTCCAAAAGTAAAAAATCTTGCTACTGCAAATGCACCATTGCTACATATATCCAACGTTACAGGAAGTCTAAGATTTTCTTGATAATCAACTGACCATGAGATAACCTTAGAAAAATAGAAGGTGACACTAATAGCGATGGTTTGGATTAGCTCATTATTCAGCAAGTGAAATATTCAGATGATTGTGAAGGTACCATAGCTAATATGATCTTCTGGGGATTGAATTCTTGTTTACTGGATATATTTGAAGATTTACTATGTCAATTTCAGTCCTTGTTGAATTATTCCAATCTCCTGCAAGGAAAATAGAAGTATGATTTACAAAAGTGCCTTTCAGATATGGACCCGGACATGAAAGAGGAATAGAGGTACTGGAGTAGTGTAGGGAGGCGGTGTGCAGGAGCTCACCAACATCACCTCTCGAGCACCACATATTTGATCATAGAGGCAGCTGCAGACATGCAGTCGACTTGATCTGTGCAGCGCCTCCGTCCCCTCCCAACTGAGATCTCCAGGGTAACCGACCAATCAACTCCACAATCAAGAATTTCAAGGGGTTCGAGGGGTAGAATGTGCAGGGGAGACATGCTGCCGAGATGGACGAGCTCTTGTTTGGTGACCGTGCGACCGTATTGCTCCCTAGAACTCGCAACTTCGATGCTGCTTCCTTCCGTCCTCGGGTCGCCGGCGTTGTACTAAATAAATATAAGTGCAGCAATCTGAAACAATGTAATCTGGACATATAATATGAAGGGAAGAGCTGAGGTATTCAACGAACTCACCTGGCCTGAAGCCATTGCAAAAAACTGGAATCAGAAATTCCGCAGACAATAAAATCCGAGCCAATAAAATCCAACCAAACTGGAAGAACTCCAGAACCAGGATGAACAGAACCTGCAAATTGAGCTCGTTGCGATACCACCCGGTGAGGCCCGAATCGAAGATTGATGCTAAGGCACGCGTGGGGCTGGTCGCCCAGGCGGGCCACGTGCGGCCGGGCCGCTGGTCGCACTCGCAGTGGATCGAGCACATCGCGTTCGGCCGGCCCGCAGCGTGCCGTCGCGGTGGATCGATGGGGATTCCGTCCACGGCAAATCCTATAGGTCACCCTACGGCGACACTCGACGCGCGCGTCGCCTGAAGGGTGCGCTGATGGTGACGCTGGTGGGCCGGCCCATTAAGAGATGCATCGAGGCCGGAGCTGAGGAAGACGATGTGAGGCGGCGGCGAGGGAGGCAGCGAGGCTGGAGAAGAAAACGACCGCCGGAGACGGAGCGTACTCGCCGCCGACGGGGACGGCGCGGCTGGCCGCGACGTCGCCGGCCAGGCGAGGAATGGACCTCACCGTAGCCGGCGACGAAGCGGCTCGCCGTGGCGGCGCAGGTGGAGGTGAGGAATGAACTTAACGTAGGGGGTGGGGGTGCAGCTCGCCAGCGAGAGGAGTCGGTTAGGGTTTGGGGTGTGGGGGGGGGGGGGGGATTAGAGGGAGGTCGGGGGCGGCGGTGGGCCGGCGGGGGGCGGTTGGAGGAGGGCGGAACGGCGAGGCGCCGCGGGAGCGGAGCCGGCCGTGGGTGACGGCCGCAGGCGGTCTGGCCGGCGCCGGCAGCGGAGGGATCGGTGGCGACCTTATTGAGCGGGAGGAAGAAGATGACGCTGTGGGCCGGCCCAGAATCAACTCCTGTAGTAGGCGACGACGCGTCGAACGGTCGCCGTAAGGCGACCTAAAGGACCCGTCCGCTACCGTTTCTTCTTCCTCCGCTCTCGTTTCTGTGCGTTGACCCTTTTTTGTTTACAGTGTAAGCCTTAAGTTGCTGGGCCTTTGCGCGTTGCCGGCCCAAATGAACCACGTGAGGCCGATTTGATGCCCAGAGCAGTGTTCATTAGGGATAATCGGCCCAGTGCAGGATCGCAGGCCAATCGGACGGCCAGAAACGAGGAAAGAAGGAGATCCGACGGTCGAGATTGCCCAGGTCGTGAGAGTAGCGTGGTTAGCCTCCTAGATGGCTCAGTTTTAATATCCCTAATGAGAAATACACAGGAAGGAAGATGGAGTAGCTGGAGCAGGTTTGGTATTCTGAAACGAGGCAAAAGCTTTGCCTTTATATTGATATAGAAGAAGCAGACATAACAAGGCCTAAGCCAAAGTAAAAACAGGAACAGAAATAGGGCCTACTATTACAGGAACAGTATCCCCTCGGGCGGGGGGATTAACCAACACCGTCCACTCTCTCAGAGAGAAAGATCGTCATATTTTCAAGAAGCTGTCACCTGTGCCAAATGCTTGGCCCCGGCGAGAATCCAGTTCTTACCCTCATCCTTTATCTTCTGCACTAGGACAGACGGCATGATCGACTTGTTATTGAAGACGCGCTCATTCCTCTCCTTCCATAACTCCCAAGCGATCAGGGTGATGGCAGTCTTGAGACCCATGGGGCAATCAGAGGGCGTCCGAGAGGCCGCCTGCCAGAATTGCAGCACAGTGCCGCGACCAGATCCCAAGCAAGTTGGTATTAAGGGATGATGCAGGCTCCGTTACCTTCTCGGCGTGCAGTTTTTACCCGCACTGTGCGGAAGGCCCTGATGTTGTTATTCAGGAGTTGGAGCGTGAGTCTCTTGTAATCCCTTCTGTCTAAAAAAAGATCCGGTTTTACCTGCAAGAAAAAATGCTACAAAATTTGCCTCCCTAAGATTCCGAACTGATTCCGTGTCGGACTTTTGATTTATTTATTTTTTGACAACTAACCACTTTATTTATCAGATAACAGCAATATCATTTACAAGTAAAGATGAAATAAAGCCAGGAGCATCTCCTTCCCAGAAGGAAGAAGATCTAGTGCTATACGCTGATTTGGCTAAACAATCTGCTACAGCATTTGCTTCTCTATTACAGAATTGGTACGTGATTCTTCCAAAATCTTGGGCAAGTTGGTGGCATTCTTCATACACTCCTCTGTCAGTTAAAAAATAACTGGACGCATCATTTAAGGCCTGAATCACAGCATCACAATTTGACTCCACAATAACTCTACGACATCCCAGATGATGTGCCAGAAGAAGTCGACTAGTGCATCAATTTAATAGTTTGTTCATAAAAATTCTTACCACGCTGGTTACCTGTATCTGTTACCATAACGAATGTAAATTACGCATTGCCTCGTTCAGATAAGTTAGACATAAAGCAGTGATTACACCTGTCCAGTGGATATAATCGAAAGCCTCATCGCCTGAACACACAAGCATGTAGTAAACTCAAGGCTTGAAGCTCATCTCGAACTCGTCCTCGCCGACCCCGACGAAATGCGACCCCTGGTCGATCACCTTCCTGCCGTCCTCCGCCGCCCTGCTGAAGTGCTTGCAGGGGCTCACCTCGAACTCCACGTGTGCGGCCTGCGCCGCCCTCAGGTGCACGCTCTGGAACCCGATCAGCTGGCTCGCGGGCCGACCGTCGGTCGCGTTCGGCCACCGCAAGAACAGCAGCACCGGGTGCCTGCCGTCCATGGGCCCTTCGTTCTGCACCCTCACCATCGCCGGGAACTTGAGCCTGTCGCACGCCTCGGCGCCGATCTCCTCCACGTCGTAACTCACGGTGCCCGCCGCCGATTCGATCGCCTTGAGGCCGTCGATGCTGGCCATGGATGGTGGCTTCGTGCCCTTGGACACGAAGCTGTGGGAGTACTTCGAGTAACTGAGGCCGTAGCCGAAGTTGAACACGGTCTTGCCTTTGTAGAACCGGTAGGTACGCCCAGGGTAGCCCGTGGCAGGGTCGGCACGCATCCGCATGTCCGTCATCGGCACGGCCGTGAACTCCTTTGGGTACCACGTCACCGGAAGCCTCCCACCGGGGTTGTGCTCGCCGAAGAGGACTTGGGCTATGGCGATGCCCCCAGCCTGTCCTGGGTACCCAGCCCAGACGATGGCACCAATCTTGGGATTGTTCTTGGCAAACGTCACGTCCACCGGCCCACCGCAAAGCAGCACCAAGATCACCGGCTTCTTCGCGGCGTCAGCGACGCTGTTGATGAGCTTCTCCTGCATCCCTGGGAGCCCCAGCTCCAGCCGATCGACCTCCTCCCTCTCCTGATCCTGATCAAGCCCCATGAACAGCACCACGTAGTCGGCCGAGCTCGCCACGTGCACTGCCTCGCCGATGTTGGACACGTTGCAGACCGCCGCGTTGCACCCTGCGACGAACCTGGCGTCCTTGACGTACCCCTGCAGTGCCTGGAGCGGCGTGACGGAGATGCACGGCGGGCCGAAGTAGTTACCGAGCAGCAGCGTCGCGTTGTTGGCGTTGGGCCCGATGACGGCGATGGAGGAGACCTTGGACTTGGACAGGGGCAGGGCGCCGGCGTCGTTCTTCAGCAGGACAATGCCGTCCTGCGCCGCCTGGAGGGCCAGGTTCTGGTGCTCCTGCTTGCACACCTGGTCGGCGCCGATGTTGCCGTACCGGTTGTACTTGGGGTCGCCGTTGAAGAGGCCCAGCCTCATCCTGATGGTGAAGAGGTTGTGGAGGGCTCTGTCGATGTCCTGCTCCGTGATCTTCCCTTGCTTGATCGCGGAGAGGCCGTGCGTCTGCACGTACCCGCCGCAGTTCACGTCCATCCCTGAAAATATTTTTCAGGTTACGGATGTTAATTAAAAAAATTACCTAAGTTTTGAGCATGGTTCATGTTGTTTTGTGAAGTAAGCCGTTGATTATTATTTTTCTGTTTGCTGGAGCAGTGTCAGGTGCTTGCTGCATTATAATTGGTTTGGTCGATTTGAACTGTCACTATTTGACTTGTGCCATCTAACGCCAGCACACCTGCATGAGCACTTCAGCACTTATGCATTTAAATGTTGAGGTGGTTTCCTTTTGTGAAGGACAGCTCACAGCTAGATGATATCATGATGTTCAGTGGCATGCCACGAATTATTTCTATTGGATTCAAGTGCCCAAATCAGCAAAATCAGAGATCTGTATACAGTAGTGGGGATCAAATTGTTTTAAAACTCCACCAAATCAAACTTTTCGTTATAGTTCAGTGACCTAACCTAACCTCTACACATTTGCCATATTATCTTGTCCAAGAATCATGCTTTTAGTTCTCAGTTATTATGATGTCCTAACTGCCCAGAGGGTTCCAATCTTGATACGTCACAACAACAGGCAATGATATGCAGTTGGATGACTCATCTTTGAGAAACTGTAGCAGGTCATATGACATGTATATATCGTTGACAACTGATATTAGCTAGAGTCATGGAGGAAAGCTCATACCGGCCTTGAGGACATCTGCAACTGCATCTTCCGGCTCTTTGGCATAACCTTGGACGTCATGGATGATGGCCACGGCGTCACAGTCTGAAGTGATGTATCTGGTCAAACAGATCGATGAAACTTGCAAGCGTCAGTTACTACTTACTACTCGCTACGCAAGCTAGCCTTTCTTTTCTGAAATTGATGTCTAGTCTTTTCTTAAGTAACAGTGGCAGTTGTTTACTGAACAATCTTCTTACTTACCCGTTAAACCCCCAGTCTCCTCTGGCGGTTTTGGTGAGGAGGTTGTGATCGGCGCAGGTGGGCACGCCGTTGACGCGGTTGTAGGAGCACATGATGCCGCTGGAGCCGCCGTCCTCGACGCAGCTCTTGAAGGGCGGGTTGTACGTGTCCGCCAGGTCCTGCGCGGTCACCTGAACAACAACCCGCATAAATTCAGACTTCCAAGAAAGAACCTGACGACGACGACTGAAGCTGCCGGCCATCAATGGCGCCGGGACAAGGGGTTCTAATCATCATCAGACTGGCAGCGGTTGTAGTACCTTGGCGTCGAAGGCGAAGCGGGTGACGCCCTTCCAGTTCTCGAGGTCGTAGGCGGTGAAGTGCTTGCAGCAGGCGGAGGCCTCGAGGTCGGAGGAGTTGATGGCGCCGAGATGGCGTAGCCCTGCACGCCCCGGACGAACACGGCGCGTACTTGCCCGTCATCGTCGGGTCCTCGCCGGGGGTCTCCTGGCCCCTGCCCCACCGCGGGTCGCGGAACACGTTGATGTTGGGCGCCCAGAAGGTGAGCCCCTCCGCCTGCCCATTGTTGTACACGCCCCGCGCCTCCGTCCCGATCACCTGTCAGTTCAGAGGTTGCAGATGAAGTTCAGAAGCTGCTACTAATCTGGTTGCTGATTCTGTTACTCTGTTTTCTTACGATTTCCTACACTTTTTTTCTCGTTTGTGTGCAGTGTGGTATTTCTCGTTCTAGAAGGTCGTCACTGGAATAGATCCCAATATAGAATTACAGATCAAACGCTTTCGAATTTTGACAAACTCAAAAGCTGCATGCACCTACCACGTTCGTACCGGTAGTTAGGTGTTCGAAAATCAAAAGTGGTAGTATACCCGGCCGGTTGGTGATGGTTTTTACCAGCTTTCGGACTACCTCGTGCCGCATTACACTAGGACCCCAATACTTAATTCCCCTGTCTCCTAAACTGGAATTAGGCCCAAAGGTACACTTGTTTTCACACCGTTTTAAGAAACCCAGCTTCCTGTTCTTCAACAATCACCGCCGTCGTCATTATCATCATCTTGTCCTCAGATATACCAATTGCGAAATAATGACCCCTCGAATGAAGGCTTATTACGGAAGATAATTACAACTCTAAACACACTAACACATCTCAAAGGCAGAGTGGTGATGAAAAAGTTGCTAGCTAGGAAGAATGGAAGAGTAGTGTGTTCATGTACGTACCTGTCCGATGCGGTACCAGAGGTGCGGGTTGAATGACGCGGCGGTGAGGATGACCTGCGGGAAGCTGGTGGCGGCGCGGAGCGGGCCGTCGAGGTGGATGCCGCGCCCAGCGTTGGCCACGCCGTGCAGCGCCTCGGACCACCACTTGTACGCCGGCACGCCCAGCCGGGCCACGGCCGGAGACTCGTCACCTAGCTGCGAGATCTTCTCCTCCAGCGTCAGCTTCGACACCAGGTCCCGGCGCGCTGCTCGATCGGCAGCTTCCGGTCGCAGTACGGCGCGTTGGACGGCGCGCCGCACGAGAAGGGCGGGGCGGCGGCCACGGCGACGCGCAACGACGACAACGCGAGCAGCTGGACGACGACGAGCAGCAGCGCTGGCGCCGGGGCAGCTTGTGTGCGGCGTCCCATGGCTGGTGCGTGAGCCTATGTCACACTGTCGCTGCGCGGGTGAGGCTGGCTTTGGCAATCGCGAGGGGTGTGTATATAAAGGGCGCGCGCGACACATGGGAGTATGGGCTAACGAGGAGTGGAGCCAATTGTTCATTTCTTGTGACAATCCTACCCATCCAAGTGTACGTCCTACTCGATCCTATCCGTACATCTATATAAATGGAGCTATTTTTAAGATGCTCCAACTTAAGAGGGGTCTTCGATCCGGGCAGTCGATTGATAAGGAAAGTTTGGCAATATTTTCCAACTATGGAAAGTACTGGTAAAAATGTAATGTCCTCAATCTAGAAATATGATAATTAATGTCTTGGATTTACTTGCCTCTTTGGCATATACCAAAAAATCCATAAAACACTTCCGAAAGAATTGATTACTGATTAGTAAAAAATCTAATATCATAAAAAAAACGTCCGCGCAGTATCTAGAATGTTAATTTTGCCTCTCTTGCATATACCAAAAATCCATAAGTCTCTTCCAAAATTTCTGACTATATATTCGCAAGAATATAATGTCATAAAACGCTTCCATCTAGAATGTGAATTCTTACCCTATTTCCTTTTATTTTGTTTTACCACGTGTGCGTTTTTCTCCAATAATTTTAGATGTGCATGACCTTTTTTTATTTTGAGATAATCACCAGAACTCCGTCCTACTGCCAGCTTTACTGAATATCAACCATAATTACATCGTTTATCAGCTTGCCCGCTACAACGAAGCTAGGGGATTCATCAAGCCAATTAGAGGAAATTTTAAACAGTATCTAGCAAACTCATGAGCCACCTAATTGGCTTCCCTTTGACAGAACTTAAAAGTGACACGTCCAATAGAAGGAACGAGATCAATGCAATCGGGAAATATAGCAGCACAATTGTTCCTCCAAGGTTCATCTCCGAGCTTCGATAGTCTCCATAGAATCAGATTCAGCCTAGATCATTTTACACCCTCTTCGGCTAGCAAGTGATAATCTTTCGCGCATAGCTATTGCTTCGGCCATCGCCGCCGAAGCAACATGAGGTAGATAAAAAAAGATCCAGCCAAAAAGTTGTCCCGGTAGTCACGAAGGACCGCTCTGACTAAACCTGCACATAGATCACAGTGGAAATAGTCATCCACATTAAGCTTTACCTCTCGTAGTTCAGGTCTGCACCACCAAGCCAACGTCACATTATTAGGCTACGAGAAATCTTTGGCGGCATTAGCAGCAATTTCAAGAATTGACATTCTGCATTTGTAAAGGAGGGAGGGGGGCACAACTTCATTGTGGGTTCGTTGCCGACGTATCCATCATAAGTAGGAAACAACTATTACCTCTTTAAGGCTCTTGTCGAGGTCGGGGATGTCGTTATTCTGCAATCTGAGGATGTGTTCGAGGACCTTAGAACTAGTACAACCAGGTTGTATTTCTTCCTCAATCACATTTGTCAGACCCAACTCATACCAAAGCACCTTATGCTTTTTCCGTTGCCCACTCTCCAAATATAACCTTTCTTAAAGGTTGTCAACTCTGCCAGTATACTCTGCCAAGTGAAAGATGATCCTGATTTTGGTCCTGCTTTCAATATGTCACCTTGCGGATTATATTTTGCACCTAAAACCCTGGCACAAAATGATTCCGGATCATTAACAACTCTCCACAACATTGCCAAATTAAATGAGTGGACATTCTTGAACCCCATACCACCTTTCTGGTTTTGATAACATATTTCCACCACGTAAATCAATGCATTTTTTGCTGTTTTCATCCTCTGCCCACCAGAACTGAGAAACTATCGCATCCATCATGCTCTTACACACTCCTTTTGGGATTTGAAAAACTGCCATTGCGTAAACAGAAATCGCTTGCGCCACTGCTTTTAAAACGATTTCTTTACCGCCCATAGACAATTGCTTCTCTTTCCAACTGCTCATACGAGTTGGATGATCCTCTCAATAAAATGTTTGAACAATCGCTCCTTTCCGCTCCCAGAAGAGCATGCAGCCCAAGATACTGGTCTGATAGAGCTTCTGTATCAATATGCAACGCCTCACGGATTTCATATCTAATCAGAACATGAGTATTAGGGAAGGAAAAAAACACTTTACTTAGCTAAGCTCACCAATTGTCTAGAATTTGCACAATACATATCCAGAACACGGTGCAAGGAAGTCGCATTAGTCATATCCGCTCTCATGGGTATTAGGGAATCATCAGCAAAAAGTAGATGTGAGAGTGACAGTGCATTTCTGCACACCCTTACCTCATCGATGCCACCAGGGACGGAGCCAGGAAGTTGACACAAGGGGGGCCAATTGAACACCAAAATAGTTAGAGGGGGCCATGTGGATAAATATTGTCTAAAACTGAGGTCAAATCCACAAATTATAGGGGTATTTCACAAAAAAAAATCCATCATGCGGGGGGCCATGGCCCCTGCTTGCCCCCTGCTGGCTCCGTCCCTGGATGCCACCAACTAATTCTTCATGCAACACGGGACTAGATAACCCCTACACACATAACAGGAACAAATAAGGAGAGAGAGAGGGTCACTTTGGCGAAGCCCTCATGTAGGAACAAACATATCGGTCGTCAAAACCGAACCTTACTTGATATCTAACTGATGTGAAACACGCCATCATTAACGTAACATAAGCCATGTATCTGTGAAACCCAACTTCCTCATCATGTTTCTAGAAACACCCATTCAACACTATAAGTCTTGTGCATATCCGATTTAACATCACATGTAGTGTTAGATCCCGATCTTTTATTCTTAATCAAATGGACACACTTATAGGCAACCAACACATTATCCGTAATTAGACGTCCAAGGACGAAAATACTTTGCATCGGGGAAATATGACCTTAGGTAGAATTTCTTTGAGCGGAGAGCAAGCATCTTGGAAATAATTTTATAAATCACATTGCATATTAGATGTGCATGACGTTGTTGTAGAGATTCTAGTCTCCAATAGCATGTATCATATATTTGTAAGGGCTTACTATTTTCACTCGTAATAAATTATGTTGTGCCACTTAAAGGTTCAAGAGTAACGGGTAATTTTTTTTGCCAAATGACACACAACCATTTGCGTATTGCACTTTTTATATTTTTATTTGTAGGGGGTCTACGTTTTCTAAGAAAAAACCAGTAATGTTGTTTACCATTTTGTTTCCATGACACCACACGGTTGTGTAACAAATTAAAAAAATAGGACCCGCCTTATATAGGAGAAACCGCTTTTTATATAGGGAAACCACGTTAGTACCCGCTGAGCCCAAGGCTCCAACCCGAGTGGGCAGCGTGTACACTTGCATAGCTAGCCAATAGGTCGATGCCGTATTCTGAAAAAACAGGACCCGTCAGGACTATCCTTAGCTGGCCTTTTTATATACTCCCTCCGTCCACAAAATGATGTCTCAACCTAGTCCAAATTTACATGTATCTAGACATAATTTAGTGTGTACATGCATGCAAATTTGGATTAGGTTGAGACATACTTTTATAGACGCCGAGTACCAGAAATCACGTGAGCACCCGCTAAGTCCAAGGCTCCAGCCCGGGTGAGCAGTGTGCGCACACGCAGCTCTAGCCAACAGGTCCACGCCCTGTTCCCACCTTGTGTAACAAAGAATTTACATTGCTAGTAGAAAAATATAGGAATTAGCACTCACATTCTTTCCTCGTTTACAACGTTATTGGTGGCATTATTATTTACTTTGTATGTCATTACAACGTTAGTGGTGGCAGATTTCTCAACAGAGAAACGAGGTTCACATATCCTCTGTTGGTTTGATAATCTTGAGTCGCCCACCTAACAAAAAAAATATCGTTGCTACAAAATTACATGCTGGTAGGCCCAACAAATTTACTTATCATCAAAGCATCATCACATTTTCACCACCGTGAACCCATCGACAATCGTCGTTGTGCCGCTCCCCTACGAAAGTTCTGTGGCACCCCGCTGCCGAAGCTACGCCACAGCCTCACGTCCCACAGCCCCAGAAGGGGGGGGGGGGGGGGGGCCCATTCGCCAATACAGGAGGGGGGAAGCCTACCGCCGTCACCGTCTGGGCTTTTGCCAAAACTAGATTAAGTTTAGTTGATAAACCGAAGAAACCCTTTTATATTAAAAAAGGTTGATTGCACAAAGAATTATGTTATCATAACTAAATAAGAAGTTCCCACTCCACCGTGGCTACCACGGAACGTATCTTGTACACCCAAAGAGTTGGTGCACCCGTGCACCCGACGCTCGGTTGACCACCTAGTATGTTTTCAGAAATTCCAAAAAAAAGTTTAAATATTGACACAACACAAATACACATCTTCACAAAAAATCAAGGCTAAATTGGAAACACTATATCAATAGAGAAAATGAAAAATTTGTTATCAATATGACAATGGGCCAAATTTAAAAACCAAGTTGCACTTTGGCACTATTCATTGTCGGATTTATCTATTTTGCTTCTTGATTTGTGTTTTGAATTCGGGTTGGAAATTTATGACATATTAGATATGAGTATTACCAATACTCAAACTTTTTCCAGAATTTTTGAAAACATACTAGGTGGTCAACCAAGCGTCGCGTGCACGAGTGCACCAATTCTCTGGGTGCACATACACTCTCTAGGTGACTAGCAGTACAGTAGCATGCTTCCATAAAAAAAACATGTTCATTGACGTGGGCACTTGGTGTCTTTAGAGAGGTCGAAACAAACGATCAGCTAGTGACTTGGCGTCGGTTGGCCTTAGCGCGGCGGTGGCCGTGCGATTGCCGCCACAGTTTCGAAGGGACTGTCATTTGAACTGCCGCCACACGTCTGACATGGTAACGTCAAGCAACAGCAACGGCGTCGGAGCCGTCGGATCGTGCGTGGGGCAGAAGAAAGACCGACAAGATCCGTGTGCGATACCAATGTCTGTGTAGGGATCCGTCTTACAGGCGCGCAGCTGTCCGTGTACAAATTACCACATACCCATACAGAACTTCAGAGTTTTTCTTTCTCATTCTGTGATGGCTGGCATGGTGTTGTGAGCCTCTCAGTCGTGGCCCATCGGCATCAATACAAGTTCTGTGCTACATCGCTGGAAGTATCACTGTATCAGATGGCCACGAACAGTACATATTGATGTGATGTCTCCGGTTAGCTTCCTGCTGCATGCATTCAGAAAATTGCACATAGCACCAATGTTTGATGATAAAGTTGCACAAAACACAGAATTAAAATAACTTTTGCGGTTAACCCCAACCTTTGGTGTAATTTGGTGCAACAAGGCCAAATTGATATCTTAGGGCCTTAACAGCGTACTTGACAAGTAGGCCAGCTTTTTATACCATATACCACAACTATACAACACTTTTAAAATGACATAACATAAGTATATGATCAAAATGGACCGCATTTTTTTCTATATACTTTTTGAATGGTATCTAAAATTCAAATTAGCATATAACATATGATAAATACCAAAAATAAAAGTATCATAATATATACATATATATATGATAAAACTAGCCGCGCAAACGGTCGGGTCACCCTATTAGTTTTAATTTGATTTTTTAAAGTCAGTATCTAATTAATGTTATGTACTTTGAAACTGTAAAATCTTAATATGAAATAATTTGTATTTTAACCATTGTTCAAGATATCTTCTGATATTCCGGTAAAGATGCCGATTTATCGCTTCTCGGTGTCTGACCGATAAGATAAATCGACCGACCCCTTTTCTTGGGTCGACCGATAAGTTCCCGATAAGCGATATCCCCAACATTGATTCTAACATACAAAAATGAAAAAATTGAGAATATGAGTATAGTGAACGGTGTACAATTTTAAAACTAAATTTGTCAGATTTTTTCATTTTTGTGTAGCCCCGAATACATAGAATTTTGGATTGAGGTTTTAAACGCTCGTAAGATACGCCATTGACCACCTCCAAACATTTTCCCGACTTTTTTGAAAGTTAAAAATATATTTCAATTCTTTCAAACTTAATTGTTCCATGTAGCATGAGAGTCATTTGTCTGCACAGTAGAAAACACACGCACAAAAAAAAAATTGAACATCATAATTTTTAATTATCATATAATTATGGTACCATTTTTGTAAATGTCGTACAGTTGTGGTATACGGTATAAAAATATTGCCCCACTTGTCAAATGTGTTGTTAAGAGCCGTAAGACGTCTATTTGGGCTAGCTGCAACATATTATCCCAAAAGTTGGGGTTAGCCTCAAAAATGGTTTTGATTATGTGTTTTGTACAACTTTGTCTCCAAACATTGGTGTTGTGTGCAATTTTCTCTTCACATGCACTTCACTATACTCTACTTCGGTTCTTCTTCGTGAACAAATGTCAACATAAAAATGTGTGAATCTCTATATGGCACCAATCACCGGCAAACATGATCCTGCATTTTTCACCATTTGGATTTCTTTTGGATAACATGGAAGCTGTGAGATCAGGCGTGATGTGTGGATATAGATCAGGGATTGACGAGGCGGAGGAAAATCGGAGCAAAGTGCGGGGGTACCGGCTTAGTACCGGGGACGTCGACGTAGATGTTGGGAGGTGCGTCATGGCCAGTGGACTGGTTTGCCACTGTGAGTGTGTGTTGAACTTTTGATTGTTGAAACGTTCAATGTTCAAAACCGATCGAGACCCTGCTTTTGGAAGCACAAGTCGAGATCGTCGAGATTTTTACGGACGATCGACCGACGTCTAGTCGCCTAGGATAGGACGACGGCGATGGCAGCGGAATTGGAATATCTCCAAGGGATATAAGACTTGTGATCAAAGGTCCGGCCAGAACGAGGCAATCGGCGCCGACTCAGCCTAGTTTGCTTCTGATTTCTGCAAAACAAAATAATGACGCGCTAGCTAGCTTGGTAGTTATGATCCCATATCTATATACACTATAGCATAATTGAAGTCCTCCGCCGTTGAGTGCGAGTGGTGATGTTAGGTTGGTGTGCATGCGCCGTTCTCTTCCAGCGTACGTAGAAATGGAAAACAACGAGGCTTAGTGGATCAAGTTAGGTGGCGATTAGGTGGCTCTGCCAAGTGTTGGGGTGGCAAAACCACAGGTTTCACGGGGTTTATTATGGTACGGATCAGCTTCTGAAATCTATACACACATATAGTATAAACTTGATTGATCTATGCTCTGGGGACACAGTACGGGCTAGCCAGCCAAAAGCCTAAAACAATTGAATCCAACCACCACCATTATTTCCTCCTCGATCATAAGCATGCTCACTACAGAACGCCTAGAGACGGCACTTTTTCCTGTGAAGCGATAGGCAAAGGCCGGTCACAAGAAGCTAGACTCAGCATTTGTCTGGTCCAGACTTCACCACGCCTACACAAGCGATATGCATATAGATCGATCGGCATTTGTTTCCTTGCCTGCGTTCGGATCAACTTTCTGGATCTAGAAACTGTGCGTCCATGCAATCCGATCAACAACGATACTCCCGGGAAGAGGACGACGCCAACTAGCCTGCAGATGCGTCGCCTTCGCGGTTGCTTCGGACAATAATACTCGCATGAGACGCCGAGGAAAACACCCATCTTCCAGGTCACTGCGCCGCACGCGCTCTCTCAATGATTGCTCGCTCGTGGCCGTGTCTTGTGTATAGTGTAGTGCTGCTCGTGTGAAGTGAGATTGTTTTTGTAAGAGATAAATAGAAAGCAAGAGCGTCATGAAATAAAAGAACTCGTGATAGAAAAGGCGCCATTAATTCTGGCCTCGTTTTCTGCTGGAGTGTTGAGCTCGACATGTACAGAACTGTTCCCCGGTTTCGCAGGATCCGTGCTACTCTGACTGATCTTGGTATGAACATGACAGGTTTACAAGCCGGGAGAAGGCTGCGGCCTGCGGCTAATTTGACTGCTTAATCTTATGTTAAAGACTGGCAGTGTGCTACAGTTTGGCTCCTAACTGAAAAGGTTGCCGAAATTCCGCTGTGAGTACCTAGGCAGTAGATTCTGTGGTTTTCCGGTCCGCGGACAAAAATTGGTGAGAATGTTGGGGGACCAAATTCCCCAGCATGCAAGGTCCTGATGGTTCATTAGTGTGCCGATAAAGTAAACGAAGTTTCCGTCACATTTGTTTATGCTTGCAAGTCTCAACATAATGCTCGCGGGGACGCCAGTGGCAGGCAGATCTCGCCCTTTACATCCAACCCACTATCTCCCGAGATAATATCCTATTGATTTGGCCGACGAGACGTGAGCTGTGGCTAAGATCATGACCGGGAGGCGAGGCGTAACAGCAACATGGACACATAGTGCACTTCATATGGACACTCGGCATGTCGAGCACAAAGGATATGGCATATATCCGATATGCCCATCTTTGGTTGGGGCCGTTCTTGCACCGCAAGCCACATCACAGAAATTTTTCGGAGGAGAGTTTCAATGCGCCACATCACAGAAAGCAAAATGTGCTGCTGCTTCTTCTTCTAGGGATATTTGTTAGGCCGTTCTGGTCATTTATCCGCGCATTTATTGGGAAGTATATAAAGTTGCTTAGACTTGACGCATAAGGAACACTATCAGGATGATTCAGGACCGCCGGCCCTTTTTTTGCACTTTTCTGAAACTAGTCAAAAGTTTTGCCTTTTATATTGATATAGTAGGAGCAAACATGGTACAGTCCGAAGTCAAAAGAAAAAACCCAACAGGTCAGGATCTACTGAACGAGATAATCAACCTACTTCGTCCAGTCTCTCAGAAAGATAAATCGTCATTCTTCAAAATGCGACTATCTCAGCAAGGTGCCTAGCGCCCGCAAGGATCCAAGTTGAACACCCTAGCATTTCGCTCCTTCTAAATCTCAAGGACCACTGCGGAACGAAGACCTTTAGGGTGCGCCGATGTGGTGTTCGCCACCGCCTGCCAGTATTGAATCAGTATTGAATCACCGTGGGCCTCCTTGGGCCCAAAGTATGCATCAGGTCCAGGCAGGACAACCATTTGGCAGCAGCTTGCCAGATGCGTGTCGAGTAGCGGCACTCAAATAAGATGTGCCGAGCAGTTTCAGGCTGACACCGACATAGCTGGCACTGCGGGCTGTGAGGCCAACCTCTGACGGCAAGACGATCCGAGGTCCAAAGCCTATTTTGCACGACAAGCCAGGCGAAGAAACGACACTTCGGGGGCGCCCAAGTTTTCCAAACCAAAGTGTCGAAGGAGCAGGTGACCGAGCCCAAGAACTGAGCTTTGTAAGCCGATTTGGCTGAGTAGCATCCGTTAGCCGTTAGAGACCAGGTGATTGAGTCATTCGTGCCAGGGTCCAAGGCAATTCCCTGAAGCCCAAGAAAAGTTTTTGCACTTTTCGCTGATGCAATTTAAGCTCTAGAACTTGATTTTTGTATTGTCTTGGAGTCATTGATGTGCCATTTGCGGAACGGCTCCTGTCCTGGCAAGGATACATCGTGGGACAATTTTTTGCTGGAGACTTTAATTGCATCTCACCACCGAGAAATAGTTGTTGGGGCTCAGATGAACAGCCAGCGGTCACTATCAGCAGAAGTGGACCGAAAATGTCACCTTTGGCATGATTGATATGATGACACTTCGCTTAGATTATGGCATCCAGTCACGGCACCGACGAAGGCTTTTGTGGCTCCAGGCAGATCCCAAAAAGTTCTACAGTCCACGAATAACTTATGGCCATGTTTGTGACGGTAGAAATTTCTGAATGCACATGGAAGTTGAATTGTTTCTTGTCAAATTTTTGGGACGGAGGCACTGGCCGAGCAAGACCGAGACACATACAAAGATTTAATACGGACTTGCAGGAGTCGTCAGAGGGATAGCAAATTTAACAAATTATGTAGGCGTAACAAACACTTGTCACACAATTCATAGACGCAAACACCAAAAAACGAAAGATACACAGTTTTCACAGGCCGCGGCAAGAAATGGTGGAGACATCAGCAGAAAGAGTTGGAAACTAGTCAAACGACATTATTTTCCCTTCATGTTTGGATCTTTGGGGAGCAGGAACTACTGAAAGGACTCCTATCACAAAATCTACGGTTCCCAACTGAACTACTGCCCATTCAGATTTTTACAAAAGCATTTCCTCTGATGATCTTTAGAGCCTAAGCTGCTGGTCAATGTTTCTAGATAGGAGTGAACACTACAGGCAAACTTCCTAACTGTCAAACCCCTAACTTCCTAGTTGAAACCAAACACCATACATGTAACACCCCAATTTTGGGAAGCCAGAAAAACACAGTTTTTAAAGAGCCAAAAATCCGAGTCAACAAAAACTTTTCGAAATGTTTCACTAATGCTTGTGTGTCACTCCTGATTTCTCTGTTTGACCTTGTCTGCTTTGTTGATTGAGTTAACGACCACTGAAAACACTAACCTTTGAACTCGACTAATTTAACATGTCATGTTAATCTTGTGATCATGTCATGACAAGAGAAATAATCCTTATGTCCTCTCCAATCTTATTTTGGCCAAACTCTTTCTTTTTCAAGGATGTCTTGATTTTAAATACAACCCAAAAGCCTACTATTTGAGAAAGTAGAAGTTTCCCAAAATCTAAGTGTTTCCAAAATTATGGGGGTCTATGTACTATCTCCTACTTACTTTAGACCTTGATATTTTGTGAGTTTTACAACCCTTATTTTGTAAACTCTTTCACTCCTTTTGGAAAACTATAAGAGATAAAATATACTTTCTCATATATTTCCTAGGTGCCTAATTCTTTGGAAAAGAATATCAAGATGTGATTCAGTTCTATTCTCTAAAATCTTGTCATGATTGTGTCTAGCAGCATCTCACAAATAAATTGGGTTGCTTGGGAAATTGGTTGCTTATTAATTTGGTTGATGTGTTGTTAGTGAATGGCTTGTGTTGACTTTTATGTATGGTTGATACTTTTTGTGTATGTGAATTGTTGTCTTGAATTCCTCACCCTTGAGATTATTATGTGTCGACCTAGGTGTGAGGTTAGATGGAGATCTTTCTTGCTTAAAAGTTGTCTTTTATGATTGTGGTGTGTTTACCCCTTCCTACTTTATTTTTGTTTTAAAAGAAACTCAAAACTCCTATTTTCAAATAGAAGGTGACTATCTTCTCCTCTATTAATTTTTAGCTTTTCTAGAGCTTTACCAATTGTGTTTCCTTTACTCATTTTGGAAATACCAAACCACTAGCATCACCTACACCACCGCTATTTTCCATTTGTGGCATTCTTTAAAATTTACAAAAATGTTTGCTCACTAGTTCTTGCTTGTTTTTAGTGCTCCATAATAAGGTGACCATTTGGTCAATTGTCCTTTCTTGCAATTTTTTCTCAAATACTTTCTTTGTCTTTTAGACTTGAAAACTTTTGTTTCATCACCATTAGGTCAACCACCTCATGTTTTGCTTAGTATTGTGTGATGGTCGAATTTAGGTTTGGTTGCTTTAGGGGAAATTAAAACAAAAAAAGGAATAAAGAAAATAAAACAAAAGTGGATTTTGGCCTAAACTCTAAACCTAACCCCAAACCAGCCCTCCCCTCTCTCACCATCAACTTCCCTCTCACCCCTCTGCCCTGAGAGAGCCTCCTAGTCAGCTAGGGCCCACACGTCAGCCCCCCATCTCCCTCTCCACCACTCTCCTTCTCTCTTTTCCATAGATGGCCAATGGGTGATCACTCCCCACTGGCCAGCACCACGTCCACCCCGACCACCTCCTCTCTGTCCCCCCTCCACCGCCCACCTGAGCCAATGGGAGCACCCCAAGCTCACCCCTCCCCCTCTTAACCCGAGCCAAACCCTAGATTCGGACCCCAGCTCATTTCTCTCTCCCTCGTGCTCCTCTGGCTCTCCTTTCTTCTCCAGAGCACTCCCCTGCACCTCCTCGCCCCTCCCTAGAAGCCGAGCATCCTCCCGAGCCTTCTGCTCCACGAGAGACGCAGGTTGAGTCTCGGTGGCCGCCGGCGTCAAGCCGCGTTTGCCAGCGACTCCCTCCACCTTTCTCCGCCATTTTTGGCCCACGAAGCTCCCCTCTGCGAGCCCTAACTCTCCCCCCTTTCTTTTTGCCCAGAGGCCGCCGAGAACGCCGTGCCCGTCCTCGACCCGAGAAGGCCGCCGCCGCCGTCGCCATGGATTCCGGCCACCTTCGCTGAAGCTGTTCGTGGCCGGGCCCCTCCCTCGACCTCCTCCGCCGTCCACAACCCTCCGCCGCTGCATGCAACGCCCCTAGGTGAGCCGTCCGTCGCCGCCATTTCCTTTCTCGACCTCGGGCTCGCTCCCGCGCGTCGCGTCGAAGGCGATGAAGGGGAGCCGTCGATCTGCGAATCGACGGCCCCGTTTGAATCTCGCTCCGCGGGCCACTCCAGCGCGCAGCGCCGCGTGAGGCGCGCCGAGATGGGCCGGCCCAGTCCATCTGCGGCTCAGATCCGCGATAGCCTCAGCCAGATCTGGCCCAGCGCAGCCCATTTAGCTTTTTTTTTCTTTTTCAGATCCCTTTTCCATTTTCTGTTTCTGCTTAATATGCTTGCTTAGTTTAATTGTTTTGTGATGGATCTGTTAGGGTAATTTAATTGGGGTAAATTTTGTAGTGCTCTGGAGTGTTTGCTTAAACATGCAGAAGTGAGTTTGCTCAAAAATGATTAATATATTTTGCATGCCATTAAATCTTGTGCAATGTGTCTTGTCTAGTGTTTTATTTTTAGCAGGAGCTAGGAATGTCCTTTTTGAGTGAATCCAATTTCTACAGAAAGCTAGAAGCAATACCTTTCCCTAGGATTTGACCTTGCATGCAGGAGATTCCTAAAACTAGAGTTTCAAATCTTTTGGTTTTGATGCCAGTAGCATTTGTAGGATTTTTAACTCTTGTTTGATGGAAGTTTTTGATGCAAATCCAATTTTTATGGCTTGGTATAACTACTAGGTGTACTGTGGTAGAAGGATTTAATTTTTGGAGCATTATTTTAGGACTTGTGCTTGTTTACTCAAACAACAGCAACTTTGCCACTTTTAGAGGGTTTATTTTAATTGATTGTCTTTATTTGCTTGTGCTTAGGAGTGTTTAGATTTATGTCCAGAGGGTGTTTGAGTGATGAAATGCTTGCTTGTCTTGTTTAAGTACTTTAGATTGTTGTCAACCCGTTTCTTAGCGTGACGGTAGCTACGTTTAATTTTTCCGGTACAATAGAACCGCAAGAGGAGGAGCAGTACGTGGGAGCTGAACCCGTCTACGAAGAAGAAAAAGTCCAAGGACAATTCGCTGAGCAAGGCAAGCCACCTCACCACTCTACTGAAATCCTATTATCTTCACAAGCATGTTTTGTTTTTTTTTTTCAAAATAAAATAATGCATGTTTTATTTCCTTTGTGGCATCTTGCCACCCAAAAACTATTTTACAAAATGTTGTTTGGCCAAAGATATCTACTAGAATATAATAGGGGTTATAAAAATTAAGTCTTCACTTGAGAAGCCTTCTACTGAAGGCGCTATCAAGAAAATTATATTTTCTATTAGCATATCCTTATACTCTTATCTCAAAACTATAGGATGGGAGCCTAGATTTGATGAAATGTTTTTGAAAGAAAACCCGAGTCGCTGGGAGCGATCGGCGAGACAGTGATTTTATAAAACCCATGTTGCTGGGAGCAAATGGAGAATTTTGTGAAAAACCCGAAGTGCTGGGAGCATTCGGTGAGTTTGCGAAAACCCGAGCTGCTGGGAGCAGTCGGAGATGGAGGTTTGTTTACGAAGTCCCTGCTGCCGCCCGAACAATTAACCCGTACAACCACATTACCTCAAAATGGGCACGAGGCTTAGCGGAAGCTTGTTGATGTTAGTATTTGAATACTCCTCAATTGGCTAGAAGGGGTTAGAGTCCCCGGAACCGAATGCTGCAAGGGAATGAGCATACAAAGTGTGGACTTCGTGTGCCACCGGCAAGCAACGGTGAGTCTCCTGTCATGGCGGTGTGAGGCTAGGGGAAACCGGATCGATACGGCTAGCTCACTCGGTGCCGGGGAGAACAAACCCACTCGAAGAGGATATTCTTATACTAGCACTGACATAGTGGAAGTTAGGATCGGCCGTCTGATGTGTGCATGCTGTCTTTGTACAGTCCGTGGTTGATCCACGGCAGACCATCCGAATCTTGTGGTGAAAGTGTACCACCTCTGCAGAGTGTAAATCTATTCGAATAGCCGTGTCCGCGGTCATGGACGGTTGCAAAGGCCACACTGGGCGACTGGTGAAAGAAGAAAAGTTGTTTTCTGTTTTGGACTAAAAGAAGGATCAGAAAGGTACCTGGGAGGTACGGGAATTTGAGAAAAGATGGTTGATCTCGGGGAGACAATCAGTCAGATCTCGTGGAAAGAAAAAGGGGTATCCCCATCCTAGTGTCCTTGAAAGGTTTTACAAAGTGTTTTACAAAGAGGTGGAGATAGTTCCGGAGATCTCTACCAAAGAGAATTCTATCTCTAAATGTTTCTTTTTAACAAAGATATAGAGATGTCGTATTCTCTATGTATAAAAGCATCGTTTGCGAAAATTAAGCCCTATAGTCATATATAGCAGCTATCCCAGTTTTCGAAAACGCTTTTATTGCATTACCATGAAAACTTAAGCCTGGTGGTGGTCTTGCGAGTACGTAATTGTACTCATGGCTGTGTCCCTGGATATTCCAATGTCCAGATATTCAACGAGAAGACCTACGCCGAAGGTGAGGAGTACGTCGGCGACTACGCCAACTGAGTGTCACCGGTCAACTGCTCTGTGGGAATGCGTCCGGTTGTGACGAGGGCCGACGCTAGCCGAAAGCTTCCGCTATATCGTAGTTAATTCCGTCCTGCGTGACGATGGTTGCAGACTTGGTCGCGTGACCACCATTTATGTAAGTCTTGTACTAATCGAGTTGGATGATGTAACTCTGTATATCATGTTGGTTATGTGATCGCGATGCACTGATCATTGGGATCGTGATCTGTTTACATAACGTGGGCACCTCGGACTGGTAAATCTGAGGGGTCCTTACAGACTTGGTATCAGAGCCATCGTTGACCTTAGGAGACCTTGGTTAGCGTGGTCGTTAGCTTAGGAAAGAAATATTTTGCTAAAACTTATTTCTACAGAAACCTATTTTCTTCAAGGTAAGCCTAGTATGGTTTCCACTCCTCACCTATTCTGAAAAATTTCTTGATCGTAGCTCTCTAACTTCAAGTATTTTCAAAAGAGTTTTCTCTACTCTCTTGTCCCTATTCAAAAACTTGTTTAGACTTGACGAGGAACCCAAGTGTGACCTAAGTAGCTAGCACCTAGACGAAGAATTTCTTTATTAAGAAGTTACAATGCATCAAGGAGCTCTCAGATGCACAGTCTGCAAGACCAAGCTCATCGACGACAGCAAAGGCAGGACCTCCAAATACCTCGGATGTGCAGAATGCAAGACAACAATGCAAAATCACCTTCGCTCCCTCGACTCAACCCCAACAATGTTACTCCATCAGCAAACCGGACAATCTCGAACTTTTCGGCAAGAACCCAAGGTGATCCAATGAGGACTTCAGTATCCATGTGACACCAAACCCCATAGGATGAAGTAGGATATGACCTTTGGTTGGATTACCCGACTATCACGATTGTTGAGTGCCCTTTTGGTACTATAGGTGTTTCGTGTGCTGCTTTGCTGGTATGCTTTTTGCTTGTGTGTGTCTCGTTTGTATGTTTGTTGTTGGTGTGTTGTTTTCTGGTATGTTTCACAAGCACGCCTTGTCGGCAACACATATTAGGCACATACTTCCCTTTTGTTTAAACATCGCCTCCACACAAAATACCTTTTTGGCCCTTTAAGCGTTAGATGCATCGTGATGCATTTCAAAAACTTGTTTAGAAAACCTCTCTAAAATGTTTTGCCTCTGATCTCAACTTGGGCACATGAGAGTTTTTAACCGCACCTGATATAGAAGACCACCGGAGAAAGCCCATCCCCGTGAAGTGACGGGACTTGCCTAGTTTAATTAACCTTTTGAATCACAAGTATACCATCACTAACTTAACGTATCTAACTTTAGAGTAAAATCTAACACCAGTTTGTCTTGTTGCTAACTAACTAACCTCCTCAAGACCTACAAACCAAGACAAGAAAAGAGGCGCCAACAGAAGTCTCACTTCCAGATGGCAACAAGGAGGACTCAAAGATCTGTATGAGCCGCTACTTTTAGAAGATTTTATGAAGCCCTCAAGCCATGATGTACAAAGGAGATCGACGTCAGCAACAAACGGAGACAACCAACACGGAAGATCGTCTACATGAAGATGTACCATGAAGCCAGTGTCTCCAGTGCCTTCTATGCGCCAACCTTATTAACTCAAATTGCCCCGACTAAAGACAAATAGCAAGAAGTACCTTCACTAATCTTTTGAGCTAATTTAAATACAACCGACCTTTGAGGATTAGTGCGAAGCGTCATGAAGCCCAAGAACCAAGGCAGACTTCATCAACTTTCTTCGTCTGCTAAACCGAAAGTGGACACAATAGAAGACATCATGTCCAGCAAGACGCCAAGAGCGACGAAAGGCCTGAAGACCGTTGCAGTCGACAACACCTACCCCTAAGCAAGTTTAGACGTCTTTAGTAGCTTGTATTACCCTTTGAATTTTTAGGGAAAAACCGGAGAGAGTCAAGTCTACGGACCTGACACCCCTGTGAGGCTTGAAAACTGTTGGGGGTATTTAACTGCTAACCCCTCAAGACGGCAATATCTGGACAAGTGTCTACATCAACCGCAAGCGCCAAGGAGCTACGACTAGGACGAAGATCGCCGTGATACCCAAGAACAACAACATGTTGAAGTCGGCAACAACTTATACCTTCAACAGCTACCCTTCAAGGCCCCTTTTTAAGGGGGGAAGACATACGCCAGTTTTATTATGGAGTTTTGGCAAACTGTCCTTTGCACCCTAACTCTGGAGTATTTCAAGTCAACTCGACAAGAATGCTGATCAGCATCGACCTTCATGACAACACCGTCAGCAGAGACCAAAAGCCTTCCGGAAGAAAATCCGATGGCGTTCCGACAAGGAGACCTCAGTTGAAAATCGACAATCCCGGCAGATAAAGGAGCGACAAACCCACTAACCTTGCACTCTCTTAGTCCCCGCTTAGGAATCTCGGGACGAGATTCTTTTAAGGGGGAAGGTCTGTAACACCCCAATTTTGGGAAGCCAGAAAAACACAGTTTTTAAAGAGCCAAAAATCCGAGTCAACAAAAACTTTTCGAAATGTTTCACTAATGCTTGTGTGTCACTCCTGATTTCTCTGTTTGACCTTGTCTGCTTTGTTGATTGAGTTAACGACCACTGAAAACACTAACCTTTGAACTCGACTAATTTAACATGTCATGTTAATCTTGTGATCATGTCATGACAAGAGAAATAATCCTTATGTCCTCTCCAATCTTATTTTGGCCAAACTCTTTCTTTTTCAAGGATGTCTTGATTTTAAATACAACCCAAAAGCCTACTATTTGAGAAAGTAGAAGTTTCCCAAAATCTAAGTGTTTCCAAAATTATGGGGGTCTATGTACTATCTCCTACTTACTTTAGACCTTGATATTTTGTGAGTTTTACAACCCTTATTTTGTAAACTCTTTCACTCCTTTTGGAAAACTATAAGAGATAAAATATACTTTCTCATATATTTCCTAGGTGCCTAATTCTTTGGAAAAGAATATCAAGATGTGATTCAGTTCTATTCTCTAAAATCTTGTCATGATTGTGTCTAGCAGCATCTCACAAATAAATTGGGTTGCTTGGGAAATTGGTTGCTTATTAATTTGGTTGATGTGTTGTTAGTGAATGGCTTGTGTTGACTTTTATGTATGGTTGATACTTTTTGTGTATGTGAATTGTTGTCTTGAATTCCTCACCCTTGAGATTATTATGTGTCGACCTAGGTGTGAGGTTAGATGGAGATCTTTCTTGCTTAAAAGTTGTCTTTTATGATTGTGGTGTGTTTACCCCTTCCTACTTTATTTTTGTTTTAAAAGAAACTCAAAACTCCTATTTTCAAATAGAAGGTGACTATCTTCTCCTCTATTAATTTTTAGCTTTTCTAGAGCTTTACCAATTGTGTTTCCTTTACTCATTTTGGAAATACCAAACCACTAGCATCACCTACACCACCGCTATTTTCCATTTGTGGCATTCTTTAAAATTTACAAAAATGTTTGCTCACTAGTTCTTGCTTGTTTTTAGTGCTCCATAATAAGGTGACCATTTGGTCAATTGTCCTTTCTTGCAAATTTTTCTCAAATACTTTCTTTGTCTTTTAGACTTGAAAACTTTTGTTTCATCACCATTAGGTCAACCACCTCATGTTTTGCTTAGTATTGTGTGATGGTCGAATTTAGGTTTGGTTGCTTTAGGGGAAATTAAAACAAAAAAAGGAATAAAGAAAATAAAACAAAAGTGGATTTTGGCCTAAACTCTAAACCTAACCCCAAACCAGCCCTCCCCTCTCTCACCATCAACTTCCCTCTCACCCCTCTGCCCTGAGAGAGCCTCCTAGTCAGCTAGGGCCCACACGTCAGCCCCCCATCTCCCTCTCCACCACTCTCCTTCTCTCTTTTCCATAGATGGCCAATGGGTGATCACTCCCTCACTCCCCACTGGCCAGCACCACGTCCACCCCGACCACCTCCTCTCTGTCCCCCCTCCACCGCCCACCTGAGCCAATGGGAGCACCTCAAGCTCACCCCTCCCCCTCTTAACCCGAGCCAAACCCTAGATTCGGACCCCAGCTCATTTCTCTCTCCCTCGTGCTCCTCTGGCTCTCCTTTCTTCTCCAGAGCACTCCCCTGCACCTCCTCGCCCCTCCCTAGAAGCCGAGCATCCTCCCGAGCCTTCTGCTCCACGAGAGACGCAGGTTGAGTCTCGGTGGCCGCCGGCGTCGAGCCGCGTTTGCCAGCGACTCCCTCCACCTTTCTCCGTCATTTTTGGCCCACGAAGCTCCCCTCTGCGAGCCCTAACTCTCCCCCCTTTCTTTTTGCCCAGAGGCCGCCGAGAACGCCGTGCCCGTCCTCGACCCGAGAAGGCCGCCGCCGCCGTCGCCATGGATTCCGGCCACCTTCGCTGAAGCTGTTCGTGGCCGGGCCCCTCCCTCGACCTCCTCCGCCGTCCACAACCCTCCGCCGCTGCATGCAACGCCCCTAGGTGAGCCGTCCGTCGCCGCCATTTCCTTTCTCGACCTCGGGCTCGCTCCCGCGCGTCGCGTCGAAGGCGATGAAGGGGAGCCGTCGATCTGCGAATCGACGGCCCCGTTTGAATCTCGCTCCGCGGGCCACTCCAGCGCGCAGCGCCGCGTGAGGCGCGCCGAGATGGGCCGGCCCAGTCCATCTGCGGCTCAGATCCGCGATAGCCTCAGCCAGATCTGGCCCAGCGCAGCCCATTTAGCTTTTTTTTTCTTTTTCAGATCCCTTTTCCATTTTCTGTTTCTGCTTAATATGCTTGCTTAGTTTAATTGTTTTGTGATGGATCTGTTAGGGTAATTTAATTGGGGTAAATTTTGTAGTGCTCTGGAGTGTTTGCTTAAACATGCAGAAGTGAGTTTGCTCAAAAATGATTAATATATTTTGCATGCCATTAAATCTTGTGCAATGTGTCTTGTCTAGTGTTTTATTTTTAGCAGGAGCTAGGAATGTCCTTTTTGAGTGAATCCAATTTCTACAGAAAGCTAGAAGCAATACCTTTCCCTAGGATTTGACCTTGCATGCAGGAGATTCCTAAAACTAGAGTTTCAAATCTTTTGGTTTTGAAGCCAGTAGCATTTGTAGGATTTTTAACTCTTGTTTGATGGAAGTTTTTGATGCAAATCCAATTTTTATGGCTTGGTATAACTACTAGGTGTACTGTGGTAGAAGGATTTAATTTTTGGAGCATTATTTTAGGACTTGTGCTTGTTTACTCAAACAACAGCAACTTTGCCACTTTTAGAGGGTTTATTTTAATTGATTGTCTTTATTTGCTTGTGCTTAGGAGTGTTTAGATTTATGTCCAGAGGGTGTTTGAGTGATGAAATGCTTGCTTGTCTTGTTTAAGTACTTTAGATTGTTGTCAACCCGTTTCTTAGCGTGACGGTAGCTACGTTTAATTTTTCCGGTACAATAGAACCGCAAGAGGAGGAGCAGTACGTGGGAGCTGAACCCGTCTACGAAGAAGAACAAGTCCAAGGACAATTCGCTGAGCAAGGCAAGCCACCTCACCACTCTACTGAAATCCTATTATCTTCACAAGCATGTTTTGTTTTTTTTTTCAAAATAAAATAATGCATGTTTTATTTCCTTTGTGGCATCTTGCCACCCAAAAACTATTTTACAAAATGTTGTTTGGCCAAAGATATCTACTAGAATATAATAGGGGTTATAAAAATTAAGTCTTCACTTGAGAAGCCTTCTACTGAAGGCGCTATCAAGAAAATTATATTTTCTATTAGCATATCCTTATACTCTTATCTCAAAACTATAGGATGGGAGCCTAGATTTGATGAAATGTTTTCGAAAGAAAACCCGAGTCGCTGGGAGCGATCGGCGAGACAGTGTTTTTATAAAACCCATGTTGCTGGGAGCAAATGGAGAATTTTGTGAAAAACCCGAAGTGCTGGGAGCATTCGGTGAGTTTGCGAAAACCCGAGCTGCTGGGAGCAGTCGGAGATGGAGGTTTGTTTACGAAGTCCCTGCTGCCGCCCGAACAATTAACCCGTACAACCACATTACCTCAAAATGGGCACGAGGCTTAGCGGAAGCTTGTTGATGTTAGTATTTGAATACTCCTCAATTGGCTAGAAGGGGTTAGAGTCCCCGGAACCGAATGCTGCAAGGGAATGAGCATACAAAGTGTGGACTTCGTGTGCCACCGGCAAGCAACGGTGGGTCTCCTGTCATGGCGGTGTGAGGCTAGGGGAAACCGGATCGATACGGCTAGCTCACTCAGTGCCGGGGAGAACAAACCCACTCGAAGAGGATATTCTTATACTAGCACTGACATAGTGGAAGTTAGGATCGGCCGTCTGATGTGTGCATGCTGTCTTTGTACAGTCTGTGGTTGATCCATGGCAGACCATCCGAATCTTGTGGTGAAAGTGTACCACCTCTGCAGAGTGTAAATCTATTCGAATAGCCGTGTCCGCGGTCATGGACGGTTGCAAAGGCCACACTGGGCGACTGGTGAAAGAAGAAAAGTTGTTTTCTGTTTTGGACTAAAAGAAGGATCAGAAAGGTACCTGGGAGGTACGGGAATTTGAGAAAAGATGGTTGATCTCGGGGAGACAATCAGTCAGATCTCGTGGAAAGAAAAAGGGGTATCCCCATCCTAGTGTCCTTGAAAGGTTTTACAAAGTGTTTTACAAAGAGGTGGAGATAGTTCCGGAGATCTCTACCAAAGAGAATTCTATCTCTAAATGTTTCTTTTTAACAAAGATATAGAGATGTCGTATTCTCTATGTATAAAAGCATCGTTTGCGAAAATTAAGCCCTATAGTCATATATAGCAGCTATCCCAGTTTTCGAAAACGCTTTTATTGCATTACCATGAAAACTTAAGCCTGGTGGTGGTCTTGCGAGTACGTAATTGTACTCATGGCTGTGTCCCTGGATATTCCAATGTCCAGATATTCAACGAGAAGACCTACGCCGAAGGTGAGGAGTACGTCGGCGACTACGCCAACTGAGTGTCACCGGTCAACTGCTCTGTGGGAATGCGTCCGGTTGTGACGAGGGCCGACGCTAGCCGAAAGCTTCCGCTATATCGTAGTTAATTCCGTCCTGCGTGACGATGGTTGCAGACTTGGTCGCGTGACCACCATTTATGTAAGTCTTGTACTAATCGAGTTGGATGATGTAACTCTGTATATCATGTTGGTTATGTGATCGCGATGCACTGATCATTGGGATCGTGATCTGTTTACATAACGTGGGCACCTCGGACTGGTAAATCTGAGGGGTCCTTACAGACTTGGTATCAGAGCCATCGTTGACCTTAGGAGACCTTAGTTAGCGTGGTCGTTAGCTTAGGAAAGAAATATTTTGCTAAAACTTATTTCTACAGAAACCTATTTTCTTCAAGGTAAGCCTAGTATGGTTTCCACTCCTCACCTATTCTGAAAAATTTCTTGATCGTAGCTCTCTAACTTCAAGTATTTTCAAAAGAGTTTTCTCTACTCTCTTGTCCCTATTCAAAAACTTGTTTAGACTTGACGAGGAACCCAAGTGTGACCTAAGTAGCTAGCACCTAGACGAAGAATTTCTTTATTAAGAAGTTACAATGCATCAAGGAGCTCTCAGATGCACAGTCTGCAAGACCAAGCTCATCGACGACAGCAAAGGCAGGACCTCCAAATACCTCGGATGTGCAGAATGCAAGACAACAATGCAAAATCACCTTCGCTCCCTCGACTCAACCCCAACAATGTTACTCCATCAGCAAACCGGACAATCTCGAACTTTTCGGCAAGAACCCAAGGTGATCCAATGAGGACTTCAGTATCCATGTGACACCAAACCCCATAGGATGAAGTAGGATATGACCTTTGGTTGGATTACCCGACTATCACGATTGTTGAGTGCCCTTTTGGTACTATAGGTGTTTCGTGTGCTGCTTTGCTGGTATGCTTTTTGCTTGTGTGTGTCTCGTTTGTATGTTTGTTGTTGGTGTGTTGTTTTCTGGTATGTTTCACAAGCACGCCTTGTCGGCAACACATATTAGGCACATACTTCCCTTTTGTTTAAACATCGCCTCCACACAAAATACCTTTTTGGCCCTTTAAGCGTTAGATGCATCGTGATGCATTTCAAAAACTTGTTTAGAAAACCTCTCTAAAATGTTTTGCCTCTGATCTCAACTTGGGCACATGAGAGTTTTTTACCGCACCTGATATAGAAGACCACCGGAGAAAGCCCATCCCCGTGAAGTGACGGGACTTGCCTAGTTTAATTAACCTTTTGAATCACAAGTATACCATCACTAACTTAACGTATCTAACTTTAGAGTAAAATCTAACACCAGTTTGTCTTGTTGCTAACTAACTAACCTCCTCAAGACCTACAAACCAAGACAAGAAAAGAGGCGCCAACAGAAGTCTCACTTCCAGATGGCAACAAGGAGGACTCAAAGATCTGTATGAGCCGCTACTTTTAGAAGATTTTATGAAGCCCTCAAGCCATGATGTACAAAGGAGATCGACGTCAGCAACAAACGGAGACAACCAACACGGAAGATCGTCTACATGAAGATGTACCATGAAGCCAGTGTCTCCAGTGCCTTCTATGCGCCAACCTTATTAACTCAAATTGCCCCGACTAAAGACAAATAGCAAGAAGTACCTTCACTAATCTTTTGAGCTAATTTAAATACAACCGACCTTTGAGGATTAGTGCGAAGCATCATGAAGCCCAAGAACCAAGGAAGACTTCATCAACTTTCTTCGTCTGCTAAACCGAAGGTGGACACAATAGAAGACATCATGTCCAGCAAGACGCCAAGAGCGACGAAAGGCCTGAAGACCGTTGCAGTCGACAACACCTACCCCTAAGCAAGTTTAGACGTCTTTAGTAGCTTGTATTACCCTTTGAATTTTTAGGGAAAAACCGGAGAGAGTCAAGTCTACGGACCTGACACCCCTGTGAGGCTTGAAAACTGTTGGGGGTATTTAACTGCTAACCCCTCAAGACGGCAATATCTGGACAAGTGTCTACATCAACCGCAAGCGCCAAGGAGCTACGACTAGGACGAAGATCGCCGTGATACCCAAGAACAACAACATGTTGAAGTCGGCAACAACTTATACCTTCAACAGCTACCCTTCAAGGCCCCTTTTTAAGGGGGGAAGACATACGCCAGTTTTATTATGGAGTTTTGGCAAACTGTCCTTTGCACCCTAACTCTGGAGTATTTCAAGTCAACTCGACAAGAATGCTGATCAGCATCGACCTTCATGACAACACCGTCAGCAGAGACCAAAAGCCTTCCGGAAGAAAATCCGATGGCGTTCCGACAAGGAGACCTCAGTTGAAAATCGACAATCCCGGCAGATAAAGGAGCGACAAACCCACTAACCTTGCACTCTCTTAGTCCCCGCTTAGGAATCTCGGGACGAGATTCTTTTAAGGGGGGAAGGTCTGTAACACCCCAATTTTGGGAAGCCAGAAAAACACAGTTTTTAAAGAGCCAAAAATCCGAGTCAACAAAAACTTTTCGAAATGTTTCACTAATGCTTGTGTGTCACTCCTGATTTCTCTGTTTGACCTTGTCTGCTTTGTTGATTGAGTTAACGACCACTGAAAACACTAACCTTTGAACTCGACTAATTTAACATGTCATGTTAATCTTGTGATCATGTCATGACAAGAGAAATAATCCTTATGTCCTCTCCAATCTTATTTTGGCCAAACTCTTTCTTTTTCAAGGATGTCTTGATTTTAAATACAACCCAAAAGCCTACTATTTGAGAAAGTAGAAGTTTCCCAAAATCTAAGTGTTTCCAAAATTATGGGGGTCTATGTACTATCTCCTACTTACTTTAGACCTTGATATTTTGTGAGTTTTACAACCCTTATTTTGTAAACTCTTTCACTCCTTTTGGAAAACTATAAGAGATAAAATATACTTTCTCATATATTTCCTAGGTGCCTAATTCTTTGGAAAAGAATATCAAGATGTGATTCAGTTCTATTCTCTAAAATCTTGTCATGATTGTGTCTAGCAGCATCTCACAAATAAATTGGGTTGCTTGGGAAATTGGTTGCTTATTAATTTGGTTGATGTGTTGTTAGTGAATGGCTTGTGTTGACTTTTATGTATGGTTGATACTTTTTGTGTATGTGAATTGTTGTCTTGAATTCCTCACCCTTGAGATTATTATGTGTCGACCTAGGTGTGAGGTTAGATGGAGATCTTTCTTGCTTAAAAGTTGTCTTTTATGATTGTGGTGTGTTTACCCCTTCCTACTTTATTTTTGTTTTAAAAGAAACTCAAAACTCCTATTTTCAAATAGAAGGTGACTATCTTCTCCTCTATTAATTTTTAGCTTTTCTAGAGCTTTACCAATTGTGTTTCCTTTACTCATTTTGGAAATACCAAACCACTAGCATCACCTACACCACCGCTATTTTCCATTTGTGGCATTCTTTAAAATTTACAAAAATGTTTGCTCACTAGTTCTTGCTTGTTTTTAGTGCTCCATAATAAGGTGACCATTTGGTCAATTGTCCTTTCTTGCATTTTTTTCTCAAATACTTTCTTTGTCTTTTAGACTTGAAAACTTTTGTTTCATCACCATTAGGTCAACCACCTCATGTTTTGCTTAGTATTGTGTGATGGTCGAATTTAGGTTTGGTTGCTTTAGGGGAAATTAAAACAAAAAAAGGAATAAAGAAAATAAAACAAAAGTGGATTTTGGCCTAAACTCTAAACCTAACCCCAAACCAGCCTCCCCTCTCTCACCATCAACTTCCCTCTCACCCCTCTGCCCTGAGAGAGCCTCCTAGTCAGCTAGGGCCCACACGTCAGCCCCCCATCTCCCTCTCCACCACTCTCCTTCTCTCTTTTCCATAGATGGCCAATGGGTGATCACTCCCCACTGGCCAGCACCACGTCCACCCCGACCACCTCCTCTCTGTCCCCCCTCCACCGCCCACCTGAGCCAATGGGAGCACCTCAAGCTCACCCCTCCCCCTCTTAACCCGAGCCAAACCCTAGATTCGGACCCCAGCTCATTTCTCTCTCCCTCGTGCTCCTCTGGCTCTCCTTTCTTCTCCAGAGCACTCCCCTGCACCTCCTCGCCCCTCCCTAGAAGCCGAGCATCCTCCCGAGCCTTCTGCTCCACGAGAGACGCAGGTTGAGTCTCGGTGGCCGCCGGCGTCGAGCCGCGTTTGCCAGCGACTCCCTCCACCTTTCTCCGCCATTTTTGGCCCACGAAGCTCCCCTCTGCGAGCCCTAACTCTCCCCCCTTTCTTTTTGCCCAGAGGCCGCCGAGAACGCCGTGCCCGTCCTCGACCCGAGAAGGCCGCCGCCGCCGTCGCCATGGATTCCGGCCACCTTCGCTGAAGCTGTTCGTGGCCGGGCCCCTCCCTCGACCTCCTCCGCCGTCCACAACCCTCCGCCGCTGCATGCAACGCCCCTAGGTGAGCCGTCCGTCGCCGCCATTTCCTTTCTCGACCTCGGGCTCGCTCCCGCGCGTCGCGTCGAAGGCGATGAAGGGGAGCCGTCGATCTGCGAATCGACGGCCCCGTTTGAATCTCGCTCCGCGGGCCACTCCAGCGCGCAGCGCCGCGTGAGGCGCGCCGAGATGGGCCGGCCCAGTCCATCTGCGGCTCAGATCCGCGATAGCCTCAGCCAGATCTGGCCCAGCGCAGCCCATTTAGCTTTTTTTTTCTTTTTCAGATCCCTTTTCCATTTTCTGTTTCTGCTTAATATGCTTGCTTAGTTTAATTGTTTTGTGATGGATCTGTTAGGGTAATTTAATTGGGGTAAATTTTGTAGTGCTCTGGAGTGTTTGCTTAAACATGCAGAAGTGAGTTTGCTCAAAAATGATTAATATATTTTGCATGCCATTAAATCTTGTGCAATGTGTCTTGTCTAGTGTTTTATTTTTAGCAGGAGCTAGGAATGTCCTTTTTGAGTGAATCCAATTTCTACAGAAAGCTAGAAGCAATACCTTTCCCTAGGATTTGACCTTGCATGCAGGAGATTCCTAAAACTAGAGTTTCAAATCTTTTGGTTTTGAAGCCAGTAGCATTTGTAGGATTTTTAACTCTTGTTTGATGGAAGTTTTTGATGCAAATCCAATTTTTATGGCTTGGTATAACTACTAGGTGTACTGTGGTAGAAGGATTTAATTTTTGGAGCATTATTTTAGGACTTGTGCTTGTTTACTCAAACAACAGCAACTTTGCCACTTTTAGAGGGTTTATTTTAATTGATTGTCTTTATTTGCTTGTGCTTAGGAGTGTTTAGATTTATGTCCAGAGGGTGTTTGAGTGATGAAATGCTTGCTTGTCTTGTTTAAGTACTTTAGATTGTTGTCAACCCGTTTCTTAGCGTGACGGTAGCTACGTTTAATTTTTCCGGTACAATAGAACCGCAAGAGGAGGAGCAGTACGTGGGAGCTGAACCCGTCTACGAAGAAGAACAAGTCCAAGGACAATTCGCTGAGCAAGGCAAGCCACCTCACCACTCTACTGAAATCCTATTATCTTCACAAGCATGTTTTGTTTTTTTTTTTCAAAATAAAATAATGCATGTTTTATTTCCTTTGTGGCATCTTGCCACCCAAAAACTATTTTACAAAATGTTGTTTGGCCAAAGATATCTACTAGAATATAATAGGGGTTATAAAAATTAAGTCTTCACTTGAGAAGCCTTCTACTGAAGGCGCTATCAAGAAAATTATATTTTCTATTAGCATATCCTTATACTCTTATCTCAAAACTATAGGATGGGAGCCTAGATTTGATGAAATGTTTTTGAAAGAAAACCCGAGTCGCTGGGAGCGATCGGCGAGACAGTGTTTTTATAAAACCCATGTTGCTGGGAGCAAATGGAGAATTTTGTGAAAAACCCGAAGTGCTGGGAGCATTCGGTGAGTTTGCGAAAACCCGAGCTGCTGGGAGCAGTCGGAGATGGAGGTTTGTTTACGAAGTCCCTGCTGCCGCCCGAACAATTAACCCGTACAACCACATTACCTCAAAATGGGCACGAGGCTTAGCGGAAGCTTGTTGATGTTAGTATTTGAATACTCCTCAATTGGCTAGAAGGGGTTAGAGTCCCCGGAACCGAATGCTGCAAGGGAATGAGCATACAAAGTGTGGACTTCGTGTGCCACCGGCAAGCAACGGTGGGTCTCCTGTCATGGCGGTGTGAGGCTAGGGGAAACCGGATCGATACGGCTAGCTCACTCGGTGCCGGGGAGAACAAACCCACTCGAAGAGGATATTCTTATACTAGCACTGACATAGTGGAAGTTAGGATCGGCCGTCTGATGTGTGCATGCTGTCTTTGTACATTCCGTGGTTGATCCACGGCAGACCATCCGAATCTTGTGGTGAAAGTGTACCACCTCTGCAGAGTGTAAATCTATTCGAATAGCCGTGTCCGCGGTCATGGACGGTTGCAAAGGCCACACTGGGCGACTGGTGAAAGAAGAAAAGTTGTTTTCTGTTTTGGACTAAAAGAAGGATCAGAAAGGTACCTGGGAGGTACGGGAATTTGAGAAAAGATGGTTGATCTCGGGGAGACAATCAGTCAGATCTCGTGGAAAGAAAAAGGGGTATCCCCATCCTAGTGTCCTTGAAAGGTTTTACAAAGTGTTTTACAAAGAGGTGGAGATAGTTCCGGAGATCTCTACCAAAGAGAATTCTATCTCTAAATGTTTCTTTTTAACAAAGATATAGAGATGTCGTATTCTCTATGTCTAAAAGCATCGTTTGCGAAAATTAAGCCCTATAGTCATATATAGCAGCTATCCCAATTTTCGAAAACGCTTTTATTGCATTACCATGAAAACTTAAGCCTGGTGGTGGTCTTGCGAGTACGTAATTGTACTCATGGCTGTGTCCCTGGATATTCCAATGTCCAGATATTCAACGAGAAGACCTACGCCGAAGGTGAGGAGTACGTCGGCGACTACGCCAACTGAGTGTCACCGGTCAACTGCTCTGTGGGAATGCGTCCGGTTGTGACGAGGGCCGACGCTAGCCGAAAGCTTCCGCTATATCGTAGTTAATTCCGTCCTGCGTGACGATGGTTGCAGACTTGGTCGCGTGACCACCATTTATGTAAGTCTTGTACTAATCGAGTTGGATGATGTAACTCTGTATATCATGTTGGTTATGTGATCGCGATGCACTGATCATTGGGATCGTGATCTGTTTACATAACGTGGGCACCTCGGACTGGTAAATCTGAGGGGTCCTTACAATACACATCTTGATTCAAACTGATCCAGCTTATATCCTACTACATCTCAGGGCAATGAGTTTAGCAGCCCAACCATGCAGGACAACTTATGCCGACAAAGAATTGGTGCTCAAAGCTTTAGATCCGTTTTGCAGTTCTCTCAAGTCCTTCAGCTTCACAACAGCCGAATGCTGAACAAAAGGGATTTGACAATATTAGCAACTGATCATGTTGGCAATGCAAGTAACCAATGAAATAAAAGAAGTCATACTGCACAACATCCATTGCAGACATATGTAAACATAGTAGTAAACTGATCTTAAAACCAAAAGAACCAAGTTGCTCACATAAGCACCATGTCCTAGCATAACAAATGACCACACAATCATGACTAGAACAACAAATAACTCAGTGAACAGAAAATTGTTGCAAACATGAATCAGGCAAGGTTCTGAATGCAACATAATCTAGTTTGCACGAATTCAGACCGCCAATTTACTCTAGTAGCTCAGCGACAAAAAATATTCAAATGAAACTTTCATGAAATAGGCTGCAAAGTTACAAGCATGTCTGAGAACAGAGGATTTTAGCTCATTAGCTTGTATGCTAACCCTACAGCTAGACGAAAATGGCCCATAAGATTTTCAATGACAGAAGGGTCCATGATCATTGCAGGCTGACAATAGTTGAATACATTCAGCTTAGTTTTAAAGGGTTTTTTCACTTAATTAGCAATGACACAAGGTGACAAGGAGCGTTAAATTACATTATCAAGCAATGATACATAATCTAATGAAGTAAATAGAACTAGCGTCGAGTAACCAAAATTAAAAGTCTATCAGATACGTCTTCTCAGAATCTAGTACTTAGGACAAGCAAAACACTATAGAACTACACCAAACAAAACCATTCGTACAAATGGATGTTTGCTTGCACAGTTCCATTTTCAAATTCTACTTATTCAAGAGATTCGACGATCTATTGAAACTATAGAAGAAGAACGGTGGAGATTCAACAGTCTAAAGATAAAGATCTCAACGGATAAGATTCAGCACCAACATAAGCTAGAATCCACGTGCATCTTTTTCTATTCATGTGTACATTCAACAAGGAAAGTTAGATTTTATATTCCACAAAATAAATGTGCACAAGACGGACACTCTAACAAATCAAACAATAAAGGGCAGACGGGTGCACGTAGGCTACATAGCTCCCGCTAGCGCAGGGTCTGGGGAAGGGTCCGACCACTTTGGGTCTTTTGTAACAAATCAAACAATGTTTCCCGTAAAACCAGAACTATGAGACGGACTACAAGCAGACGGGTAAGAATACATTGCAGGACTTGGCAATGTATACCAAAGCAGACTGGCAAGAAAAAATAGCTGGACTCCGGCAACCTATCCTATTAACAAATCCTTAATAAACCTTATTGATTCTGTTCATGCATAGTACTCACGGGGATTCAGATGCTACAGAAAACATCAAATCCAAGCATGCATATACGGTTTATATCTACAAGTGTCACAGGGATTCAATTCAAAAATTTGTGAAAGCAACCAGCGGTTCCACAAACTAGGTCATAGTCTCATCATACAGTTTTCAAAGATAACTTCTACCTCTGAAAGCAAATAATCAGGCATTGTCAGGCACATGTTTCATCCGTTTTAATCTGCGTATTTATCCATACTAAGTTCTTTGTATTTTCTTGACAGCTACCAGATTTTCAGCAAAAAAACAATTACTCTCTACAGAAACAATTGCATCATCAAGATACTATAAAAGAAATGCTCGACCGTGTCGTTACAGGAAAGAAAAAAAGCTGCTCTAATATTAACCTTACTTACATATACTCATTTGGCTATACGAGATGCCTTCCATTGCTAATTTCCAAAGAAAAAAGATCGAACTCTTCTCAGCTCTGATACAGAAAGCACATTTTCTATAGCTTTCTTTACGCCAAATATTTTATATTGGGGCATATTCTATGTTCAGACTCTTCTCAGTCCTGATCCAGGAGGAACATTTACCTACCACACCATCGTGGTTAGGGTTTTGGCGCCACCGCGAAAAGAAGCACGCTCGGATGAAAGAAATTGAGGAGAGGAGCTGGAGCTATAGGTGGATCTGTTTTTTGTTGGTGAAGAGAAAGGAGATCATCGGCAGCATAACAGAGGCACCAGCAGCTAGGTGAGGAGGAGCAACCTCGTGATTTAGAGAAAATCAAAATGAAAAATAAAGGTTGTTGACCCTTGGCATTTAACAAAAATTAGGCTTCGCAAGAGCGTGTTGGGCTAGGAAATCCAAAATTCAGTCCCATGAGGAGATAATGCAAAGGACCTTTACGATACCAAACAAACAAAATCTCTTTACATGTTCTAAACAAATGGCAGCATTTTTAGGATACATATTTCAAATGCAACAGCAACAAAAAACAAAAGGAACACAAACATCTAATGGAGATTATAATGGCAAGTCAATTGACCATTTTGGTTCATAATATATATATTATAAATAATCATAATGATGGTGGTAATTTCTAAAAATTAACACCAAAAAATATTGTACATAGGAAATCTATGAATGATGTGATCACCATGTGCTTTGACTCTCAAGATTATGGGTTAAAATAGTTAAAGAAAATGAACCTTTAGTAAAACATGTAAGAAAAACCTTTAGTAAAAGCCATAATAGGGGAAATAAAGATAGCAGCAGAAACATAAAATAATACGGTTGATCTAGTTGAAAGCATCCTAGCAATTATGTTTTAGCAAATACTCAACTGAATAACTAAATGGTAGCAACTCCCAAGTTAGATGCCTAGATAGGCACTAAGAAGTAGGTTTCTGTTCACACGAGTACTAGAACATCTTAAAAATATCTATGGTTTCAGCTGGTCATCAAATATATTTGTTGGAGAGAACATATGTTTCTGTTGTGTTGGCGCCAAAAACTAACAAAAAATTGAAACCACGAGTACCACAGCAGAGCTAAACCATCACTGATCATTAAGCAAACTAATTAACCAATGGTCACTCAAAATTTATCAAGACAGGCAAACAGCTATTTGCATAGCAAGTAAACCGTGACAAACACAACTCTTTGCATATAACCACAGGTATGCCGTACAAACTGATGCCAAAACGTCATCACCATAATTTTGACTAAATTAGGATACTGGAGGTGGGTAAAACAACTTACCAGCTGTGCAGACTCACGGACAAGGGCATTTTCAGTGTGAAGAAAAAGTGATCTCTGTTGTTGGGATAGTTCGAATCCCATCTGTGCAGCTCTTTTCGAGTGTCCGGCTGCATTGAAAGGATATTCATTTCCTTGCCTTTTTGCCTCTAGCGACCTAGCAAACTTTATGCTCTTCTTCAAAGCTAAAGAAAGGTTTGGCAGAGATGGAATCAAGATTAGTAAATGATCAGTAGTGAATGAATAAGAAAAACGCCACCCTACATGCACTGCTTATAGAGAAGAAAACAAACTGAATTTGCAGAGAATTACCACCAAGCCGGCTTCTTGCATCCTGATAATGGAGATCAGCCCACATAAAAGCAGCTGTTTGGACAGGAATAAAGAAATAAGGTGTATGTTAACATGGCATCATGATGAACATATACAATACATTTGGAAGAAAGATATCCATGCAGACATACCCTTAAGACAGAAAGCACAAGTACATGACTTTGTCGCACATGATTCTTCCGAGCCACCGACCCCCATTGGATGCTGAACATTAGTACATGGCATGTTATCACGGGCTGTAGCATCAAACGAAGACTGTGGGTTCTGATTTCCTGATGATGCAGCTACCTCCTCTTGAGTCAGACATTCACCCTCATTAGCCCTATCATTAGTTGCAGTTTTGCTAGTCTCGATGTCATATGGCAGCAACTCACTATCAGTGTCATCATCATCTTCCTCTCCACAGCCACCCTCAGATTCCAGCGACGAGTCCTCCTTGTCGTTGAGGCCAGAAGAATCCAGATCCTCCTTGGATCTCAGCCCAGCTGCCTGGGCAGCCATGTGCTGCACCTTAGCTCCACGGAAAATCGAAGGCCTAGCAAAATCCCCTTTGCCAATACCATCAACCAAAACTTGAACAATGTTTCCTGGTGCCCCACCACTGGCCTTTGCAGTCTCAGACTCTTTTCTAGGGTCAGCAACCTTTTCGACCCGGCTAATCTTAACTCCACCTGAACTCTTCTCCAGATCACATGAGGCCGGTCGCTTGCCAAGAACATTTGTCAAGTCTCCAAACGCCCGCCGGACAGTGCCCTGAGTGTTTTCAGACATCGCAAGCTCGAGGTATGCACCAACTTGACAAAATTAACAGCGAAACCGTCACAGCCAACCGTGTAATGCAACTGCATTCATCAATAAGCAAACAAAATACAATGTGAGCAATCCATTCATATAGCGCTGAAAAAAAAGGGAGCAAAACTAAAATCCCCACAGTGCTAGGGTTTGGCATTTGTGAATCGTGAAAAAATGGTTGTACCCAGCTTATAGATGGCTACGGGAAGCAAATCAATGGCATGCGCTAGCAGGATCTAAATGAAGATTCGGGGTAAATCGAGCCGAGTAGGCGCCAGGCGATGCCTGTGCGGTGTGAAATTGGACGAAATCGAGGGTTTCTGAGACGGGAACCCTCCCAATCCCGCCAAGACAAATCACAGGACAAAATGTGCAGCCGAGGTTGTTACCAGATAATTCCATAGCCGTCACAGTTACACAAAAGAAATACTACCGAACCGAATCCTCCAATTTAGAGTGGGGAAATAGAGTTCTACTCAGTCGTCCGAGCGGAACGGCGGAGGAACTAGGGTGTGGCAACAGCCAAGACCTACGTCGAGGGTTCAGCTAACATCTCGGGGAGCGACAGGTCGACCGTCAGATTTAACACCGGAGATTCTGCTCCGCAACTAGAAATGGGAGGCCGAATCGGGGAGGGAACTTAGCGGGATCCCCCCCTCTGGGCGGTGGTGGGTTCACCTCCTACCGGGCCGGGCGGACCTTCAGATGGGGTGGCGAGGCGGAGGGGAGGGGTAGGGTTTGGAGCGCATACCTCGCCGCGCCGGGGGACGGCGGCCGGTCCTTCCTTCCCAGATCGGCCTTCGGGAGCGGGGAGCGGGGAGGAGGGATGGGAGATTGGGGAGGGTGGGTGTTCGTCTGTCTGTCTCTGGTTGTGGGCGTCACGGTGGAGCCAAAAGAGGAGAAAACTGGAGCGGGCGGGGCGGGGTGGAGAAGCCCTCGTGAGCGGGTTGCGCGCGCTCGCGTTCGGAAATTTTGGGTCGGGCGACGACGGCTCTGCGGTAAGGCTGTGCGCGCGCGCGGCGGACGCGGGAGGTTCGGCGCGCGTTGGATCTAGGACCCGAGCGTTTTTTTTTTTTTTTTTTAGGCCTCTCGATGAGTGGTACAGCCGTACAGCTGTAGTATCTGAACCTGAGTACTAAGACTAGCCACAATGAGAGTATCATAGGTAGTATCATGCATGCCATGTTGGCAAAAAAGATGACGTGGCACTGCAATTAATGAAGAAAGAGGTGATAGTGGTATCATAGGTAGATACCGTAACATAACGGATTCTAATGCAATGTGAGTCTACAACCTAATAAATAGATTATTATATGATACCACACATATGTTACTACCCATTGTGGAGGTAATAACATAGACTAGTATCATGTGCATGATAATAATATATGATACTCCCCATTGTGACTAGTCTAACTCACACCACACGCACGCACACACACACTCACACCCCTAGTACACAAGCTAGACCTACTGACTACTACACACAACACGCATGTTTTGAGACTTGACAGTTGTGGCCTGAACATGCGTGGGAGGCAGAAGAGGTGAGGCCCCCCAGATATTTGCTCCCGTGGAGAGTCGGACCTGGGAGGGGTGGGCGGCCACTGCCACTCCTAACCATCGCGCCACTGCGCGTCCTCAGGACCCGAGCGTTGGTCGTTCGGTGGTGTTGATCTGCTGGCCGGGTCGGCAAAAGGGTGATGCACTGATGGATCGACCAGGATCCCCTGTCGTAGCCGTAGGTGACGTGGGGTCACTGACATATGGGTCCGCCGCACGTTGGGGCCCACATGTCAGCGAGCCAACGTCAGGTAACGTACGTCAGAGGAACCGCCTTTGATCCACGCGGTGGTGGGGCAGCAATGGAGAAATGAGTAGAGCAGCCCTAGCAAGTCCTAGGTCCATATCAAATTTAGACGCTGGACATATAGGGCGTGTTTTGTTAGCCCGTAGGGAGTTCTGCGCTCCGTGGAACTAAGATGACCAGTATCTGCTTTGTCAAAACTAGCATCTGGGTAATTGACGAAGGTCTCGGGTTCCTCAAGGATGTTGGGAGCTCGTCGGTTCGATGAAGACCCTCCTAGCCTAGAGAGGGAGAGAAGATTGCGATCCTTCTTCTTCCACCGAAGATGGTCGTTACAGTGCTCTCGAGGTGTCGTCGGAGAAGACGAGCAAGATAATGAGGGCGGGTGAGAGGAATAGAAGGGGGTGAAGTGAGCGGTGAAGGAAATTATTGTCACGTGTTCCCGAAGGGAAGAGTCGTCTCCTGCTCTTCCCCGCGCGTGCACCGCTTGCGCTCCACCGGGACTGACTTCATTGGAGACTATTGGTTATGTCGTTTCCAGCGGGCCAGTTTTTTTTGTGCCTTTTACATCGAGCGGGGCACAATGTGAAGGTGCTCCAGGCAAGCAAACATTGGAATTTTGCAGCTAACTGGCCTGGTCTAGCCTCGTGAGGGCTACCAAACACGTCCCGGAGAGTTAGAATTCGTCTTCTTTGTTTGTACATCAAATGGAAGGGTTAGAATCTCATGTGGAACCCGTTTGTCATCGGGTGACAAATATACTTGCTCAATTTTCTCACTTACTCACGCTAGTATTAGATGAAACAAGCTGAATGAACAAACATAAACCATCAATATATTCAACAGCGTAGATATTAAGCCTCGGCACCTCCGTGTCGTCATGTACACAGACGCAACGGGTCATAGTCTACTACTAGGGGATAAGCGCGGTCTCCGCCGCGCCCGTGGGCTAAAGATTTGAAAATTTAATTTGGAAATGTAAATTTAATTTGGAAATGTCCATTTTTAGGAGTTTTTTTTTTAAACTTGGAAATTTTTGAAATTCGCGGAATTTTTTGAAATTCACGGAAGTTGGCGTTTGTTTTTTTTTTGTGAAATTAAAAAGTGTGTGCTTCGAAACGCATTTAGATTTGAATTATTTTAATGTTTGCATATTTTTCGGAGTTCGGAGACATAAGGGTTTCCTTTTGGAGGGAAGGAAACATGTCATAGTTAGAGATAAATTGGTAGATTAAATTTTCCTAATTTGATGCGTCTGAAATCCTTTTGATTTATATGGGGAATACAAATTTGGACGGTACATGGAATTTTGAAATTTGAATTTTGGATGTTTACATCTATTTTTATGTGGCCATTTTGATACATTTGCCTTCTTTTTGTGGACATATTTTTATTATTGGTTTGGATTATTGTTATCTTATATGTCTTTAGTAATGTGTGTGTAGGTTAAATTTAACTGGTTTTATATCATGTGGGGATTATTATTATTTTTTTATAATACGGGTTTCCTTTTGGAGAGGGGAAAAAAACATGTCGTAGTTAGAGATATTTTTTTTGTTGTCAAACATGTCGTAGTTAGAGATCTTTTTTTGTCTGTGTTGTATTTTGTAATGTAGGTAGGTTATGTCTGTGTTGTATTTATTAGTATGTAGGTAGGTTAAATTTTCCTGGTTTTGTACCGTTTGAGAACTATTTCATTTTTTTGTAATTATTTTTTTTTATAAGAAGGAAATTAAAGGGAAAACGGAGCTGACATGTAGGCCTGCTATAGGAACACATTTGAAATCATTTTTATTTATATGTAAAATACATATTTCGAAGGCATAGGAAAATTTAAATTTTGAATTTTGGTCGTGCATATTTTTTTTTATGTGAACACTTTGTTTTTTCTGTCATTTTTTTGTTGTGAGCATATTGGAATCGGTGATTTAAATTTTTTAGCTTTTTTCACCAACGTTACATTAGTAGTTTGTTTTTTTTCGCGGGGGAAAAAAACATTTTTTGTTGTGGCCATATTAAAGCTGTTGGTTCAAATTGTTTTTTTTTATTTTCTAAAGTTATATTGATTTTCTGGATTTTTTTTGCAAAAAAAAAAAAAAAAAAAAATCTGACAGCATGGCCCCACTGTGACGTCGTGCTGACGTCACAGTGGGGAAATCTGGCCGGAGCCGCCCGCGGCGGCGCCGAGCACGGCAGCGGCGCGCCGGCGCGATTTGGCACGAGCGCGTGCGCGCGAACGCGGGGAGACGGGAGGGAGCCGCGCCGCCCGTTTTAAGTCGCCGGAGCGGCGCCGGCGGCCAGGGGACACGGCGGAGCAACGCGCGGACGTCGGCGGCGATTCCGCGGCGTACAGGCCGCCCCAGGAGACGGCTATTGGGGAGGAGATGGAGCACGCGGCGGCGCACCTCTCCGTGCTCATCTATTTGTACGGGGAGGGCTGGAACGGCGGCGAACTGCGCCGGCGGCGGCGACGACCACAGCGTCGCGCAAGCAAGAGGAAGGTGCTCCGGTATTTTTTCGGATAAGTCCCTAGCGTCGCGGGAAATTACATTTAGGTCCTCCCTCAGAGGTAACTGAGGGATCCATGTGAATATCTAAAAGCGAGAGGTTTTTTTTGCAAAACGTCCCGTCGACCGGGTGGGCGACGGCTACGCCCGGGTGACCGGTTTGGTGACCGGGTGACGTGTCAGCCTGTGATTGGCTAAAAATGGCTATGAACAGTGCGCACGTGGTTTGGGGACGACGTGGCTTCATCCTGACCGTCCGTCGCGCGGATCGGACGGCCAAGGATCGCCGGCGACGTGGATGGCTGGACAGGCAGCGGTTTTCACCATCTTTTATATATAGTGTAATGTAATGTAATGTAATGTAATCCTCTCCACAGTGTGACAGTGGCCGTTGCAGCCAGTAGTCTCTAAAGTCATGTTTCTTGCCTAGTTTACTGGTGTCCGCGTTGACCGGAGCTACGAGGCAACTGTAGTCGCAAGCCAGTGTTTGTGGTGTCAGAACTATGTTCACTGTTAAACTGATGTCCCTAATTATCTTTCCCCAACCCACACATATATGGACGCTCAACCTTAGAACGTTTGTTCCTCAAATCTTCATAAAAATATGTTTTGTGTCTCAACTCCTAAAATGATTATATTGGTGACAGCAGGGATTAAAATGGGTATATCTTGAGTGTATCGAGTAATTTTTATTAAATATGGACAGATTCAAATGTTTTGCGGCAGTGACAAATACATAAAATCTGACATGTTCCAACCGCTACAAAGACCACACATATCTACACACCGCAGTCCCTGCGTCTCATCTTGCTTGTTGCTTCACATGGTGATTGACCACACCAGACAGCGATTTCTCGAACTTTTACTAGCTTCCGATAAAATTAAGATTCATATCATGCTCACTTTTTTCCGCAGGGAAGAGGTATGATGGTTCTTCCTCCCCACAAAAAAAAACTACAAAAGGTTCTTCGAAATAGAAGTAGTATACATGTGTCAGAAGGCCTTAAATCTCAGTACAGTGTTTGCATACACCTTATTGTCGAGCTAAGCTAACAGTCAATACTACAATGCAGCAGGGGGTTCAACTGAGCTTCCATGGTCTCTTTTTTCTTCTCAATTTTCTGAAAGAAAGCAGTGTTGATTAATCTGCTAGATCTACCTCTTCCTGCGTTTTGAAGGCTTCGCTGAAGATGATTTTGGCTCTTCGGGCATCTTAGCTTCAACGTATTGCTCCTGCAGAACCGACAAATAAAACAGGGAGATGAATCACATTAATTAGAGATGACTTGTTTGGAAAAGAATGCTGTCACAGATGTCAACCAAAAACTGTATTCTTGTATTTTCCAAGGACATACAACCCCAAAAAGATGGCTACAGTTTGACAATATTGATACTGGTACTACAGTAGGAATTGCAGAAGGCTTGAAGCTGCTCCAACAAAGAACAAGAATAATAACAAAACTACTGGAGTAGCAAAGCAGTAATGGAAAGAAAACTGAATAAGGAAAACTGCTGAAACAAACAAAACAAAACAAAACAAATGCTGAATAGCCCCCTAAATGTGTTGAAGGTGTTACGGAACAAGCTAGCAAGTATGCACTGGTGAATTCTTAATGTCGATAAGAGGAACCCTTTTTGCAGCAGTGACTGCTGAAAAGAATGCTTCCCCTGGAAAACAATTATATTTGTTTCACGGGTCCTTGACTTGATTCAAAACTTGCAACAATTGCCGCCTTACGGGCTTCATATATAAACAAGATCTGACAAGTGACAAGGGAGTATTGCTTTTACTAAGGCATGTGCTAAAAGAGAGTCAGTTTCTAATGGAACAGATTATGCAGCCCACTCAACTTTCAACAGCGCTACATTCATGTAAGTAATGTTTCGATTGCTAATACAAAAAAAGGTGAATAGAATTGCAGTACTAACTACTCCCTCCGTTCCTAAATAATAATATGTTTTAGCTATTTCAAGTTAGTCTACATACAGACCGCAATGAGTGAATCTACACATTAGAACACGTCTAGATACGTACGAATCTGAAAAAGGCTAAAACATCTTATATTTAGAAACGGAGGGAGTAGTAAGCAATATAGAGAGCCAGACACAGCACAAAATCTGGAAATCTTGGAGAACAACGGGATACAAACCTCCTCCCACTTTCTCTGGAGTTGCAGAAGTTCTTTACAGCACGCTACGCACTCAGCATGGTAAGCAGCAGCTAGTTCCTTGATCAAGGCCTTCCTTTTGATTATCCCAATCACTTCAAAGCATGGAGAAATTATGCGTCAGAATGCTGCAGATTTAGCGGATTATCCCATACTTTCAAACAGTGGCATTTGCCAAATGAGAGGAATCGCTAGAATTTCCAAACAATGTATAATAGAGCAGAGTAATAGGTTCAAGAACATCCTAAAGATACTGTCCTAAATCAAATGTCAACAATTTTCTGAACTAAATATTGGCACAAACACAGTGTCTGGTGGATATGTTCTGAATTTATGCAGACGCATCGTATGCTAAATTTTTCTGAAACTTGGGATGACTCAGATAGTGTACCGTACGAAGGGAGTAGCTAAAACATCAAGAATTAACAACCTAGAGCACGAACATTAAGCAGAACCTAGAGGAACTAGTAACGAACAAAGTGTATGCAGTTTGCGCTTACTCCGGCTGGGGTCGAACTGCTGCTCCTCAGGCTTGTCCCCGTTGGCCGCCGGCTCCGAGATTCCAACCTCCGCGGTGGTGCCGTCCATCGCGATCGAGCACGCGCCGCCGAGAGTCCGGCGGGGTTAGGGTTCTGATTAGATCCAGCCAGGGACGCGAGCGCTTACACGGGACAGCGAGAAACGCGACCGAGCCGGAGTGCAGGAGAACACCTTGTACAAGTCGTCGTCTACTAGGTCCATTTAAAATAAAAAAAACACTCTCACGAAAGGATTTAGACACTAGGGCGACGTTTTGAGTAGTAGGTGCAGATTTAAAACATTTTTATTTTAAAATGTTAAAAAATTCGGATATACATTAGAACATTTTGTGTTAACACAAAAAATGTCGTGGAGAAAAAATATTTTTTGTGACCTGTGCAAAAAAGACAAAAAAGTCTCGTATAAAATCATTTTGGAGCGTCCGGATTTGTCTTTTTTACACAGGTCACAAAAGATGTTTTTTCTTCACGTAACTTTTTTTTGCTAACATAAAATGTCTTTAACTATATCCAAAAAAAATATTTTGAATATTTTGATATTTTAAATATTATTTTTTTGAACAGTGGGTGCATCTGCACCTACTACCCGTGTGGTTCGGATCAGCCTTTCTCTCCTGCTCGAGTAAATTACAAAAAACTATGTGCTACTACAACGGTGGAGATTTAGTCCTCCCAGGTACCAGTGATCCTGATGTTTCAAAAAAATCAAAAAATATTTACGAGTTTTATAAAAATCTGAAATAAATTCTGAATATAGCCATTGATGTATTCTACAAACGTGCTAAAACTAAAATTTTAATACTTTGTATTCTGGGTTACACAAAAATGACAAAAGTGTGAATCTGAGTATGCTTATTTTCAAATCTCTAAATTTATTAGATTTTTTCATTTTTGTTTAGCTCGGGATACAACGTATTTGAAGTTGATTTTTTGCATATTTATAGAATACACCATTAACTATATCCCGGATTTTTACAGATTTTCCTGAAACTCATAAAAAAAAATATTATTTTTTGAAAACACCAAGATTCCTGGTGCTCGGGAGCAAATTCACTTTTCCGCTATTACAATTTGTTCTTAGGTTATTCCCAGTCTACACCGATCCCTACAACGGCGCCTCAAACTTTTGAAGGTCATATAATCTTATAAGTAGCGACCAATTGACGGGTCCTGCCTCCTCTTGTTACCGCTCCAGCGATGAGAGGTGGTTATAAGTTTTTAAAGTTAGAATTTAGTCAACCGACAGTAACATTACGTTGCCTATAGTGATTGCACGATATACAAATAAGGTATACCCGCATACTTGTGCTCGTCGGCGCTGAGGAGGGCGGGCAATCGTCTAGTCGCTACTCCCATGGAGTGGTGAATCTCGTCCATTCTACGTGTGTTACGGGTTTGATTCAGATCAATTCAAGATTTTAATTATGACGACTTCAGCTTTAGAGCGCTGGTCCTTAGTGGAACGTGCACGACAACTTACTGGCTAATATCAACAACGTCAGACCATATCTAGCAAGGGAGCGGCGACATCAATGTGTCGACGGCTCGCTCTAACGGCGAGAGTGGTTGTTAGGTGGTACAAGTAACTCGATGAAATTTCTTTTATGTTTAAAGTGTTTTATACTTCTTGTGAACTTCTATAATATATTTGGATCATTCTAGCAAAAAAAATCCAACTCAAAGCTACCAACTATGATAAATAAGATTAAAATTTACTTCGCATGCATTTGTAATAAGGCCTGAGATGTCTCCAAGTCAACGCACCCAAAGACTAGGGATACAGGTTCTCCACGAGGGTAGTAAGCCCCACGTCTCGATCCAATACAAGGCTCGAGTTCACTATCCATATAAATCTCACCCTCTCGGTCCGGTGTGCCTCGGTCCATGGGAATCTTACCCTCTCGCTCATCTGCAGGCCCCAAGCGGCATTGCAGCGGTCAACCCTAATACTGCCGCTGCCTTCTTCCCCCGTTCCTCCCCCTCGCTGCTGTCGGTAGTATAGTCGGGCAAAGCCCATGTGGTGTGGCCATGGGGCCTCTAACCTACGGCGCGGCTGAAAGGGCATGTGTTGCCCCATGCGTGGTTTTGGTAATTAATGACAATCCTTATGGACTAATGTTTGCATTGAGATATACTTGTAGATCTTGTACATAGGAAAAGATTGGAGTTCATGTGTTGGACTCTAGAAGATTTCATGATGACCAAGGTTCCATCCAAGGGTTTATATGAAGAATGGTCATGTGAAGAGTTGAGCTTATTGCAAGCATGGCTTGGAAAAGAAGATGTAGTGCAAGTGGATTCATGAAGACGGAGCTTAGCAAGTCTCTCATAATGGTGTATGGGGGAGTATTTGGAGAAGTCTTCATCAAGCATGTGCTAGCTAGCAAGCACCTTTGTGGAGAGCTCAAACCTTTGCATATTTGGCATATCATCTTTCTTGGTTCTTATGTGGCTTTTATTCATGTGAGAATTTAGAGCTTGTGTTCATCTCCATACCAAGCTCTAGTTCACCGAAAACGGATTTCGTATTGAAAACTTGTTGCGTTTTCGGTTTTGCAGGTTTTGCCGGTTCATCGTTTTATAGAGAGGTTTTACCTCTCTACATTTGATTTCCTCCTCACATGATGGACTATGATGTTTCTTGCATGATCTTGTAATGCTCCTCATTGCGATTCCAACAAACCCAAGATCATCGAAATCGAGTCCGGATGGAAAACTTGTTTCATTCTAGGCGTTGGAAATATTACCGGTCCACCTTCGAGATAGGGTCCACACCTTCCCATGTGTGGTTTCATCTCATTTGGAATTTTATTTGAAAAGATATGATTTTCTGAAGTTTATTTCTGCGCGGGCCGGCTCCCTGGCCACAGGCCGGGCGCATCGGGCTGCTGGCCGGCTGCCAGGCCGGGCCACAGGCCGGGCGCTTCGGGCTGCTGGCCGCTGCCAGGCCGGCCCAGGCCGGGCCACAGGCCGGCCACATCGGGCCACAAGCCGGCTGCCAGGCCGACCCAGGCCGGAGCGCCCCAGCTCCCTGAGCATCGCGGCCCACGGCCCAGCTCGCTGCTCTGCTCAGGCCGCCAGCCCATGCGTGGCCTGCTCGCACGCTGTTCTTCCCAGGCCGAGCGTGGCCTGCTCGCACGCTGCTGCCCTGGCCGGATCGATGCACCGGCCGGCTCGGCGCTGCCGGCTGCTCTGCCCCAGCCCAACGGCTATCTTTTTAGAAGAACTATAAAAAGAGTTTTCTTTCCCATTCGTTTTAAACACAACACTTGAGCAAGTTTTTCTTCTCTCTCTCCTCCATTGTTGTTCTTTGGAAAAGCTTGCTCTTCCTCTCAATCCATCCCATGATTCTTGCTTATATTTGAGGGAAAGTGAGAGGTGATCTTGATCTACATATTTACCGATCCATCTCTCCTCTAAGTGAGGGAACCTAGTAGATCTTAATCTTGGAGTTCTTGGTGCATCTCCTCTTTGTTCTTCCTCTCTTATTCCCCCATAAGCATTTGTTGCTTTGTTGGAATTTGAGAGTGAAGGATTTGAGCACTTGTGCTCTTGCCTTTTGCATTTGGTGCATCGGTGTGCTCTCCACGAGTATTCGTGGAAGTTGAAAGCTTATGAACTTGTTACTCTTGGGTCTTTGGACCCTAGACGCCCGTGTGGTGGTTGAGACCCTTGTGTGGTCACTTGTAGCTGTTCGGGAGCCCCCAATCCCGTTGTGGGTTGTGCCCCGGATCGTTGTTGAAAGGCTCCGAATTCCGCCTCGAAGGAATTCCGATAGTGGAAGGTGAACCAAACCTTTGTGGTGCGGTTCATCGGAGAAGAAGGTGAAACCTTTGTGGTTGTTGAACCATTGTGTTGGTTCACACCTCTCCAACGAGACGTACTCCCTTAACAAGGAGGAACTTGGGAATACATCCTCGTCTCCGCGTGCCTCGGTTATTTCTATACCCGAGCTTTTTACTTATGCACTTTACATTGTGATAGCCTTCGTGCTTGAAGTATTCTATTGCTATCACCTTGTTGCTTGTCTTGCTTAGCATAAGTTGTTGGTGCACATAGGTGAGCCTAGTTTATTTAGGTTGTTGGCTTGTTAATTTAAACACATAGTTTTTTCCGCAATTATCAAGCCTAAACCGGAAAAGTTTTTAATCTCCTATTCATCCACCCCCCACCCCCCTCTAGGCGACATCCTTGTCCTTTCAGCGGCTTCGCACTTGTTTATGGTGGAGCACGAGCGACACCCTCGGCGGTCACGTTGGGAATGGGGCAAAGCCCACCCCGAATCCACCCCACACCACATGAAATTAATCTAATTCACCAACCTTGTCCAAACCAACTAATTTTTCTATTAATCCGCACCGGCCCGCCCCGCAAAAAATTTCCACCTGTACCACACCGCTCCGCGTGGATAATTTGGCCTGAACCCGTGGGTCCAACCTGTGGATCCTGGGAAATCTGGTCGCTGGCTACCTAGCTGCGTCAACGTGGGAGTGGGACCTACCTTTATCTCTTCGCTTGCATTCTATTCTTCCTCTCTCTTGTTCTTCCGTTCGTACTGCATCGCAGAATCACGACCGGAACGAGGCCAATGTCCTCCTCTCCCCCATTCTCCTCTCCTCCTGACGCGATGCCGCACCTTCTCCTCTCCTCCCTCCTCGCTTCTTCCTCCTCACCTGAGCACGAGCCGGGACCGGCGACGCCGCGTCCGCTTCCTCCTTGCCGGAGCACGAGCCTGAAGACTAATGCCTAGAGGAGTAGATCGACAGGTTGATACTTCTCAAATATATTTATAATTTTTTTATTGTTCCATCATTGTTTTATGTCAATGCTACATGTTTTTATTATAGTTTAATAGCATTTTTATATATTTTCTGGGACTAACCTATTAACAAGATGCCCAGTGTCAGTTCCTATTTTCTGCTGTCTTTTTGTTTCAGAAAAAGTTATTAAGAAAATATTTTCCTAAATACCTGAAAAATTTACGAGGATTATTTTACGAAGGAACGAAGGCACCAACCAAAATCTGCCAGAGGGGGACCACACCCTCGAGGCGACCCTGGGCGCGGGCCCGGGGTGGGCCGCGCGCCACTACCGCCTGGGCCCACCAGGTGGCCTCCTGTGCCGCCTTTTCGCCTATAAATTCTCCGTATTGCGAAAACCCTAGACACCCGATCAATTTCCACGAAATATCCGAGCCATCATCGTCGCGAACCCTAATTCGAGAGGGTTCTGGAGCTCTTAACCGTCACTTATCCGGAGGGGAGATCATCACCGGAGGGCTTCTACATCACCATGCCAGCCTCCGGAGTGATGCGTGAGTAGTTCATCTTTGGACTACGGGTCCATAGCAGTAGCTTGATGGTTGTTGATGACATGAAGACACACATTCGTTGGAGACCCCAAGAGGAAGGTATGAATTAGTGCAGCAGCAATTTTCCCATGAAATCTACCAAGGTTATCGAACCAGTAGGAGTGGAAGAGCTTCAACACGGTGTCAACAACAGCGTCGTTGAAATGCCATTGACGCGGACCTATACACAACACACTCAAAGTACTTTGCCCCAACGAAACAGGGAGGTTGTCAATCTCCCTGGCTTGCTGAATCCAAAGGACTAAACGTATGGTGTGGAGAATAATTATAAATGCAAAAAGGAACAGCGAACAAGTGACTCAGGCTCAGGCGGCACACGACAACTCGCCGACTCACTCGACAAACGGCAGCACGCCAGCTTCACCTGCAAAAAGCGCATCGGATCCTCTGATGGATTTCGAGCCACACTCGCCAAAACTCCAGGAGGCCTTCTCCGATCTCGAGTCAGGTTTGGGTTTAACCGTTGGTTCGTTCAATTTTTTCATCAACAAGTTTGGTGTGCAGGACTTGACAGATCCACGCCAACTCGCGACTCTCCGCACCCGAGGCTCCATCGGTTGCGGCTCCTTCGACTGCGGATCCCTCAACTGCGTCCATTCCATCATCGATCCTCCAAGCTTGCTCGTCTGCAACAACCATGTCCACACGAGAGATCAACGAGCTCATTGAAGAACTCCAGGGCGAGGAGGCCGAATCAGCATACCGCACAAACGATCCCGAGCTCGATCTCCCACTCGAGGATAGTTTCGACTGCGGGATCTCCCTCAGCGACTTCGACGAGCCGAAACTCATATCGACAACACGTCGACTCCGAGATCTGCACCAACAACAACCTCGACTTCGAGATTCATAACAACTTCGCCGACGCCGAGATGAGCATAGGCGATGAAGGCATCGACAGCGAGATCCGTCCAGACGGACCACTCGATGGGCATATCGACTCCGACATGAGCCTTGATGACGACGTCGAGTCCATGTGGGACTCGAAACACATACACATACCCTCGGGTGATACCCCAGCAGGTCTACGTTGCCTTCGCCGCAGAATCATCGATGCTGCGGCCAGTCGCAGGCCTACAGAGTTCCCGTGCACGGTTACTATGCCGGACGGAGTCACAATCTCACAATTACTGCTGAGATGGCAGCAAAAGCAGATAAAGTTATCAAGGAGTGCACAATGATGCCAGCAGACGCAACACAGAGGAGATGTTGACCTTCCAGTACTTCAACTGGCAGGAATCACTTCGACTGAAGCAGATCAGAGCAACACTCGAAGAACGCAAAAAGCAAGCTAGCTTGTCGAGTGCGCGAAGAAGACAGCTCTCCCTGAGCTCCACCGGGCGAGCAGACACAAGACCCAGATCAAGGCTGTCACACCTCTCGCCAGATGAGGGGCGCACTCACCCGCAACTTAGGCAACTCTTTCATGACATACGAGGAGGGAGTGCCAGTACCCAAAACAGCTGCGGGTGCTCTCTTACCGCTGCAGCATACCTAGAGGCAATCAAGCCTCCAGCTGATGACCCCAATGCAAAACTACATCGCCAACAGATCAAATCACTCGCCTTAGGCGAAGGCCATACGCCAAATCCAAAAACTCCGGGGGAGTCGAGACCGTGCCCTAGTTGACACGCGTCGTGAAGAGCATAATCACAGTGGTCGCCGCCACCACTCGAAGGAAAGAAGCGGCTCACGTAGGCGCAGGTCCAGGAGCAGATCACGCAGATCTTACAGTAGCGACTCATACTCTGATCGAGAGCCTGAGCCACATGGAGCTCTGTGCTTCACTCGACGCGTCCGCGAGACACGGATGCCCAAAGGGTTCAAACTCACATCTGAACAGCCCAAGTACACGGGTCGACAGGAACCTTCGGGTGGCTGGAAGACTACAGGCTGGCTGTCGCGTGCCAGCGAGGCACAAACACCACAGCCATGCAATACATACGACTCATGCTCGAAGGCACAGCCCGCGACTGGCTCAAGCTTACCTCCATCAACATACGACTCGTGGGATCACTTCCGCACTGACTTCATCAAAAACTTCGAGCCTCTATGTGAGCGCCCAAAAACGTTCGAGGAGCTGCGAGCTTGCGTTCAACGGTCAGACGAAACGTTGAGGTCATACATCAGACGATGGACTGAGATACGCAACTCAGTCGGAGTAATTTCAGAAGATATGGCCATGGATGCTTTCAATGGGCCTCGCCAGGCGGACTTCAAAGAAGCACTTGGTCGCAAAAAGCCAACCTCTGTGGCTAACCTCTTGATGATCGCGACTGAGTGGGCAGACGGAGAAGACATGGCGCGCACCACACGCGGGTCCTCACCCCGTGACAATCATGAAGCGGCAGTCGAAGCCGCAGAGACTCATACAGAGACGACCGAAGGCGCAAGCGTTCAAAACGTCACTACGACGATGACAGACCCGAATTCATGGCGGCTGGGTTCTCCACACCCCGCAACGACCAAGACAGAAGCGACCGCGGTCAGAAGATCGACGGGACAGTCGAGATGATCGCGGGACAGTCGAGACCGCGGCCAACGCAGCGACAGCTACAAGAGGAAAGACTGGCGCAAGTCACGACCGGAGCACAATCCGAGCGATCATTCGAAGAAAAGATGGATGCTGATTGCAGATTCCACCTGTACAAGGGGAGACGGAAAACTGCGCTCCAATCACTCGATGAGAAACTGCAGGGAGTTCGACCAAATGGCGACTGATTACATAAATCTCAGAAAGGCAGCAGCCACACCCGCACCTGCACCCGTGCCTCAGCCAAACAATGTGCCTGTTCTGATGGCACCACCTCCACCACCACAGCCTGCCGCAGGCGGAAATCTCGCGGGTGCCATACAGCCCGTACCTCGGGTGGACGAACCCAGTACCCTCCGCCCCAAGGGCAGATGTACATGATACAGAAAGGTCGCCCTTCCAACAGGGAGCAAAAACTTCGCACTCGACAAGTAAACATGGCGGTCATGTCACCTCCTGCTGTAACTGAATTCTTGAAGGGTTCTGAAACCGCAATAAGCTTCAGCAGAGAGGACCACCCTCCATCGGTTGTTCGTCCAGGGCACTCTGCTCTGGTACTCGACGCACAAATTGGAGGCTACGCCATGTCCAAGGTCTTCATGGATGGTGGCAGCGGCATAAACATCATCTTCGCAGATACGCTCCGCAAAATGAACAGGTCAGTCGAAAACCTGCCAAGATCTTCAAATACCTTTCACGGTATCGTCCCAGGGAAAGCAATAAGCCCAGAAGGCACCATACAACTCGACGTAACGTTCGGGACAAGAACCACTTCAGGACAGAGTCGATTGAGTTCGAAGTTGTCGACTGGAAACAATACCACGCATACTTGGACGCCCGACGTTTGCTCGATTCATGGCGGTTCCACACTATGCATACCTCCAGCTGAAGATGCCTGGACCAAAAGGAGTAATCACAGTCAAGGGAACTTCCAAAAGTCGACTCTTGCGACCGAGATTTTAGCAAAATCTCTGAGATGTTTGGCATGGAAGCAACACTCGCCGATCTAGCGGTCTCCAACGATCGAACACTTATGCCAGCACAAAAGGTGGCAGTCGACAGAGCATTCAATGCCACCAATGACACAAGATCGCATCAGGTGCACCCGACTGACCCGACCAAGACAGTCAATGTCTCGTCGAGTCTGCCTATCGCATAGGAAAGCGCGCTCGTCGAATTCCTCCGTGAGAACTGGGATATATTTGCATGGTGTCCAGCCGACATGCCAGGTATTCCCAGGGAATTCGCCGAGCACTCTCTCCAATTATTTCCAGATGCTAAACCAGTCAAGCAAACAATGCGCCGCATATCCGGCCCAAAAAGAACCGCAGTCGAAGCCGAAGTCGACAGCTACTCGCAGCAGGTTTCATCAGAGAATCAAGAAATCACAATGGGTGGCCAACCCCGTACTCGTAGAGAAGAAGCACACAGATATCCTTCGGATGTGCGTAGATTTCACAGCACTCAATAAATGTTGTCCAAAGGATCACTTTCCACTACCTCGAATCGACCAGATCGTCGACTCCACCGCCGGGTGCGCTCGCTTGTCCTTCCTGGATGCTTACTCGGGTTACCACCAGATAAGGATGAAGGAAGAGGATGAAGAGAAAACGGCGTTCATAACCCCACTCGGGGTCTACTGCTACACAACAATGCCTTTCGGGCTCAAGAACGCAGGCGCAACCTACCAGCGCATGATGCAAGACTGCCTCAAGAAGCAAATTGGGCGAAACGTCCAGGTCTATGTAGATGACATCGTCATCACAACAAGGGAGGAAAACACACTACTCGATGACTTGCGAGAGACGTTCGCAAACCTCAAACGCTTCCACATCAAGCTCAACCCGAAGAAGTGCACGTTCGGCGTGCCAGCCGGGCAACTCCTCGGGTATCTAGTCTCGGCTCGAGGAATCGAGGCAGACCCGGAGAAAATACAGGCCATCTTGACGATGCAAAGGCCTTCAAAGCTCCATGACGTGCAAAAGTTGGCGGGTCGAGTAGCAGCACTCAGTCGATTCATCAGCAAGCTGGGCGAAAAAGCACTCCCGTTCTATCGACTGATGAAGAAAGCAGACAAATTCGAGTGGACGCAAGAAGCCGAAGCAGCCTTCACGGACCTCAAGCGAGTCCTCACAAGCCCTCCAATCCTCGTCGCACCAAGGGAACGCGAGCCACTATACCTATATGTCTCCGCAACTAACAGGGTGGTGAGCACCGTACTGGTAGTCGAACGCAGGGAGGAGGGACACGCCCAAAGCATACAACGCCAGTCTATTACTTGAGTGAAGTGCTCTCCATATCAAAGCAGCGGTACCCGCACTATCAAAAGCTGGCCTACGCCGTGTTCATGTCCTCAAGGAAGCTGACGCATTACTTCTCCGAGCACCCGATCACTGTAATCAGCACCTCAGGGATCGGGGACATCCTCACAAACCCCAACGCAACTGGGCGAGTCGCAAAATGGCTCATCGAGCTAGCACCGCGAGATATCAAGTATGATTACCCGAAGGCCATCAAAGCACAAGTCTTACCTGACTTCCACACCGAGTGGATCGAAGCTCAGCTGCCAGGAGCGCCAGATGTGTCCAACTCATGGACTATGTACTTTGACGGCTCGAAGAAAAACGAAGGCGCAGGCGCGGTGTCATCCTCATATCACCAAAAGGCGACAAGCTTCGCTATATCCTGCAGATGGGATTCGAGTTCCCATCCAATAACGAAGCAGAGTACGAGGCCCTGATCCATGGCATGAGGATGGCCAAAGCCCTCGGTGCACTCGACTGATGATCTACGGTGACTCGAATCTTGTGGTGCAGCAAACAATGAAGGCCTGATGCAATCGCAGATAACATGATCGCCTACCGTGACCTGTACAACTCATGGAGGGCAGCTTCGAAGGCTGCGAGTTGCGGCACATAGGGCGTGAGAGCAATGAAGAAGCAGATAAGCTAGCCAACATTGGCGCGACCAAAGCACCAGTTCCACCTGGTGTCTTCTTCGAGCGCATCGAGCACAGGTCCATCAAGAAAAAACGAGCACTCCTACATCAGCTGCACCAGCCAAGAGCAAAGCACCTAGCACAGAGGACCCGCCAGTCGAGGTGCTCCTCATCGAGCCAACTTGGACTCAACCTTTCCTCGCATACATACTCCGCGGCGAGGTACCTGAAGACATAACAGAGTCACGACGTGTGACTCGACGATCTAAAGCATACACCGTCATCAACGGCGAACTATACAAGCGCAGCGTATCAGGTATGTTCCAACGTTGCATAGCATTTGAAGATGGCCAAGCCATCCTTCGTGATATTCATGCAGGTACCTGCGGGCATCATGCCAGCAGTCGATCACTCGTAGCCAAAGCCTTTCGCGCAGGCTTCTACTGGCCCACAGCACTCAAAGACGCGGAGGACATAGTCAAAAGGTGCATCGGCTGTCAAAAATTCGCCACAAAGCCGCACGCACCCGCATCGGCGTTGAAGACAATACCATTGGCCTGGCCCTTCGCCCAATGGGGGCTCGATATGGTCGGGCCACTCAAAAAATCCTCCCATGGAGGGCATACTCACCTTCTGGTGGCGGTCGACAAGTTCACCAAGTGGATCGAAGCAGTCCCTATCACAAGTTCGACTGCCACTACAGCAGTCAATTTCATAAAATCCATCATATACCGCTTCGGCGTACCAAGCAGTATCATCACTGATAACGGTACAAACTTCACGGCTGAAGAGTTCCGAACTTTCTGCAAAGAGCAAGATATCGCGCTCAACTATGCATCCGTGGCACACCCGCAGTCCAATGGCCAAGTCGAAAAAGCCAATGGACTTGTGACGAGCGGAATCAAGAAACGCCTCCTGGTGCCACTCAAAAGGGCCGCGGGTGCTTGGGTCGAAGAACTTCCATCTGTGCTATGGAGCCTACGCACAACTCCTAACGCTTCAACACAGTTCACCCCATTTTTCATGGTGTACGGTGCAGAGGCAATCCTGCCATCAGATGTAAGGTTCAACGCACCAAGAGTCGAAGCATACAACGAGGAAGATGCACATGAAGCACTCGAAGATGCAGTCGACTTGCTCGAAGAAGCACGCAACACGGCGCTGGCACGCACAGCTGTTTATCAGCAAGATCTACGCAACTATCACAGCCGTCGACTGCGTACCAGGTCCTTCGAGGTTGGCGACCTGGTGCTTCGACTGAAGCAAAAGAAGGTGCACAAACTTGCTTCCCATGGGAGGGACCCTTCATCATCACCGAGGTCATTGGCGGTGGAGCATACAGACTGAAGCACGCGAAGACAGGCGAACTCTCACATAATCCTTGGAACGTTGCGCAGCTGCGCCGTTTCTATGCTTAGATTGTTCAGTCGCACAATGTAATAGGCACATATGTCGGATGGCTGCAGGTTTCAGACGCGCTCTTTTCCTTACCAGGGTACCTGCGGGGACTGGAAGGTTTTTAATGAGGCGGCCTGCAGCCTAACATTCAAAAATGGAATATAATCAATGATTCCTCATATTTCTCCTGCTTACTACTCGCATAACTTATTCGCACACACTTAGCCTCACCCGAATACTCGGGGCTGCGCTGTCTCAAAGCATGAGTTTTTGCTCCTTCAAACATAATACCCAGCCGCACTCGAATACTCGGGGGCTGGGTCATAAAAATCATACATAAATAAAAAGTTGCTCAAATCAGGAGTTGCAGCTTCAAACATCGCAAAAATTCACAGCCTCACTCGATTACTCGGGGGCTGTGCAATTTAGTTCCATACTCTGTATATTTCATAAAACCCACTCGATACACTCGGGGGCTGCGCGCATACACATAAACAAAATATGCACAAGTGGCAAAATTACACTCGGGGGCTGACCCCTGTACATAAAACCTTAATCTACAGGCTCATCTTTGGGTGGAGCCCATTTTTCCTCCTCCTTTAATACATGATGAACCAATACAAGGGCATCCACGCGGGTCTCCTTGTAATGTTCCTCCATAGGCACAGGACCACCGCCAGGTACAGGTGCTGGTCCCAGGGCAATCTTCTTCAGATCAAGGTTCGGGTGATGTGTCCGAACAAAGGCGAGTGCCACATTTGCTCCACTGATGAGTTGCTCTCGCACAAACTTCTTGATGGCCTTGCCCTTGCGAAATTTTCCTAGCAAGGCCGACAAACCCTCCGGCTGTTCATTTAGGGGGAACAACGTGTGGTGTATCCTGGAGAAGGCTTGCCTACAGCTCTCCAGCACAACAGCCACACGCCAGGCGCGATCATAAAGAGTCACAAGTGTCTGACTCCTATCCCTATCTGACCAGAAGGGGTGACGGGTAATTCTGGTCTATTGGCCTGATCGTCCAGTCGCTCGCGTATTCGGATCTCCTCCTTTTGCTTATCAAAGCAGGCACCTGCGCATTCATAGCATAATCAGCTCGTATATTCGAGCCTTCCCGAAGCAAAAGAAGAAGTGTGTATCGGGTGAACTTACACTCGAGCTGCAGATTCACCTTGTCCAATTCCGCCAGCAAGAACAACTCTCGCTCTGTAGAGGGTGAGGGTCTCGACTGGAGATCAGCAAGGGAAGCCTTGGTCTCCTTCAACTCTGCCTCCATAGCTGTGAATTTCTGCGTGAGATATTCAATCAGCTTCTGGTCATTCACGCTTCGAGTGTGCTTGGGTTTGGAGCTGCTTGCAGATGAACCAGTTGCTGCAGCACGACCTTCAGACTACACAAAATATACTTCAAGTAAGTTTCACATCATACTTGCACAAACCCCGGCCAAGCAGGCTCGGGGGCTGTTTCCAAAAGACATCATGACGATAGCATGAAGCAGAGCAAAAGATGCAATTCATAATAAACAAAAGCCCTGGGCGGCATTCAAGTTCTTTACAAGCAAAAGCATAACAAGACATAAAAAGTCGACTATGCTACGTCTGACACTGACTCAGACCTAGCCCTAGCAGCACGACCGGCACGCTCAGACACAGCCGCGGCACGCTTCTCAAGCATGGTCACCATCTTCTTCGACAGTGTTCCAGCTTCCATCTTCATAGCGTCCGTAATGGCTGGTTTTCCACCAGAACTCTTCGGGAAACCAGCCAGGGCTGTCGCAAAATCACCCGCAACACCGTTGCCCCTTAACAGAATGAGGGTGGTCTCGGATCCACCTACCATTTGGGCTCGGGCGAAGTTCGCCAAGGTGGTTGTCCCCGGTGCAAACATGTCAGCCAAGTCCTCCACTGTCTTGGGTGGTGAATTTGCGGGCAGCACGGTCTGATATGGAAGTCAGTGCACTCTTGGACCGGCGAAAAGCCTCTCGAGTGCGGGCACATATTTTGTCAAAGGCGCTCGCCGCATCCTCGAATGAGCCCTCGTCCATGGCAGGCTCGGCACCAACAGTTTCTGTTGGAAAAAGCATAAGTTATACTACTGGTGGTAGTCAGATCAAACTCGAAATATTCTCTCAAACATATTACCTCCCAGCACTTGGGACAGCGCGCGAAGCCGATGAGTTTGCAGCGTCTCGCGTGCCTCCGCCTCCTCGAGCCTTTTCCGTGAATCTTCGAGTTTCTTCTCAAGCTCTTGCACACGGGTGGCAGACGTTGCCTTCTCACCTGCGACGGCACAAGCTACCTTTTAGCAAGAAAACAGAACATCACAAAACAGAAAGGGCATAAAAGGAGAGGAGAAATTCTTACGGTCCAACTGCTCCACTCTGGCTCGCAGTTGATCGCGTTCCTGCTCCACTTGCAAATATGTGTCACCCGACTCAAGGAGAGTACGGATGAATGACTATACAGCATAAAAACTCAGGAATCAGTGCATACATGGCTTCAGCTGTGGATCGAAACACAAATACAAAGAGCATATCGCACTTACGTGGTTATAACGTGCAGGAAGCGTTTCACCCGATGAGGAAGGCATGTTCTCCTGAGGCTCGGGTCGAGGAGCTGCCGGGGAGGTCTGTTGGGCCTCTGAGCGAATCGCTTCACCCGAAGAAGAAACGGGCGTCCCCTCAGGTGCAGGCGGTGGCAGATCAACCTTGGGTGCGTCGTCCTCGACCAGCCTGCACATATCGAATCAGTCGCATAAAGCATCACCTATGACACATAATGTTCCAGCACAAACTTACTGAGGTTCGTCGTCATCCGAGAGAATCAGCGTGTTATAGTCTATACACGCCTTGAATGACGGCGACCTAGCCGGTGAAGCTGCACGCGAAGGGGACTTCCCCTTAGGCTCCCCTGAGTCAGTCGCAGAAGAATCAGAATCCTCGCCTCGAGTGGCACGCGGAGGCGAGCTTTCTGCAGTCGATTTCGTATCGTCTGCACGACGGCGCTTCAGGAGTGGAACCTCATCCTCCTCCTCTTGCTCGGAGTCCTCTGCCTCCTCTGTAGGGGTGTGCGCGGAGGCGAGTGAGACGTCGTCGGCTTTGTGATCAGCCAGCAAAACCTCTGTCTCCGGGTATCCCCATCTTCGGGTAGTGGGGGCAAGCACTGGAGGGGAACATAACCCTGTACATAATCAAGCCATGAGCTATCACTCGACAAAAATCATATCTCCAATGCTAGGTGCATAAAGGAAAAACAGTGAATACCTTGGGTAAAGGGTGCTCACTGTCGAAGGCATCGACAGGACAATCGAGTGGGCAGCTATCGTTCGCCGTCAGCTTGGTGATCGATCGAACCCGCTTCTCCACATCATCAGGTGCTGGCAGAGTTTGGCCAGGCACCAAACGTGTCGGGTCCTGTGGACCCTGAAATGCCCACATGGGGTGCGCTCGCACTCGCAGTGGCTGCACACCCCTCTTGATGAAGGTTGAAATCAAATGTAGGCCGCTCACTTCGCGGCCCACAGTCTTCATAAGCTTGGCAATCTTGGCCATCAAAGGCTTCACCTCAGCCTCTTCAGCAGCTGTGGTCTGATGCAGCCAAGCCCGTGTCTTCACCAGAGGCGCGTGGGGATCAAAGGCGGCAGTCCCTCTTGGTTGGTGGTGAAGTAGAACCACTTCTGCCTCCAACCTTGCGCAGATTCGACTTGTTTAATGTCGAAATATGCGACTTCTTTGCGGCTCTGAATGTTGAAGCCGCCAACAGCATAAACGCCCTTCTTCCGGCGTTCTCCCTCACAGTAAAGATCTTCTTCCAAAGACCCCAATGTGGGTGCACACCCAAGAAACACTCACAAGCACAAAGAATACAGCAATGTGCATAATGGAGTTGGGCGTAAAATCGTGCAGTTGCACCTTGTACGCGTACATCAGAGCCCGCACAAAATCGTGAATAGGGAATGAGAATCCCCTATTCACGAAATCGTGAAAGCATACGCGCTCGCCCTCCTTGGGTTGAGGGCTTACCTCGTCTCCGGGGAGGCGCGTCGTCAGCAGCTCGGCGGAGGGGATCCATCCATCCCGCCGATAGCCCTCCAGCCTGGACAGCTTCATGGTGGACCGCGTCCAGTCGCCGGTCTTCTTGTCCAAGGTCACGTCCGCGCACCCTTGGCGGCGGCGGTGCTCGCACTCCCACCAGCCACCGCGGCGGCGGCAAGCGCAGCTTTTCTCTTGGGCGCCATGGAGGTGGTGGTTCGCAAGAGGAGGAGATGCGTAGCGCAGAGGAGGAAGAAGAAGCAACGGCGGCGGTGCACAGATGGCAAGTAAAAAGATTATTTACGCTGCCACACCCTTTTAACCTCAGCACAATGAATCCGCATCGTTGATATGAGATCGTGGGCAGAGCTGCATATCCAGCCGTACACGTGGCAGCCGCGGAGGGCAACCGTCGCCGGCCACTCCGCCCACTACGCACGAAAAACGAGGAACCATCATCACGGCCCCGTAAAAACCGCGTCAGAACGGTCAAATCTAGTCCAAACGGCATCGTCGTTTGGTCAAGCGCTGCAAATGGGCCCACATACGTGTCACGTCCCATCCATCTCAGCATAGCGCACGCCACCGCGTGTCAGGTAGCGCAGTCGCCATAAAACGTCATCCCTGACGTCACTGCAAGAGGTTTGTTCAGAAAAGATTTCGGGTTCGCCCAATGCATATCAATCACTCGATTGTTTTCGGGTGTATGGTCACTCGACTGTCTCTTCGACCAAAGACATGTTACTCCCATCGGGAGCGTATCAAAAATTTCTTCGACTAAGAGTGCATAGGATAAAAAGGATTTGAGATTATCCTCCATTGCAAGCAATAAAGCACAATCTCGGGGGCTACTCCCATCGGGAGCGCTGTCGCGCACCCGATAGAATAATGATAAAGTGTTAGTCGACAAAATCGTCGGCTCAGTTCATATACAAAATCATACTCGAAACATTCCCGAGTTGCGTCCGCCGCAAATACTTGGATGCTGCACGCATAGTGCAAAGGTAAGACCCGCCGAACTTTCGAGCTGGGCTAAGGACCGTTCCAGCAACGTCAATCCTTATACTTTCCGTGTCAGCAGACATGATGAAAAATCCTGACGGACGTTGGGTAAAATTCAAATCTATACTGCAGATCGACTCAGTAAGACCTCCGCGGCCTAGTCGAATCTGACCAGTTTGTTCCAGATTCGAGTCCGGGACTCGAGTTTGATTGAAAGCTAGTAAGGTTTTACCCGAATGTGTAGTTAACCAGTCCCGATCCGTCGAGTGTACTGGGCCTGCTAAGCTATTATCCCTTGATCATAAACTCGACATAGCCAACATGTGCTATTCATACAGGAATTCCAATTATAATACAAAGCATATGACGTGCACTTACGAAAGAGTCCATGCCCGATTCTTCGAGTCAGACAAGTACTCGGGGGCTACTGACATGGGTATACATCTCGGGTACCCTACCATGAGGGTACCTGGTGCACGTAACGACTGAGGCCCAATCATGAAGAGACTGCTCGAAGCCCAAGACAGGAGGCCCAAAGAAGATGGAGTACCCTCCAAGATTAGACATAGGCATGTCGGTTTATACTTTCCTTACGTGTAAACTAGGTCGGTTACAAACTCCCGAGACCCAGCCTATTTAAGGGCTGGGAGGGGTGCCGATCTAGGCGAAGCCATAGTCGAACCACCAAAAGCTCTAGCGAGATCGATACCTCGCCAGAGCTCCCCTGTAATCGCATAATCTCACACAATCAATACCAGACAAGCAGGAGGTAGGGTCTTTACCTCCACCCGAGGGGCCTGAACCTGGGTAAATCTTTGCCTCTGCTTGTCAGCCAACAAAATTACCAGTACTACCACGTTCTCTCCCCATAATCTCAACCATAGGTCCTTAACCATGGGATTTGATGAGTGTACCCCTCGTCAGTGGTGGAAACGGTGTTTTTATCAGTGTAAAATAATGGACCGGGTCCACAGTTCACTATTGGTGTCTCTTTATAAAAAATAGCATGCATGTTGGGTAAACAAATTACTGCTGGGCAATTGACAAATGGCAAGAGCTTGACAATGCATAATATGACAAGATGTTCAATGTAATATTTATTGGGCATTACAACATTTTACATAGACCGCTTACCAGCTGCATCTATGAGTAATAATCCACTCCCGAGGTAACATCCGTGCATCTCGCGAGTATTAAGTTGCAAGCAACGGATAATTGCATTAAGCATGGTGTGTAGTGTAAACAATGCATGAGACATATAAGCAACGCATATAAGCAAATCAAAGTTATTTTCTCCCTAGTGGCAACAACACATCCACAACCTTAGTCGTTTCTGTCGCTCGAGCCCAGATTACTGGAGGCATGAACCCATTATCTAGCATAAATACTCCCTCTTGGAGACATTAGCATCTAGTTGGCCAAAGCATCTACTAGCATCGGAGAGCATGCAAGAATATAAATAAAAACAGTAAATAAATAGATAAACAACTTGATCATAACTTCACAAATCATCGGATCCCAGCAAACACAACATGTAGCATTACAATAAGATGATCTTGATCATATTAGGCAACTCACAAGATCTAAACATGATAGCACAAAGTGGAGAGACAACCATCTAGCTACTGCTATGGACTCGTGGTCCAAGGATGAACTACTCACGCATCTGTCCGGAGGCGGGCATGGTGATGTAGAGCCCTGCGGCGATGATCTTCTCCTACGGCAGGGTGCCGGGAAGAGCTTCAGAACCCTCCCGAACTAGGGTTGGCGACGGCGACGAAACTTTTCGTGGAATAATGTTCGGGTATTTAGGGTTTTCCGGAGGAGGGGAATATATAGGCGAAAGGGCGGCGCGAGGGGCCACCCGAGGGCGCCAGACGACCCCCCGACGCGCCTCCAGGTGGGACCACGCCCAGATGGCGTCTGGCCCCCCCGGGGCGCCTCTTCGTTCGCCCTTCGGACTTCGTCTTCGTGTCGGTGTAAAACTCATCCCCGTTGATTTTCGTCCAATTCCGAGAATATTTCCTGACTAGCTTTTCTGAAACAAAAAGACAGCAGAAAACAGGAATTGACACTGTGGCATCTTGTTAATAGGTTAGTTCCAGAAAATGCATAAAAATGATATGAAGTGTATATAAAACATGTAGCAATTGGTATAAAACATGCATGAACCATAAAAAATTATAGATTCATTTGAGACGTATCAGTTGTCTATTCTCCTTGTGCTACCATGTTTAGATCTTGTGAGCTACCTATCATGATCAAAATCATCTTTATGTAATGCTACATGTTGTGTTTGCTGGGATCCGATGAATTGTGAAGTTATGATCAAGTTTTTTTCATCAATATATCTATGTTTTATTTATGATCTTGCATGCTCTCGATCCATGTGGTTACTTTTGCCACGTAGTTATGATCCGATGAATTGTGAGTTGCCTATCATGATCAAGAGGAAGTATTTATGCTACATAGTAGGTTTATGCATCCTGTGAGTCTGGGCTCGAGTGACAAAAACATCTAAGAACGAGGATGTGTTGTTGCTACTAGGGGTAAAACAGCGGTGTTTATTTCTACGTGTTATATGCATTGCTTACATTACACACTTTGTTTATTGCAATAATATGTTGGTTGCAACTTAATACTTTCAGATGACAGGCTGGATAGCGATCCCGGGGTGGATTATTAGTCATAGATGCAGTTGGATAACGGTCTATATATTTTGTTGTAATGCACAATTAAATACTACAGTGAACTATAGCTTGTCATAATAGCATTGTCATGCCCCACAATTTGTCAATTGACTAGCTGTAATTTATTTACCCAGCATGTTTGTTTATCTGTTTTATGGAGAGACACCACTAGTGAACTGTGGACCCCGATCCATTCTTTTACATTGATTAAAACACCGTTTACATTGCTTCCCATCATCATTTGCTCGTTATTACTTTTTGCACTTATAATTATTTTCCACACTATACGTTTAATACTTTGTTTTCAGCAAGCCAGTGAGATTGACAACCTTCTTGTTTCGTTGGGGCAAAATAGTTTGATTATATTGTGTGCAGGTCCACGTTAATCTACAAGCGCCAGAGTAGATTGACACCTCGTTGAAGCCTTCTCCAAGTCCTACTGGATTGATAACCTTGATTTTGGAATCAAGGGAAAACTTCTGCTACGCTGCTTCACACCTTCTTCTTGGGGTTTCCCAACGGGCTGTGTAGGCTGTATCACAGGTCTTCGACTGTGGCGATGTAGGGCGGCGGCGGTGGAGACAGTCAGAGGTGGCAGTACGGGGTGATGGCGATGGACGGCGGCGGCGCATAAGAAACCCTCGAAGGGAGTCGGGGACTTGGGGTGTGCCGCGTGCGGGCGGGTGGTGCGGGTGGAACCCGTGGGTTCATCCATTCGTTCTGAAGCCAGACCACACCGCTCCAGACCACATTTTTGCTCGACCCGCACCGCCCTGATCCATTTTGTCTTTCTAGCCATTTCATCCCCACCCAAAAAGAAACCAAAGACAAACCCCCACCAAAAAACCCAAACGAAGCCGCTCCATTTCCAGCGTGACTAGTCGGCGGCGCATGATGGTGGTGGAGCTCTCCGCAGTTCGTCCTGCGGACAAGGCCGGTCCTGACAAAATTTGGATTCAGGACAGATTAATCTAAATATAATTTATATTAAACCTTTATACTTATTTTAGCATGCAACAGTCTTAACGAGTATAATGTTATATTTTTATTTGACATTCTTAACCATATAAATTTTCTAAATGTTAGTTGTAACATTATTTTTATATAATCATAACTTATACCGTCATACCATTGAAAAATACATTTACATTGTACTAGATTTTAACTATATTTTTAGCACAACTTTCTTATCGCATAAATGCAAAAATTATAAAGTGTATATATATTTATGGCAGAGATAACTAAATATATGGTGTACCGCATATTTGTTGAAACTTCTCAAGTATAAATTGAATACTGGCATGATTCTTTACCCCTATTTTCGTGGCCAAATGGTTACACTAACGAGATGACACTCTCTGCATGATGCATATTTGGTATTCAAATAGCATCGCTAATAGTAATCACCAACAAGTAAATAAACTAAGTAGATTCTATCATTGTCTTGTAAATACGATTTCATTGTTTGATATGGATGCCCGCAATCTGTATGGTACCATCTTCTTTGTAGAAGCGCTCGTGCATCTTTCGTAAATAAATATTTGTGCACAAAACTAAACATGAAAATCTAGTTGACATATATTCCTAAAAACTGTAAAACTTCCATCCGAGCGTGACTATGAAGCTAAGTAAACTCGTTTTTGTTGATAAGATTAGTTTGTTCTTACGTATGTGGTACACACTATTAGTTAGTTGTGCATACTTTCTTATTCAAAATTTGCCTTTAATAGATGACACAATAGTTAATTGCACACAATAGATAACAATATAGTGGTTATTAGTATATTTTTATATTTGGTGTTTTCTTGATTGGGGCTCGGGACGGTGGCATCTCCTGCCATGGCGGCCGCCGCCGCACCTTCTGCCATGGTCTGGGGCCGCCGCCCCAGCTTCCTCGCCCTCCGCCAGGCATCATCAGCACCATGCGTCCTACCTACGACCGAGCGCAACTGCGCGTCTTGTCCGTCCCAGATCGAGCCCGAGACGGCCCACGCACCCTGCCGCCTCTTGCTGCCGCTCCATGACCGCGCTGCCTCCTTCCTCAGAGCTCCGTCGTGTCCGCGCCGTCGCCTCACACCGCGCCCCACCATCTGTGCCCGCCAGATTGCTCCGCGCCCAGAGCTCGAGCGGAAGGAAGAACCAACGCCTTGCCGTTACCTTCCCTGGGCGCACATGGCTTTGCCGGCGTTCATTCGAGAGGCGACGGTACGGTGAGTTCAGGAGAGTGCCCCTAGCGTGGTGGCGGCGGGTAGGGTTTCCCCCGTGTGTGTGTGTGTGTGTGTGTGGGGGGGGGGGGGGGTGTTGTTTGTTATATTAATTCTTGAGAAGTTATTCCCGCCATTATTTCTGGAACTTTGTTTCTCTCTTGAGGGAAAATAGAAAAGAGATATAGATCTACATTTTACCAAACAATCTCTACTCTTTGCGAAGAAAAACTTTAGATTTAGATCTTGAGATTCCTTTGTTGATCTACTCATTGTTCTTCATCTCTTACTCTGCATAGCATTAGTTATGGGAACTGAACAGCATTACCCTGCGCGTCCCGTTTGGACAGCATCATCTCTCGCACGAGCACCATCATCAGTAGAGCGTACTGATTGGGCGTCGATACGACGGGCACACGACACGAGCCCGCCTCAGACTCTCCCTCCCTTGCGAACTGAGCCTAGCTCAGCTGGTTTGGTTCCTTGTGGTGGAACCGGCCCACCCAGTTTCAAGTCCCAGACTTGGCATGGGTGCTCGCATTTTCCTGGATTTTTCAGGATTTAACCGGCGCTATACTTTCAGTGGTAAGTGACGTGCCCGTCAACAGCGAGGCGCCCGTGGTGACTTCGTCAACCTCAAGATCTGCCGGACCAGTCTCTCGGAGGTGCTCATAGGGGTAGGGTTTGCGTGCGTGCGTTCATAGGGGTGTCTGCACGTGCGTGTTTGTGAGCGTCTGTGTCTGTACCGTGTTTCTCAAAAAAGACTCTCCCTCCCTTTGCTGTCGATGATGTGACCGCTCAATCTCCTCTTAAAAGCCTCTGACCACGGCTTTCCCATGCCCTCCTCTTTATTGCCCCACGCCCTCGCGCACGCACGCCCAAACCTGTTCTGCTGTAGTGGCTGCAGCTTCCACGCCCACACGGGCACACCCACATGACGACGACGACGACGACTCGCCCCGGCGCTCCTACGACCGCAGAAGAGGAGGAGGAGGCGGTGGCGGCGGCCAATGCCACGCCCGCGCCCGCACCGGCCGATCAGGCGCAGCTGGAGCAGAAGCAGGGGCCGGCGAGGAGGAGGAAGAAAAAGAAGAAGCGGCGGAGGGCGCCGAGCGAGGAGGAGCTGGCCGCGCTGCGGTCCGTGCTCCGATGGGCCCGCCGCGGGGAGGCGGGCGACGACGACGAGGAGCTGTCGCAGTTTGGGAGGCGGCGGCCGCGCGTGGCGGTGGAGCTGCACGCGCACTCGGCGCGCAGCGACGGCTCGCTCTCGCCCGCGGCGCTCGTGCAGCGCGCGCACCGCAATGGGGTAAGCATTTTCTTTCCACCCTCGACGTGCTCGACGAAACAACTGTGCTATGCTTCTCTTTGTTAATCTGTACTCTGAAAGTCTGAAGTGAAACCCAGCATTACAACTCTGAAACTCAGCATGACAGCATTCATCTTCCTAAAACTATCTTGTTGACGAACCCCAGCAGTGTACAACTCTGAAGTGAAACCAAAATAGAAATGGCAAACAGGGAAAACAGTAAAACACCATAAAAAGGTTCAACCGTTCAAGGGGCAATAAATAAATGCAGATGTGAACTGTAGTTCCATGTTCTTGAGTTTCCTCGTAATAACATGTTCGGGCTCATCCTCCTGCGCTGCTAAACACCTCAGCAACCACTTGTTCCAGTCTCGCCGCGGTGTGTTACAGTATTTTTTTTAGTTTCGTTTTACTTCTGTAAAGGAGCCCAATAATTGATCTAGTGACATAGGTGATGAACCACATCGGTTCGAGGATCTCGTGCAACCGCCAAATCGATCGGGGATTACCATTGCGCTTGATTTATCGATTGTTTTTACAAAAGTACTACTGACGATTATATATTCGTTGTTTCGGAATGCTAATGCCTTGTACATTTGTATGCTAATTCTGCTTACCTGGTGACCAGCACAGGTGAAAGTGCTCGCACTGACTGATCATGACACCATGGCTGGTGTCTCCGAGGCGATGGAGTCCGCACAGGAATTCTCAATCCGGATCATCCCTGCTGTTGAGATAAGCGCCGTTTATTCGCCTAGGTAACTCTCTTCTCAGTTCTCACCACCCTAAAATCTGTAACATGCTTTGGTCACGCTGATGTTGTTAATTCTAAAATCTGTAACATGCTTTGGTCACGCTGATGTTGTTAATTTGTAAAAGTTGTTATTTTTCTGAAGTAATGGACCAGGAGCCGAAGAACCTGTTCATATTCTCGCATACTATAGTAGCTGGGGCCCTGCTAAATCCCAAGAGCTGGAGAAGGTTCTATCTAGCATCAGGGAAGGCCGCTATACGCGTGCGAAGAACATGTTATCGAAACTTAGGAACCTGGATATGCCATTGAAGTTTGAAGATGTGTGTAATATAGCTGGGAATGGAGTGGCTCCAGGACGGGTGCACGTGGCGCGTGCCATGGTTGAAGCTGGATATGTTGATAATCTTAGGCAAGCTTTTAGCAGATACCTGTATGATGGAGGGCCTGCTTATGCTACGTAAGTATTTTCTTCTGTGCAGTCATATTTTTCATTTCACACCAGGTGCTTCCTAGTATTAATTAATGTGGATTTCTGTTGTTCGTTTGCAGCGGTAGTGAGCCAGCTGGGGAATCTGTTGTGCAATTAATTTGTAGAACTGGGGGCATAGCAGTTTTGGCTCATCCGTGGGCATTGAAAAATCCTGTTCCTGTTATAAAGGATTTGAAAGCTGCTGGTCTGCACGGTATTGAGGCATATCGAAGCGATGGGAAACTATCTGGTATGAACAGCAGAATCAGTTTTGCAACCATAACAAGTAATAGTTCATTAAGTCATTTATGCACAAAATAATGATGCGTCTTAAGTTACCGTTTATTCTATCTGAAACTTCAATGCAGTTATCTGATGTATTTGCTTTCAACAGGATTGAGCGATCTGGCAGATACTTATGAGCTTCTGAAGCTCGGTGGTTCAGATTACCACGGACGAGATGGCACAGAAGAACCTGATATAGGAAGTGTTGATCTTCCTGTCTTGGCCTTCTTTAGATTTCTTGAGGTAGCTCAACCAGTCTGGCGTAATGCTATGAAGGAAAATTTTGCGAACACTATTGAAAGGATACCAGACTTGAATGGCTCAAAGGACATCGACGGACTAGCTCAGGAAACGATATTTGTAGTATGTGCCTTTCTTCTCCAGAACTGGAAGAAACAGATGATTCTGAGGTCGAGATCCTCCAAATGGAATTTGCAGACATCATTATCGGTAACAGAAGCTGCAAGAAGCATATTGAGCAACGAGTAAAACTCACCTCCCGTGTCCACTGACATAGGCTGGTTCGTTCAGTTTTAGATATTAACTGCGAAACTGCGAGTGTGTGATCTGGTCTGGAGTTCAATTTATTCATATTCTGGAAAATTTGAAATCGTCCAGAAGGCATGTGGTGATGTTTATATGATGATTGACTGATTGCAGAAGTATTATGGTAAGATCCGTAAACTAATCATTTTTTTTTCAAGAACACGCAAGAGAATTGCGTGTCTTCTTTATTAAGGTAGAGAAGAAGTTGTTACAACTCAACACCGAGCTGGGGAGATCACAAGCGATTCCCTGCCCAACCAGCGAACTAACTACTCGTGTTCGTCTGCACCCACTCCACAAAGCTTGGCTTTCAGCCATAGCTCCCATTCCTCTCTAATCGACTTACAAACAACCCACGGTATGGACGCCACTTTGTCGAACACTCTGCTGTTACGCTCTAACCACAAACATCTGGACACCAAGATGATCAGCGAGCTCACGTCCTTCCTCCTCCGCTTCGGCACTGCTGCGGAGATCGAACACCACCACTCGGCGAGCTCAGATTGCGCCGTTGGCGTGAAGCGGTGGAGTCGCAGTGGCAACAACATGGAATACCAAACTTCACGGGCAAAAGAGCATTGCACCGTCAAGTGTTCTGCAGTTTCCTGCTCCTGGCAGCATAGCGGGCAGGCGGCCGGGTGCTCAAGGCCACGCCGCGCCAACCTATCCGCCGTCCACAGCCGGCCTCACAGCGCAAACCACATGTGCAACTTGTGGAGTAGAGGTGCCCCGGACGCCCAGAGTTCCTCCGCTGCCGGGAAGCTCGTCCTGCCCAGGAAGAAGGCGGCATACGCAGATCGAGAGGAGTAGGCACCATTCGCCGTCAGCTTCCACACGAACTTGTCCTCATCCGCCGTCAACTGTCTGTCCGCAATCGTGTCCCAGACGTCCAGAAATTCTGCGATGGCGGGGATTGAAGGGGCGCCCCTGATGCCGGCCACCACCGGCGATCCGGCAGCGCATCCGCTACTGAGATTTGCAAGGCCTCTGGACTGACGAATTTCACCAAGTTGGGTGCGATCTGCTCGATGCTTTGCCCATCCACCCATCTGCTCGTCCAGAATTTCAGCTTCCTACCGTTCCCCAACTCACAGCGGGTGCACGCCATGCACAGATCTTCCGCTTCCTGCGCCAATCTGAATTCCAGGCCTTGCCATGGCTTCGCTGCATCCGTCATCTGCAGCCAGTGCCATCGCGCTCTCAACGCATGGTTCATCAGCCGCAAATTCTTAATTCCCAGCCCCCCAAATCCTTCGGGAGGCATACTGTGCGCCAGGCCACGACACATTGACCCCTCCGTGCTTCCGTCGACGCGGACCAGAAAAAGCCCGCAAAATCTTCTCCGCACAGACGAAAAACCATGGAGGGAGATCAAGGATAACATGTGGTATACTGATGTGGCCGATAAGGTAGTATCAATCAGCACAAGCCTTCCGCTCTTCTGCAACAATGAGGCCTTCCACGTGGGGACGTGTCTCGCAATGCCATCCACTAGCGGCTGAAGATCCGCTTTTGACAAGAGCCCAATAGACAGCGGCAGTCTGAGGTATTGGATCGGGAACTGCTTAATTGGACACCCAAGCACCTGCAGGATTGGTTGTAAGTCGATCCCCTCACACCGAATCGGCGATGCGGAGCTCTTTGCTAGGTTGCACCGCAGTCCCGAGGCACCCCCAAACAGTTCAAGCAGCTGAATTGCCGCTGTCGCCTCCTCCACTACTGGCTTAATGAACAAAACTACATCATCAGCAAACAGCGACATGCGATGGCGCACTCCACAATCTGACAAAGGGGCAAACAGACCCGCCTCTTCCGCTAACTTGAAGACGGCGTTGAGCACATCCATGACGAGTATAAAGAACATCGGGAGCTGGGGTCTCCTTGCCTAAGCCCACGGCCGTGCCAGAACTGGTCTCCCGCGCTTCCATTCACAAGAACTCTCGTGGATGCCGTGGACAGCATCGTAGTGAGGCGGGCAAGCATTCGTGGCCCAAACCCCCTCTGTCGCAAAACCTGTATGAGAAAAGGCCACGCAACTGAGTCGAACGCTTTTGCGACATCCAATTTCAGCATCAAGGCTGGCGAGCGGCGGCGATGTAGATTTTTGATGGATTGCTTCACCATGAAGAAATTGTCCTGAATAGCTCGCCCTTGTACAAATGCGCTCTGGTTGCAGTCCACTAGCTGGGGGAGGGGTTTGGCAATCCGAGCCGCCATCGCCTTCGAAACAATCTTGGCGAAGCTGTGAACCAGACTGATCGGGCGAAACTCGCACACCTCCACAGCCCCTTCCTTCTTTGGCAGTAATGTGATTAGGGCCTCATTCATCTTTGCGAAGCCCCTGCTATCCGCTCCATCGAACCAAGAAACTGCCCGCATAATGACCTCCTTGATCAACGGCCAAACTGACTGATAGAATCTAGCCGTGAATCCGTCCGGCCCTGGTGCCTTGTCGGCCGGTAGAGACTTAATCACTTCCCAAATTTCTGCTTCAGAAAAGGGAACTTCCATAGACGACAGATCTAATTGCGGCAAGTCTAGCGCCCCAAATCAATGCTGTGCTCTCTTTCTACCGGGGCACCCAACAAATTCTCGAAGTGGGTCGTAAACTAATCATCAAGCTTTCTGTAGATGTCTTGATTCTCTTTGCTTGATCGGCTGCATTTCATGATAAATGATGGTGAAGGCAAATTCCTCTCTTTTTTGGGAGCATGCCACTTCTCTTGTAGGATTTGTACAGAATTTCATATATGGTCCTTGTCATGGTCAATGACGTTGGACCTAGTGGTGGGAATGGGGTAAGTATGGAGCAGATAACAACTAAATCATATCGATATCAATATCAATTTGCAGAATTGGTAGGTGTTGAATAAAAGAGTAAACAAAGATACTACAGCAGTTCCAGATCCTGTGCAGTTTTGCTTATACTACTTTGTTTTAAAATAGCACGATACTGTATTTCACAGTAAAATAAAAACAGAAAACTTGTGTTTTGTTAAAGTTGAAGCAAGTTTAGCTTTGACCTTGTTTTTGCAGTTTGTGTTGATCACAAGGAAAAAAATAGCGCGCTACAGAAATATAGCGCCGGCCTTAAAATATGCTATTAGCGTGCTATTTCGCGCTATAGCGTGCTATTAGCGAGACATTGTAAACTGATCTATTTAGCGGGCCATTTCCAAGACGCTATAGCGTGCTATTAGCGGGGATATATAGCGCTATTTTTTTCAGTGGTTAATCAACGTGTACAGTTAACAAGCTATAACAGTTTACACATGTTTGTTCTACAAGAAGCCCTTAGAGTGATGTGGAAGCTCATTTTAACCTTGTTTTTTAAAGAACAGTTTAACCCCGTTTCAAGAATATAATAGATGTTTACTTACATGGATAAAGATGCATAATACCAGTGGTGGGGCCAGGATTGCAGCAAGCCCCGGGCCAAAATTTAGCTAAAAAACTTCCACAAAAGAAAATCTTGTAATGGCACAAAAATTAGGTACGATTGCACACAAAAAATCCACTTTGAAGGGTTGATTTAATTTGAGGAGGTTCTTGAGCTTGAGGAGCTTATTCGGTTTGAGGTTTTCAGAAAAAATCTCTTCATCTTTTGTTCCTACAAGGCTACAACATGAAGTCGATCACATACATTTTTTAAAAACAATGCAAAAGACATTGCCGAGCTGAGAGAAGCAATGAGCCAAGGAGAAAACAATTGAAGAAATGATTTCAGTCTTCAGCAGCAGTTCTGATGCTTCTGCAGTTCTGATTGGACACACATGCCGTAGCAATGGGGACTTGGGGAGCCTCAGCCCGGAGCAGGGGACTGGCCAGGAGACTCAGTAGGCGCACGGCGGATGACTCGACCTGCCGCCTGCCGGAGCCAGGAGGCAGCGGCCACGCAAGGCAAGCCAGAAACAGAGGCGGCGCCGTGTGGAGGAGATGCGGCGCTGGGTTCGGTCGCGAGCGAGACAGAAACGAATGAAGCGTAGCTGGATTAGGTCGCTAGCGAGCAAGTTGGGCCACGCCTGGGCTGTGCCCCGGGCCAAAGTTTTTTTTCCCAAGATAGTAGGCTGGAAATTTTGCTGCGCCCCGGCCATGGCCCTGGTTAACCCCGTTTTAAGAATATGATATTACACCATATAAATCATACTTACAGTTTTTAGCATTTGTTCTTTCTTGATTCAAACGGTGGATAGGTTATCTCAATTTTCAGACCAGTGTATGCACAAATGGAGTGATTTCAGTAGCAAAGAAAATGGTATCACTTTGACGGACCATGTAGCAGCCCAGGTCAACTGTGCTTTCATGGGCCTTAAATCAGATCATAAAGTATCAGTATGTGTCTAGAAATAAACTAGTCCATGTCAGGTTGGAGCCTGCTACAAATATTGTTCTTCTGGGGTACATAATGGGTACATGGCCCTCTATAAACTTGTTTTTGTAAATTCTTTGAGAGCACCAAAGTGTGGTGTCATCTACTGCAATGGGGTTGAATTGGACAAAGCCGACTAAGCATGTAGCCATGTGCTATTTCACTCCCAGTTCAATTAGCAGCAAAGGTTTTTTCTCCTTGATTTGGGCATGCTCACTGAAACTGTGAGACAAATTTCACTTTATGTTGAGTTGTTGCATGTGATACTGATGCCTTCGACATTATACCATCTATTTTTTTTAGCATAATGCTGAAAACAATCACTGGTTAAAACTTAAAAGTACCTATCACAGTTTAATTATGTCATGCTTGAACACAAATACAGAGTGTTAATTATCACACATTATCATAGGTTATTGGAGCGATTTGATGTTGACAGATTGAAGTCTAGGACAAGTACTTCCAAAGTAGACAAATTACTTTATGCATCTGGAACATAAATTCACTTTGGCACCTGGGTGCATATGCACCCGGTATTTGAAAAACATATTTCAAAATGTCGAAAAAACCTGAAATAAAATTTCGCGGATACATCTTCATATTCTATATGTTCACAAAGTGGTTTCACCAAAAACCGATATTTTTTGTGCTCTGTGTAAAAAGACAAAAAAATGTCATGTGAAAAGCCTTATTTTAGCACCAAATTTTGTCTTTTTTCATGAAACGACTTTGTGAACACATAGCATGTCAAGATCTATACGTGAACTTTTTTTTTTCAATTTTTTTGACCTTTCAAAATACTTCCAAAATAAATTTTAGATAAAGGGTGCATATGCACCCGGGAGTCAAAATACCACTCCCTGGAACTGGAAACTATTCTTTGTTTGTTCCATGGGGAGAAGGATTCTTGCAAGCAACGAAGTAGACTTCTTGCAAACATGACATCAGTCATGATTCATCTCAGCGCGATAAACTCTGCAAGACCTAGAGCTTCTGGAGTGGAGATAAAGATGCCCCTTCTTTTGCCATGCTCACATACCACATCATTTGATCTGGATTCAAAAAAAATTAATCCTCTTTTGCTGAAAAAATATGTAAATCAACAAGTATATCATTCAATTGCCATAATTCTCAACTAGAGCACACTAACTATGATAGATATTAGTTATGCATGCTGTTTGTAGGGGATGCAAGCTGCCACATATGATTTTTAATGATCTACATGAGATACTTACCTGGACACTGCGAAGTTGACTATTGATCGATTGTCGGCTCTTCACTTGAATTGCTAGAAAAAAATGTCTATTTTAGCTAGGTTTTATCCTGAATTATAGTTTTTTTGGATCGTAGTATTTTCATACGAATTTTGGTGGATTTGAATCCCTAAGAATATTTTCCTATAAAGACTCTTTGGATCATATGATTGTGACAAAATCCAATTATGTATATTTTGAAATCTTATAGGAATCCACAATACATGACATCTCAGATCCTGCATTTTTTTTCTATTCCTACATTTTCTAATTCTTGTAATCCAAAGAAGCATGTAGTATAGATGCATTTGAGTTTTACTCAGGAGGCAAGATAATTCAGCAGAAAACGTAGAAATAGAAAATTGGCAAGTATAATATGTTTGGATTGTAGTCATATATAATCAGCCAAATAATTGGCAAAATGGTTGGCTTCCATTTGATTTGCAGCCAAATGACCTGTCAAAGCTAGAGTTTGCTTGGAAAAAAAATACTATCATCTGTACCATATTATCGTTCTCTCAAATTTTAAGCTTACCACCATAAACAAACACATCGGAAATACAAGAAAGAAACAAACGGCTCGAAGGTGCCCTGGAATCCTGGGCCATTAGAAACCGTGTGCGCGCTGGGTGGTTTGCAGCTGAAAGGTGAAAAGAAAAACGCCTTACTAACAATCCACACCGTTGCTTCCTGATCGAATGGCCACTGCGGCTTCCCGTCGCACTTTTCCAGAAACGCTCCTCGCTATCGAAAAAATTGCTCCGCGGCCCACGGTTTTACGAGGAGAAGGCCCTATTTGCGATTTCAGAAAACTCCAAGGACTTTCCTGCAAAACAGACAGCAGATCCTCCCTCCCCTTCTTTCTCTCTCGCGCGACCGCGGCGTCTCCGGCGCCGCCGACGCGCCCGACGGCGCCTCGCAGCTCCCCGTTCGAATCGATGGACGCCACGGCCTCCGCCACCGTCCACTCTCCGTCTCCGTCGAGAATCGTTTGCTGCGACGGTCGCCACGCAGCGGAATCGCCGCCGCCGTACGGCTGCTCCGTCCGCCGCGTCCGCTCGCCGCCGCGCACGCTCCGGCGACCAAAGTCCAGCGGCGCGGCCGCTCCCGGGCCCCTCGCGTCCAGCCGCGTCCGTCGCGCTGAGGCATGCATCCCGGCTCGCCCTCACGCGGCGGCGCCGTCGTCGTCGCCGTCCTTGCCGCGCCAGACCCACCCACAGCTGACGTCACACGACGTCAGCGTGGGCCCCGGTTGCCAGATTTCCTTTTTTCTTTCTAAAAAAAAACACAAACTGCAAACTTCACACAAATTGCAGAAAATGACATATGCTATAAAACCAAAAAAATCCCCTACTAATTTAGACAAATTCCAGAAAATGAAAAAATGTTACAAATTCAATAATTTCAAATTTACACACCGTGGAAAAAAATAGCAAAATGGTCACAAAAAATATGCCAACTATTTATGCTATACGATCAACTTTTAAAATTGTAATATTTTAAAACTTAAAATTTTGAATGCATTTCCAAATATGAGCATTTAACAAATGCAAACAGAATTCAAATATGACAGATATCAACTTTAAACTACACACCGGGGAAAAAATATATATCCAAACAACCACAAAAAAAATGCTGCTTATTTATGACACATTACAACCTTCTAAAAATGAATATTTAAGAATTTTAAATGTTCTCCAAATCTTAGCAACATATGAACGTAAAAATAATTCAAATTCGGGAAAAACTTACCAATTAGAAGAATTTTTAAAATATGAACAATTTTTAAACACAGACTTTTTTGAGTTCCAATAATTTCCAATTCCGAACAATTTTCAAATTTAGATACTTTCAAATTTGAATTTTCCCCAAAGAGCTATTTCTTCTTCTAACGACAATTTAATCCATCTAACATTTTCACGCTAATGAACAGTGCTTAAATTCGAACAATTTTTTAATGTGGCCACTTCCAAATTTGAATTTTTTATTCAAATATACCCATCCGAACAAATATAATCTGAATAAGTTACCAATTAGAACTATTTTTAAAATCTAAACAAATTTTGAAAACATGTACTATTTTCGAATTTCAATAATTTCGAAAACCGAACAATTTATGAATATGGCCATCCCCATACTTAATTTTTTTATTCAAATATATCCATCCGAACAAATATAAAAAATATATCAAAATAGCCACACACAAAAAATGCTAGCTATTTACGGCATAAGCTAGAATTTCTAATTCGAACATTCCAAAATCTTAAATGTCTTCTGAATCTGAGCAATTTACATGCGTGATTAACAAATCAAAACTGAACGAATTCCAAATTTGACAGTTTTTTGAAATCCAAACAAAATTTTAAACGTGAACTTTTCTTTAATTTTACCGATTTTGAAATCCAAATAACTTCTAAACATGGACATTTTCAAATTTCATTTTCACCACATGGGTATTTGATCATTTAATTTTACCTACCATATTTTCAAGAAATGTAGCTTAAATCTCTGTAATTATGTAGTTGCATTTCAAAAAAGAATTCTTGATTCGACAAATATTTCCGACAAAATGCAAACTCATTTACTCTAATTATGGATTGCTTTCAAATTGAATTTTAGCTAAACACATTATACGAATTAGAACTACCACCTTTCTTCACAATATACATAACGCAACAAAAAAAAATCTTACAAAAATATTTTCAGCAAGGGTGCGGCGTGTCGCCGCACCAAATTTTTTTTTTTTGCGGAGAGGAAAGTACATCAGATCCACACTCTTACAGAAAGACCCAGAACAAAGGTAAAATTACAACGAGGTCCACTGGGTCCCGACGCCGGAGACGACGATGAAGCTGCCTTAGACGCGCCGCTGCCCAAGCTCCCACCAAGGATCGCCGGAGGCCATCACGAGACAGACGGGAAGTCTTCCGCAACGCCTCCGAAGAGACTACCACCGCAGCCGCCACCGCCGCCGCGCAGATCTTCAGCACTTACCTCCAGATCGATGAGCACCGGATCCATCGCTCCCAGATCCGGCCGTGGTGGAGAGAGCCAAGGAGATCCGCCGATTCCCGGGCTCCCACAAGTCGCACGCGAGGCGGCCGTCCTCCAGAGAGCACCGCCGCCGAAGGGGCACCGCGCCGACACCAAACACCGCACCAGCCGCACCTCCGCCTCCCAAGCGCCGCCGGCCGGACACACACCTAACCCTAGCCTATGTACAAGCCGTGGAACGGGCTTCCCCCACCCTCCCGCCGCCGGAGCGGCCGACGGAGAGGGAGGAACCCACGCCCCACCGGCTGCGAGGTGGATTTGGCGGTGGACTCTCAAAAAATCGCCCTCTCCGGACTGCAGCGAGGAGAGGAAAGAGGACGACCACTCTTAAATGTCGCCGCACCAAATTTAACTAGTAATAAACCAAAAGACCATCTATATGCAGTGTTTCTTGTATTGATCTGGTGTCAATGTCAATTGGCTCAGCAGCGCACGCCAATTGGAGCTATCTTACGCAATGAATCTGTCGTCATGTTGCTAACTGCTCGCAGACCATCGATCGCTTCAACAAATGCTTTCTTTTCCTTTAACAAACGTGATGAGGCGCCATACATTTATTTCTCCGGTCCGGAGTCGTCGTCTCCGCACGTTCCAACGGCAGCGGCACGAGCGCGCACCAGAGGTTTGCCGGCAGCGACGTGCAAATTCAGGCGCCCATGCTCGCAAGCTGCACCAAGATTGGCGTAGTTCGTTGATTCCGGTCGTACGTTCAACCATTGATGAAGAAGCGAAGAAACAAGGATACGTATGGATACCTTGTACTCCGTACCAGAACACGATCGGATCGGAAGAAACTAACGAGAGGCAGACAGGAGTTGATGGGGAGGCTGGTTGGGGTTCAGTTCATCGGCGTGCTCGTAAACAGTCATGGACGCCATGACCATCGACATGCATGGCGCAGGCATGCATGCAGAAGCCGCGTTCCGGGACTACTGCCCGATCAGATCTCCGGCCGCGACAGGAAGTCAAGTGGATATGCACGATCGCACAGCAACCACCGGCCTTTTCAGAAAGACGTACTCCCTCCGTTCCTAAATATAAGATGTTTTAGTCGTTACACATTTGGTTTAGATACATACTAAATTAGATACATACTAAACTGAGTGAACATATACATGAAATGTGTCTAGATACATGTAAATGTGAACAAAGTCTTAAACATCTTATATTTGGGAACGGAGGGAGTATGTACATACCTGAGTGCGAGCTGGTCACTTCACTACTATCGGCAACTCCACTGTACCTGAAGCTCTGAACATACGAGAAGCAACGTTTTCTGTAACGGATGGAGAGAGGAGCTGCAGAGCGATCTGCTACATACTAGTGGTATTTGGCGCGGCGCACGCCGCGCCCTTGATGTTAAATTTTGATGACGGTTTGGATTTAAAAAAAAAGAAATGTTCAGATTTAAATTGTTTGAAATGAAGACAAAATGTGTGAGTCTTTTGTAAGGCATTTTTTTTGGAACTTTCGAATTTGATTTTCGGCAATGTGGCACGTAATGTTAGTTTTTTTGTGTGTTGTTATGTTGGTATGTCTTCATATTTTTTTCGGTGAGTATGTTTGAATAGAAAATTCTTGATGAATTAATATATTTACATTTTTGATATATGTAGATAACGGTTTGTCTATAGCATTTTTTTTTATATTTTATGGAATATCGGAATATTCGCGTAAATGTTGGCCAATTTAGAATATTCAAACATGTTTTTACTTTTGTGTGAGTATGTAGCAATTTTGACGATTATTTTTTTATATGTTTTGTACAATATTCAAATGTTTAGTAGTTTGAAAAGTCCAAACATGTCTGTATTTCGACGTTAACATTTAATCGAGATTAGGAGAAGTGCACATGAACTATGAATAAGTAGCATTTTTTTTTTGCTAACCAAAATGTTGGCTAAATTGGTATGTTGGAACATTTGTTTGTTTTGTTATGAATAAGTAGCATTTTTTGCATGCATTTGTGATATGTTGTGTACAATATTCAAATAGTCGAAGGCTTGAAATGCTCAAGCATGTTTTCTTTGGGCGGCAATATTTAATTAAAATCAGAACAATCTATTTGAATTTGATTTCATATTTGGGGAAAGTTTGCTCGTGTCGAGTCGAACTGCTAGGTAAATTGAAATGTTGAAACAAATTTGGTATTTGTTTTGAGTGAACTTTGGTTATTTTTTGATGAGCATTTTGTAATTTCGCAGAGAAGCATGCGGGGGGACGGAAATTCCATGTTGAAGTCCATGTTCTTCTCAGAAAATTCTTGTCCCCCGCACGCCCTTGATGTTTTTTTTTGTGTGCAGTATATATATTTCTTGTTAGCAAAAATGTTAGCTAAATTGGTTTGTTGGAACATGTTTTTATTTTGTCATGAATAGGTAGCATTTTTTGTGTGTATTTCGGATATATTGTATATAATATTCAAGTATTCAGTGGATCGAAATGGTCAAACATATTTGAATTTCGACGTTAATATTTAAGTGTAACCAGGAAAATCCATTTGAATTTGGTTCTACGTTTGCAGAAAGCTCGTTCGTACGGTGTCGAAGTATTGGCCAAAATGAAATGCTGTAATATTTTTGTAATTTGCTATGAGTATTTTTTTTTTTTTCTTGAGCATTTGTGTTACATTTTGTGGACATTTGCGGAAAGTTCGTTCGTACGGTGTCGAAGTATTGGCCAAAATGAAATGTTGCAATATTTTTGTAATTTGGTATGAGTATATATTTTATTTTTTTTCTTTCTCTTGAGCATTTGTGTTGTATTATGTGGAACATCGGAATATCAAGCATTTGGAAATGTCTGAAAATGTTGGTATGTTGAGCTAAATAGTTAACATTTTTTTTTTTGTGATTATGTTGGTACATCTAAAATCGAAATGGATGGAAAATGTTTCTATTTTTTTGTCAGTAGTTAGTTGAAGTCCATATGTGGGAAACACACATTTATTAAATTGAATTTCATATAATTAGAGGGAGTGCATATTACTTCCAAATATTTACCAAATTGAAATGTTTAATTTGAGATCACAGCTAGAGGAAGTGCATTATGTGAGCATTTATTATATGTAACTCCACGTAATTAGAGGAAGGGAGTTTGTTATGTTAGTGTTTATATATTTGCCATATTTGTGAATATTTGGGGAAGAAACTTTGTTTTTGGAAATGTACGTGTTCAAAAGTTGTTTATATTTAAACATTTTGATTTTTGGAAGAATAATTTTACGTCCACAATTTTTTGTTTCTAACCTAATTAAATAAGGTAGGCCTACATGTCGAAAGTTTAACAGTTATTTAAATTGTTTATGAAAAGGGAAAAAAAAACTGGTATATCTTAGAGTATGTTCAATCTTTAAGCACGCCTTGGTTTTTTTTTTTTGCAGTATATATATATATATTTTAACCAAAATGTTAGCTAAATTGGTATGTTGGAACATGTTTTTGTTTTGTCATGAATAGGTAGCATTTTTTGTGAGCATTATTGTTATATTTTGTGAGTTTTTTCTGTGATTTTTGTGTATGATGTCCGAAATGTTGGCGAAATTGAAATGTTGAAATATATTTGTAATCTGCTATAAGTATGTTGCGGTTCTTTTTTAGGAGCATTCTTGTCATTTTTTGTGGAATATTAGGAAAATTCGCTCAAATGTTGGCGAAATTACAATTTGTAAACATGGTTTTAATTTTGCTATGAGTAGATAGTAATCCGTTAGAGCAATTTTTTTTTATATTTTGTAAAATATTCAATTATTTAGTAGCTTAAATGTTCGACATGTTTGTATGTGGATGTTAATATTTCATTGAAATTAGGAAATAATGCATATGAATTACTTCCAAATGGTGACAAAATTTGAATGTTTTTTTAAAAAGATTTAGCATAAGTAGCTTGCATGTATTACTGTAGGTTATTTTAATTTATTAGTGAGATCTTATATACTATTTGAAATTTGTAAGTTTTTTTTTTTTTTTTTTTTTGCAGAAGTATTTGGAAACAGAAAAAGAAAAAGGAGAGAGAGTGCAATATGCGAGATAATTTGAGAAGTATATGTGTCTTTAGAGATATTTGAATTTGGTGTTAGGTGTTTTGAGAAGTATATGTGTTTTTAGAGATCTTTGAATTTGGTGTTAGGTGTTTTAAATTTATGTCTGGAAATTACAAAAGTATTTGGAAATAGAAATAGAAAAATGATGGAGAGTGCAATATGCGAGACAATTTGTGAAGTATATGTGTTTTTAGAGATCTATAAATTTGGTTTAGCAAGTTGAATTTTATCATGCGTTGCATGTATTTTTGTTGAGGTTTGTGATATATTTTGTCGAAATATTTAGGAATTTGTAACTGCGAGCATGTTCCTATATTTTAGAGCTCTCTGATTTTTTTATGAGCAATTTCAAATGTTTAAATGTTTTCTTTTTTATTTGCTTTCCGTGAATTTTGATGTAGTTAAATTCGTTTGGAAGTAAGTAGTATTCTAATTTATCTGCAAATAAGCAGTACAAATAAGTAATACATTTAATCTCGGGGCAATCTTAAATGTTCGAATGTATTTCATTTTTTTTTCGCAATTTTGGATGTATTCCATTTTTTTTGGAAGTAAGTAGCATTCCATTTTTTTTTCTTGGAACTAAGTACTACAAAAAAGTAATATTTTTTTTTTGTTGGAATGAGTTTGAAGACGGATATACAGGAAATATATGCCATTTTTTTTGTATTTGAACAGGTATAATAATTTTTTTTTGTTGGTGGGAAAAGGAATTTAGGGGAAAAAAGGAGGGGAAAAAAATAAAATAAAAGATATTCGAATGTTTTTTTTAATCTGCTTTCCGTGAATCTTGATGTAGTTAAATTCGTTTGCAAATAAGAAGTATTCTATTTTTTTTTAAATAAGTAGTGCATTTTATCTCGTGTCAATTTCAAATGTTCAAATGTTTTTTTTTGCGAATTTTGATGTATTCCAAATTATTTGGAAGTAAGTAACATATCTTTTTTTTTCTCTTGGAACTAAATACTACAACTAAGCAGTAATTTTTTTGTTTTTTAAATGAGTTGGAAGATGGAAAATACGGGAAATAGGTGTATTTTTTTTTTTATTTGAACAGGTGTAACAATTTTTTTTTCCTTTGTGAAAAAAGGAAATAGAAAAAAGAAGGAGGAAAAAAAAAATGGCCGAGCGAGGCGTGCATCAGCCGGCCCGGCCCAGCAACGGCCCAGCTGGCCACCCCAGGCCCACGGGAACGTCAGCATGACGTCACCCGTGGCCGGGATGCGGCATCACTGGCGCGGCGGCGACCGCGTCGCCGGCGACGCGTCACTGCGCCCTGGGACGCGAGCGTCCGCGCATCGGGTGCGCGCCGTCGCGGGGAGTCTGTAGACGGCGGCGCCGCCCATTTGTGGTCGCCGGAGCGGCCGCGGCGGCGGGCGGAGGCGGCGGAGGACGGCGGGAGCGTCCGCGGCGATTACGGCGCCCAGGCGGCGTCCCGGGACGCGAGATGCGGCGAGGAGGTGCGGGAGACGACGGCCGACCTCGCAGTGGTCGTCGATCTGGACGGCGAGCGGCGGAGCGGCGAGGACGTGCGGCGGCGGTGTCGGCCACCTCCGGCCCGCGCGTGAGAGAGGAGGAGGAGGAGGGAGGTCGTGGTACTTTTACAGAAAAGATCCCGGAGTTTCGAGAAATTGCGAACAGGTCCCTGGAACGGAATTTTCTGAGAAGAGTATGGAAATTTCGCCCGCCCGCGTGCTTCCCCGCAAAAATCCGCGGCCCGCTGTGTGGCTGACGCACGGGACCCACCCGCTACTGTAGAACACTGTAGAATTCTACAGTAACAACTGTAGCTAGCTACAGTGGCGCGGGCGTCTCTCAGGCCGAGAATTTGCACGCTCATTATACAATCGATGATGAGTGCGTCGGTGAGCAGTGAGCACGGCCCCGATCACGACGTGGGTCCTCCGCACCACTGATCCGATCGATCGTCCGCGTCGAGTGGCGTGACTGGCATGTCCGTATCGTTGTGGAGTAGAATCGAAGGGTGTTCTACAACTTTTTGACCCGGCGAGTCCAGCCACCACCGGCACTGAACGGACCAATGCTGGGGCGGTTCCGTAGGCCCGTTTCTGAGCCTACGGATAAGCACCATCTCTTCATAGTTTCAACCTTCAACAACAACAAAGCGAAAAGATATGAGACTACCCCTAGTTTCTCATGGACAGCCTCCTTTGGATTAGGGCATCGTTAGGCGTCTGCCGGGGCGGATGGTTGCCCAGATCAGCCGCCTCCCCCGCCGTCGGATCTCACTAGAACATGAGAGCTGAGCCATGCGCCTCCCCCGCGACATTTCTTTCCACTTTTGCTAGTGTGAAGAAAACGGAAAAAAAGTCGCAACATTTAAAAACATCCTTGCAATAAAATAAAAAAGGTGTATGCAGAGTAAATCACCACACACGTGCGAATGGAGGCCAACACTCGCAACACACCCACAAAAACATTTACGGTATGAACGTAACATTTACAACATACGCCCAGAGTAGTCGCAACATCCCGCTCGCGTGTTTGCCGCAAAATATATACCAGTTTGGAACATGTGAAAACACTATGCAACACCAAACATCATAAAAAACATTATCATGTCTTTTGAAACACATGCATCATGTCATCGTTGGATAGAGCTTGCTGGCGGTGAATCTGGCTCATAGGAGCTGCATCGTAGTCGGGTCGAGCAATCTCATACCCATATCCGATGGCGTTGACGCCCCATATCCTGACCCTCTACGTCCAAGTCAAAAGCTCGATCAGCGTGAAGTGTCACATACGCAGGGCCGGTCCAATACAAAATTGGTCCTAAGCTGAATCAAAATAATAATTTGTACTAAACTTTTATACTTCTCTAGAACTTATTTTTAGCAGTTTACATTAATACAAGTATAAGTTGATATTGGTTCGCATAGTTTAACCATGTAATTGACAATGTTACTAATATTAGTTGTTGTATAGTCCGTTGGTACCGAATATCATTAAAGATATTAAACTGTATTTTATGACAAAAGTATGTTTCGGATTTTTTCTACCACGCCTAATCTATTTAATTTATACATATTTATGGTAAGATGTGTAAAGAGTAAAATATAACAAATATCTCAATAATGGTCTCTAGTGTATGATTAAGTAAATAGAAAGTTGTCTGAGTATAAATTAAGCCAATGACATTATTCTATACTCATTTCTGTGATCAAAACTGCAGGGACCCAGTACACCACTACATGTTTTAGTGCGCAAGTCGTTGATATAACACTCATGAAACAATTGTCTCATAAACATTACATCCCTAGAATAGTACAACATAAACATTGAGAGTCCACAGTAGCACCATAACAATACATCTATACAATACAAAGATCTCCAGGACCTCCTCGGTACATAGAGGAAAGTCTCATGCAAATAAAGTACAAAATATCCAAATTTTAACACTAAGTTGGATATCAGCTGGACCTATAATACCTAACCGTTTATTGTTGTTGTTACATCAGTTATCAATTGTTTCTCGAGTATCTCTATCCATGGCTGGACTCATTTTTCCAGCCACCACCGGCACTGAACGGACCAATGCTTGGGCGCTTCCGTATGCCCCGTTTGTGAGCTTGGCTATAAACGGATAACCACAATCTCTCGTAGTTTCAACTTTCAATGACAACAAAGCGAAAATATATGAGACTACCCCTAGCTTTTCATGGGTAGCCTCCTTTCGATTAGGGCAGTGCTAGGTGTCCGCCGGGGCGGATGGTTGCCCAGATCGGCTGCCTCCCCCGTCGTCGGATCTCACTAGAAAATAAGAGCTCAGTCTGTCCGTCTATTTTATACTAGTATACCTCTTGCCCGCGGTTTTTTTCCCCCACTTTTTCCACTTTATATGTAAAGAGTACGATTTACCGAATATCTCAATAGCGGCTTCTAGTGTATTATTAAGTAAACATATACATAATAACTAAATAAGAGCAACCTACTAAGGGTATTCCTCTCAACATGCACTGATGCCACTTCATCAGCCTTCCACGTTATCTTTTGAGCCACGACATCAGTTGTCCCACCTCGGCCAACTATGTTATGTCCGTGTTTCAGTTTCCGTTCCATGAACAAATCATCATGTTTTCTTCCTAGCACTATGTACATGTCTTCTTCACTTCTGATCCAAGCAATCCTAGCGTGCCATGTCGTGCATCTCTACCACATTACCATGGCATGCATGTTCTAGCGTTTCAGCTGCACGCCATATGGTATTCGAAACGTCGATGTTGTGGCTTCTATTTGGGCCGCAAAGAAGACGGCTATCCGAGAACTCCAATACTCAGTCTAAAAAATGATGTATGTGCTAGGATTTTACCTGCTTGTGTGACACTTGTCAAGTTTGTGTTTGATAGTTAATCTTAAGTGGTATATCATTGTCATGATATTCTTATGGAAGATTAATTCAAAATATTCAGGAAGGCGTAGATGAAAAGCACTTTTGAAGAGTCAAAGCCATTTAGAGGGACCAAAAATTCAGGGTATTGTCACTTGAAGAGCAAAAGTAGCCAGTTTTATATATAGCCGAGGAACCAAATGTAAGCTTAACAGTTGTTGAGTGTTCATATACGCTTTCTTTTGTTAGAAGTGATATCAGACTATAAGACGACTTTTTAAAACGTACGATGTACTCCACTTTTTGGCAAAATTCCTAGTGTTTTTTCCAGGAGGTTTTAGATTGGTTTGTGTTTCTTATTTCATCTTGACTGTTCCAAACGGCACACACATTTGCTCAAAGGAGGCCAATAGCTTGGCTACAATCACAACTTCATATCAACAGTCACGCACATCCCTTGGGTTTTGGTCAAAGAGAGTTGCTAACACGCATATTACTCGTGCGAGAAATGCCAACGGCCCTACACCCGGTAGAATTCGCGTGTGCGTAAAGCAGATACCTTGATAGGCGCATACCGCAGCTCGTGTATGTGGGGAAAAGGTGGAAAAACATCGAAAATTGATGTGAAACGAATGATTGTAGTATGCGGCACACGCGCGCACTTCGTCTCTGAACAGGATTCTACGAGGCCAATGCCACAGAAAAGAAGATACGCATTAGTCATTTTCGTTGCTTCCCCCTATCTTTAGCTAGCCTCCACCCAAATTATTCCTCCTCCGTCCATCATACACACCATATCTTCTAGCCTGGCACATCCAGTCCATAGAAAAATACATATTATATTTCACCCAAGTCTGTTGCAAATGTATTTGGCAACCGGCTACATGGGATTTATAAAAGTTTAGAATTGTTATTAGGTTGGGAGCGATAGCCGTTATATGGTCACTTTGGTTGTGTAGAAATGACAAAGTTTTCAATGATAAAGATTTTTCTCGTTTGCAGATACTCTAGTATTCTTCGTTCGTGGTCCACATTACAACGGACGGGGCATCGAGACCTTTTGATCGCCGGATGGGTCCTCAATAGGCATTAACGTTTTACTTACTCATGATTGTAATTCGTCTAGTGCTACATTTTATTTCTTTTCGTTCTGTTGGATTGCGGCTGTGTGCGTGCATATGTAGAGGCCGGGTGTAATGTTTAAAACTCTTTAAATAATAAAGCCCTTTATAAAAAAATACATATTAAAATTTTTATTTTGATTTAGGGCTAGGCCGCACCAATTATTACGTCGAGGTTAGGTTAGCGTTTGGTGGCTGCTGGGATGTCGCCATGCTTGGTGACGACCAAGGACCTCCAGTTGTCCACCCATTATACTCCACTGCAGGATTAGCTCACCCCGTGATTAATAACAACCATATCTAGACTGGTTACCGATGGCGATGAACCTGGTGTCGCACAAGAAGATGATGATGACGCAGTTTCGTAGATTAATCCACTGGATATGTTTGATTAACGAGTTCGGTAGCGGGAGACGCGAGCCTGGCACGATCATCATCCTCATCCTCAACTCGCAAAACAACAGAGGCTGAAGCCAAAGATGTCACTCTCTGGATGTGTTTATTTACATGCACGGCAAGCATAAGATTTAGGTCGATTAGTGGTAGCTTTGAGCCGGTGGCCAATAATTCACCTCTCTACGACAGGCCTAGATAACTGCGTGAACTATATCTTTTTAGGACGAATGATCGGACGTGTTCGCGACGATTTGTGTGCTGATCACTCAGAGGTAAGGAACAAGCCGGCAGGTGAGCGAGAGCTACAGGAGCGATGTCATGGACTGATACTTTGTACTGCTGCGGAGTGCAGATCACAGGGAGACGACCGCCGGAGCCACCTCGTGTTTACTTTTGGGCAGACACGGGGCCAACACCGAGACGACGGACGGCTAGCTTGTCACTCGTGCGACATGAGCCGAGCACGCCGGCCGCGTTCCGAAATGTGTCGGTTTCCTTGCCAAAAACGCGGCCATGGCAGTCGTACCCGCACACGCAACGCGGTTCCGCCTCGCGTCGCTGACCTTGCACCCGAAAAAGAAGAAGCCGTCGCGTCGCACGGCGGAGCTCCTCACGAAACCGGCGCTTCGGGAATCTCCTACCGACGGGGTCTCTCGCATCCTCGCCTCTGCTCGCGGTGTCAACGTCATACGGTCCAATTTGCTTGGGATTTTTTGGGGAGATGACTGGTTCAGAACACGCCGATTGCGGCGGTGTCTGTGCCTCTCTTGCCTCTTCATCGGGGCAAATTTCGCGAGAAGGTTCTCACGAGAGGTCACCTTGATATCCACCTCGCTGAATATGACGAAATAGGCCGTAGCCCCGCTATATAAATATAGCAAACACCCGATACAACCAACAGAATTGCAATGCTGGGGCGGCAGCAAACATACACCCAAAGAAAAGAAAAGAGAAATAAAAAGGAGACATAGGCGGATTGACTAAACGACGGCGACCCGGAGCCGCTGCGCCCTCTCTGACGAAGTACCACCACGCTCCTAACACGGAATCGACGAGTACCAAGCAGCACCTTCAAGAAGGAAAGCTATGCTGCTGCCCGGACCAACTGGTCCTAGGGTTTCCCCCGGCACATAGGGAAGTGGATGAAGGGTAGCCACGACGCCCTTCAGGAAGGAAAGGTGCCACCCGGAGCGGCACCGCGTCGAAGTCGGACGAACCGACAAGGATTTCTCCCGAAATCCCTATCCACAACCCCGTGCGATCCGTAGCATAGGAGCCCCGCGAGGACGGACCTCGACACCACCAGACAAGCCGCCCACCAGCATGCGCCAAAACGATCCCGAAGCCACCAACGCCGTCTCACCACAGTGACCGTCACGAGGTCTGCAAGCCGAGGGTGTGGCGAAGAATGAACCGGGTCAGCCAAGCACAACCGCGCGGGAGGGAATAACCTCCACCGTCAAGGACGGTAGTCGACCGGACGAGGCAGCAGAGCATACCAGTCCCCGTCAGGTCCGGCCGGGCCCAACGGGCCCGTAAAGCCCCCAAGGGGCACACCGGTTCTAATAGGGTCCGGCCGGGCCCGAGCTGGGCCCGTGAAGCTCGCCGCCAAGCTGCAACAAGAGCTGCCGTCGCCGCTGCCCCCTGCCACCTCCACCTCACCGCCAGCTGCAGAGCGCACCTTGGAGCAGGGCGACCCGCCCGGACCCAGATCTGGGCCGCATGGCCCAGCCGCCACTGCCACGCTGCACACCGGAGCTCACCACGGCGCCGCCCCGCTGCAGACGAGCACCGCCGCCGCGACGCCACCATCCGGCCGATGCCGGGCCACCGCCACTTGGGGCGCACCGCCGCCGGAGATAAGCCGCCCCGCGCGACCTCCTTCCGGCGCGGGTAAAGGAAGACCGCCGCCGCCGGTCCCAGCCCGAGACGCGCTCGGCTGGCACGCCGACGGCGGCGACAGGGGACAGGCGGAGCTGGGGTCGGGTGCAGGAGAGCTGAAGCCACGCCGGCCGCCGCGGGGGCGGCGCGGACGCGGCGGGTGGGGGGAGGGGGGAAGGGGAGGGAGGAGACCCACGCGGCGGCGGGGAGACGCCGGCGAAGGGGCAGAGGGCGGCGGCGCCCTAGGAGTCGCGGGAGCGGAGCGCTCTCTCTTTCCTAACTGACTCGAACCTCCCCTCTCCCGTCACCACCTTGCTGAATTACCAGAGCAACAACATAATTGAGCCAATCATACGAGTGCAAATTTCGTGCACCCGAATTTTAGTGATCTTAATATTTTCAAAAAATATATTAATTTTTTATAAAGATCTATAAAATCATGCATGTTCTGAACCATATATCTAACAAGCGTGCAAAATATCAATGTAAAATACTTTGCATTTTGAGCTACACAGTGTATAATGAAAAATGTATAGTTTCAAATCATCAACTTTTATCATTTTTGTATAGTCTATAATATAAAAAAATCGCACTGTGATTTTGCACGCTTTTATTATACATCATTGGAAACATGCTGAATATTTTTCAGATTCTTTTTGAAAATTTGAAATATATTTCTAAAATTTTATAAAATAATGGGATCACTGTATCTTGGGGACTTTCCACAACTCATACACGGATGTTGGTTTTTCTGTGTGTGGCGGGAATACACCGACGACTTGGTCAGAACCAGAGGTCGACTGAAACCAACAAAGTTTGAACAGATCCTCTCTTATTCTCATATTTTCTCCTCATGTTGCTATCTGACAATTGATGTTATTGCCTCAAATTGGCAGAGAAATGAATATCATGAGAGGGACTTGTTACTATACAATCACGTGGGGTGGTTGTGCAAGCCAATGGGGGAGATGATCACCCAATAATAAACTCCTTGATGGTACATTGGCTCGCAACTAGACCTACAAATGGGAGCTATAATTGAGCTGGCACTACGATTCAACCTTGTCCTTTTTGGGGTCCTAATCGGCGGTGCCCACGGCTCTATGGAAGCCACAGTACCAAGTTCAAGTCGGAATTGCTTCTCCTAATTCACACCACGGCTTTTGATTGGGACCATGCAACAACAGTGGTTCTAGAGTTTTCTTACGCAGGAGGTCTACAAGCCGATTTAAGAAGGAAGAAAGAAAAAAATGTTTCAGGCTCCCGAGGATATCAAGATATTTTCTAAAAATCGAAAACAATATTTGCAAGTTTCAAAAAATATTAAAAAAACGTCCGGATGTTGCCAATAATATATCCTACAAACGAGTAAAAAATCAATTTCAAATTCTTTGCATTATGCGCTACACAAAAATGCAAAATCTGATAAATTTGTAGCTTTGAAAATATGCATATTCAGATCCATATTTTGTCATTTTTGTGTAGCCCAGAATCCAGAGTATTTGAAGTTTAGTTTTTGCACGTTCGTGGAGTACGCCATTGGCTACATCCCGGATTATTTTACAATTTTTTTCAAAACTCGTAAATATTGTTTTTTATTTTTGTAAAATATCAGAATCACTCGTGTTCGAGCATGAAATCTCCTCTCGGATTTTTATTTATTGAAATGGAGGTTTGGTTGTAGAAGCAAACTATATCATATTAGACGACATACCTTTGGCAAATAAACCCAAAAGGAAAACAAATTTATGAAAATAATCTCTACGATATCAAAATTAGTTCATTATTTGCTCGTACAAATATACAGTTTCTGGCAGAGAAAAACCTCAAATATGATGCATGATTTAGTTTTGTTCCTTGGCTAGAACATAATAAAAATTGTTAAACACCGATAATACAACTAATGGAGGAAACCCATAATTAGGGCATATTTTTATCAAATGAATAACATATGAATTTTGGAGAAACCTGTTTCTTAGTAATTTTTCCTATGAAGATAGATCCAAAGAGAAAAAAACATCGATCCTGACCTCATAAAAAATATCTTTATTTTTATGACAATTGTGCCATGTACCTAATCCATTAGAAATAATATTTTTCGTACGGTATAATGTAACAATTTGCACGAGAGAATCTCAATTAATATAGTATTCAATATGGTGTGGTATGTTAGTTCTGCCTATCAAAGAGAATCTCAAATGGGTGTGCATGTGAAGACACGTCGAGAATTCGAAGGTGATATTGGGTCACTGACATGTGGACGTTCTACATATGGGGCCCACATGTCAGAGACCTAAAGTTGCCAAGTCAGCAATCTGAGCTAGCTCATTTTTAAAACAAGGGGTTTGTAGCTCTTTGTGCAACGGAGAAGCCAAATTCCGAAGAACAAAGGGCAGCAAACTTTGAGGTCAAACCAGCGCACCAGCACCCAATCCCAGGCTGCCACTTGCACAGAAAAAATAGTGAGGGGATGATCACCCGCGTGTCCGGAGCACTCGTGGCAGAAGTGCAGAACACTATTGGCTGCAACTTGTTATTCGCGCGTGCTACCTGCCGTAGGCTGACGCCATGGACGAAAGGAACATCTCATTTTCAAAATCGCATTGCAACTCCCACCAAGAAACGATTAACGAAAAGTTAATCAGATCGCTTTGCGGTAGATTGCACGGGGAATGGTTGCTTCGCTTTGCTTGCACGCCCGGCCTGAGCCTGGCGCTATATAATGCTCGGGTGCGACGCCTCTTCTTCCTCAGAGAGACGCCTCAATCCCCACCACCGCAAGAACACGCAGCCAAGCCACATCCCATTCCACTCCACGGTGAGGTTGAGCGATCCCACGACGAACTCAGCAGCAAAAGCGACGACGACGGCAGGTTTGTTCTCTGAACCCCTCTGATCTTGTTAGCACCAGGAACACGCGAGGAATCAAGGTCCTGTTTCAAGGAAGCTTTCTTTTGGATTATTAGATCAAAAGAAGAGTTCTTGCTCAGGATTATTAGATCATCAACTCTCCTAGCTAGGAGGAACAGAGATCCAGAGAACCTTTTTTCTCTCCTGGATTCTTGTCCTTTTTTCAGCCTTCCTTTACCTCGGTACGACCAGAAAGGGTTCTTTTGCAATACCCTTCTAGTTCGTCCGATTTACTTTCTCCTCTGCACCACCCAACTCCCCTTGTTTCTCTAATTTTATTGAGGAACGGGGCTTTTCTTCCATCTGCACGAGAAAGCTCCTTTTTTTTCCATTCCATTTTTAGTTAAGCCTCGATCTTCTTCTACCTCTAGCCAAAGTCCTCATGGCCGCAGCTATAGACATGTTTAAGTACAGCACAAGCACCCACCAGATCGCCTCTACCACCTCTGCTTCGGATCAGGAGCTCATGAAAGCGCTCGAACCTTTTATCACGAGTGCTTCGTCCTCTTCTTGTCCCTACCAATACTACTACTCTCCTTCTTCTTCTTCCACCATGACCCAAGATTCTTCCTACATGAACACTCCATCATCTTACGCCTCGTTCGCAACCTCGGGTCTTCCGACCACCGCGGCAGCCACCTCGTCGTCTTTCTCGCAGCTCCCGCCACTGTACTCTTCGCAGTATGCTGCCACTTCGGCCATGAACGGGCCGATGGGGCTGACTCAACTCGGCCCGGCCCAGATCCAGCAGATCCAGGCCCAGTTCTTCGTACAGCAGCAGCAACAGCAGAGGGGCCTGGCGGGCTCCTTCCTCGGGCCGCGCGGGCTGCCGATGAAACAGTCCGGGTCGCCGCCACGCGCCACCGCACACGCGCTGGCGATGGCCGGAGTGGCCGCGCAGTCGAAGCTGTACCGCGGCGTGCGGCAGCGGCACTGGGGCAAGTGGGTGGCGGAGATCCGCCTCCCCAAGAACCGGACGAGGCTGTGGCTCGGCACCTTCGACACCGCCGAGGACGCCGCGCTCGCCTACGACAAGGCCGCCTTCCGCCTCCGCGGCGACCACGCCCGCCTCAACTTCCCGTCGCTCCGCCGCGGCGGCGCCCACCTGGCCGGCCCGCTCCACGCCTCCGTCGACGCCAAGCTCACCGCCATCTGCCAGTCCCTCGCCGCGCCCTCCTCCAAGAACGCGGCGGAGCCAGAGTCCCCCAAGTGCTCGGCGTCGACGGAGGAGGAGGAATCCGGTGTGTCCGCCGGGTCAGCCCACCGGCGTCTACGCTGCCGGTGCTGGAGATGGAGAAGCTGGACTTCACGGAGACGCCGTGGGACGAGTCGGAGACCTTCCACCTGCGCAAGTACCCGTCCGTGGAGATCGACTGGGACTCCATCCTCTCGTGAACATGAAGCAACTGCTACTATTACTAGCACAGTCTATGTTAAGCTCCCTAGTCCCTACATAGCTATGATGTAATTTTCTTTCCAATTGGCAGCTGCTCTGGCTCGACGGCATTTTAGACGTCGGCCATGGCTGCTGCGAGTAGCAGTAACTAGTAGCGTCAGTAATTAGTAAGGTCGTCGTGTAATTGATCTCCTGGTTGATCCGCCGGCAGTTTTTTCACGGCGATGCCAGTCGAGACGTGTAATCATGGAGACTTGGAGAGAAAGGAGAAATTTCACTAGCTTCTGTAACTATCTATATGCATGTCTCTCAGATGTTTGTTGTGTATATGATCTGCGATTTGAGTGTGCTCTTGCTCTTTCATGGGTGCATCCCTGAGTTGTAAGCAGATACTACCGCGTTGTGCTTCCTTTTAAGTTTTAATTCAGCCTTGTGCCACCAAAGTGTGGCCGGTGATGGCATCAGGTTCAGGTTCCTGGAAACATGTCTAATCATAGGAGACGAATTCGCAGTCGAATTACCACGGGATGTATGTGTTCCACGCGAAAAGCTATATTGCTATGCTTTTCAAGTTTCCATGGGACTTGAGCATGTGAACGAAGTGTGAGTGTTACAGCACGGAAGAAGTACCCCAGTTTAAGTGCAAATGGTAGTTACCCGCTAAGTCCGCAACCAGCCAACCACTAGTTCGCCATGTATCGATCAAGTTTCACACGGTTGCTTGCTTGCTTGCCGCGCTCTCTGAACCTCTAGACAGCTCCGTCAGTGCTAATTCAGATGCCAACTTGCATCCCCCATAACTCTTCCCTGGTTCTTTTGTTAGTATGCAGACGAAAGCACTACACACATCACACTCCCACTTGCAGATATATCATATATTTCTTTACATGATTTCCCTATGTGCGAAGGAACGTCTGGATTTTCGCCGAACCCATCGAGCATTTCCGAGCTTATCCGACGAAAACGACCCGGTGGTGGCACGGGGCCGGCCAGCCCTCATCGCTTCCGCATCCCACGGCCTTGCTTGCATGTTCTCTTCCACTGGATGGATGCTAATTATCCGATCATCCAAAGTCGTCAGCGAAAGGTAGGAGAAGAAGAGCACCAGAGATAATGGGGCATCCCCAAGCCAACCACCCTCTCAATGGGTCGTCTTCTGTCCCCCTTTCTTTGTTCTCATTCCGTCGAACACACCTTTTGTGCCCCCTTCTATGTTCTTACTGTTAACGATGGGTTAGGGACATATTCATTCCTTGAGGAAATGGTAGAGTGCCAACTGCAACACCCACTCACTTGGTGAGGAATTATAGCGAGATATGGATGGATTCGACGAGAGAGGGGACAAGGTGGCAAAAGTCGCCGGGGAATAGGAATATATGGTGCTTTCACATGGATCGATTTCGGCCGGACGTAGCTCGCAATGGAGGAGGAGTAGAGTGGTCGTCTCGGTCACGGAAAGCGGCGGCGAGGTGGACGGAGGACGACGGATTTGGCGCGCTCTAGCTGATCAGTCCGTGGAATCCGCGCGCCAACTTGCGCTAGGTTCTATCGAGGCCATTTTAATTTGGCGGCAAGTTAGTTGGGTGTATACGTGCGTGTGACGTTGCCATTGCCCGACCTTTGCTTGCTCGATGTTGCTTGCCATTGCCAATGGCAATGCCAGGTCACTGCTACTGCAGTTTTCATCATGGACTAATATCTTTGTGGCAAGATTGGACTGATGGTTGAACGAACCTGCAGGGCATGGTGTAGTGAGGTGATGTTGGGTAGTAACTTTGGAGGCGGGTCACTGGTGTTCGATGATTGGCCTCGGTTGCTAAAAGTCTGGTTAGGTTTAGCTGCCATGCCACGTCTGACTGACTGGCCGGTATGGTTTATTGACGCCTTTCGTCTCTACTGCTTGGACGGATGACTGACGCCAAGTTTGGCCTTCACTTGTATTCACAGTGGCTCTGAAGAGCATAGAGCAGGTAGGACGATATCTATCATGCGTGCCAACGGCCCAAAGAGTTAACTCAAACCTTCGACATTTTTTCATCGCCTTCTTCAGTTTTTTCTTCCATCCATTCCAAGTCTCTCACACACACTGCACTCTTCCCGTGTGATTCTGATTCTTTCCTCGCGAGCTCAGAGTGCTATACGATTCCAGCGTTTATTTCTCCTTTCTCTCCAAGTCTCCATGAGACCATGAAGAACATATAAACGTACGGCCACTAGGTCACTGCAGTTTACTTGTCATTGCTGTTCAATTGTTCATCCTTAATCATTTTGGAATAGCAACAACGCTCCCCGCCAAAAGAAGACAAAAAAGAGTTCATACGTCTGGGCCAACCCAAGCCGAAACGTTCAGGCTGCGACAGAAAACGCATAACATAGCCCACTGGATTGCACGTGCACTTTGGATTAACCTTCTCTTTTTTCAAAGCCTGACCGAGCATTCCCCGCCAAAAAAAAGGCTGACCGAGCATTGTAGACTATTGCTTCAAGCAGACCGCATCGCGCGGCAAATCCTATATGAGGCTCACTGGCTCAGTGCATCCGTTATCGTGAAACTGGAAGCGAACCGTTTGGTGAGCAGGCCCAGCTAGGTTTCCACCCAGTTCTTCTGTTTTTATTCCTTTTTTTTCTTTATTTACTTCTTTTTCTTTTTCATATTTTTTGTTTGTACAAATTATATGACTTTTTTATTGCGTACTATGCGAAAATTATTTGTGCACAATTATTTTAGACTGCACATACATTTCTTGTAACATATGAGCTTATTTCTAGTCACACGAACAATTATTTCAAATGAGATGAGTTTTCCCCTCCCATGAACATTTTTAAACCTCGTGAACAATTACTTTTGAACCGAACAAAAAAAATTCCTGAACTTTCTAATATACTTAGTAATTTTTTTTTGTTTTATGATTTTTCAAGATTTATACAAGAATTGGTCCAGTTAATGGGTCAAGCTAGATGCAGCCCAAGAGAAAATCATATATAACTAAGTAGATCATTCTCACTAACTATATGTTCTATCCTATACTTATTTCCACGTCACCACATTTTTTTTTTACCCTTTCAAATGCTGACGTGTGTTGCCTAGAATTTTACAGTTGTCTAGGACGATTTAATCTACACAGTCCGAATAAAATCTGCCAATTTAATCCAAGCACTCCAATGAACAGCTCGACGCTAGATTCCTCTTCCCACTACTGACCTTCGACCCAGATGCCCTTGCGCGACTAATGGATGGCTCCCCTTCTTCTGGTCTCCCTCATTCATACTTTCAATTTTCGTAACGTTGTCATCTATTATTCCCGCCACTGTCATTTACTCCCTCCGTTCATAAAAGGATGTCTCAACCTAGCTCAAATTTACATGTATCTACACACTAAATCATGCCTAGAAACATGTAAATTTGAGGTAGGTTGAGACATCCTTTTGTGAACTGAGGGAGTAACAGATATGGACGATGCCCGAGGGGCGTTAAGACGGAAGCGGCAGCACTAACCACAGGCAGGGACGTAGGTACCTTTGGTGGTGGGCGGCCGACCGAGCCGAGAGGCCATCGGCTACATCTACATGCCTCCCATTTGCACATCACACATGACAGATGACAATATCCAATCTGATTCTCTGTCCTCTCTCCCTGGTTTAATTTGATCACCCTTTACCTATTAAATTTCAAAGAATCTTTTACAGGATTGCATCCCTTTCTGTAAGATTACCCAGCTATGTATGAAGCTGAAATTGAGATGCAGTTTGAACTTCTTCCGACGCAATCAAAGAATTCATCAGCCTGATAATGTCACATCCTTTGGACGTCAATACCCCAATTTTATACATGACGTCATTGCTTCCATGGTGACTATTATTTATCCTTCGAGATCGAAATTATGTTTCCATGAACAGTAGCGGCCTCTAGTAAGTAGTTTGCACATTCAGAGTATGTTATTCCCCTTGTTTTGTTTCGTTAGTTTTGCAAAAATACTGTACAAGACAGTCGGGTCCTTCAGGGTACCAATGCAAGTTTATTATGTAATTTTTTTTCACACAGATGTGAACAATATACTCTGAACTTCATACAAGCATGAATAAACAGTCGAAACAGTGGTTTTTCAACATGATTGGTGGCCGGTAACGAATAATAGCGTCCTATTTGGCATGATCAGAGCAATCCTTCTTCAGTGTGATAGTCATACTAATGTCAGACCTTCATCTTTGCAATATAGAATCTACACTTATCTAAATTGATGTTTGACTACACAGTGAACGGTGTATGTAACGTTTCTATCAAGTTCAGTTTTGCGAAATTCACGCGTCAAAGAGATTGATTGGTTAGTTTTTTTTTTAGATTAAAAAAGGTAGAGGCGTGCTCAACCTTATTGTTACAGAGGTTTTGCCCAAGGGCGTAGAGGCAGGGGAATTTACAACCAGGACGCAGCCATGGCAAGGTAAACGGGAAAAGAAAGAAAGAAAAAGGAAGAAGAACATGAGATGTATGTACACTAAGCTAGCAACCTGTGAGCCCACAAATGCATCTCGTTCTTGTGCTTAGCTGATCTTGAGGACCACAGTCTGATGTCCTCAGCTACCATTTTAAGCAGAGCTCGTTGATTGCCCGTTCTTCTGTTAAACACCCTGTCGTTTCTTAGTCTCCAAAGGCCCAGCAGACATGCAGCGAAGCAAATTGCCCAAGTTTGTTGTTCTTTTTTCTACTAGCTTCAACGCGCAGGGTATCACCCAGTCTGATTCATTTGCCTACCTAATCATTCACAAAGAAGACCAAAATTTGTATTCGTCTCAACTCAAACTTATTTCACAAGACAACCAACAAAAAGCCATCCAAGTTTCAGTGCTTACACTATCACACTACCACACCATAATCTCATCGAAAGTTCGTCACGATTTTTCATGCTGTTATTTTTACTGTCTACAACAACTCTGAGTGTAAACCTGACAGCACACAACACAAAACTCAAAACTGACGATACGAGCTAGACATCATGTTCTTTCAGTCACCGATCGCTCGCTGTGATAATTCAACGTAGATATGGGTTGACTTTCAACTTGGGACATAATAGATGTTGGGGATTAATCATCCCGACCATTTTGAAAAAACAAAACCGTAGATTTGTGTAGGTAGATTAGATGACCTGCACGTTGTGATGCTGCAGCCTCTGTCCATCCGTCTTCACGTCGGGTGCATCCTCAGTTCGACTCCTCCTCCTCTTCATCGAGGATTAACTTGTCCACGAGGGCCTCAAGATCACGATAGGCTTTCGTGTTCCTAGCCACCTCGTCGTGGTAGTCGTCGTCGATCTCGATGTAGCCCTTGCACTAGTAGGGAAAAGCCTACTAGTAGCACGCTACCAGTAAGCGCTTACTAGTAGCGCGCGATTTGCACCGCACGCTACTAGTAGTTGCTCTGAGCAGTAGCGTGCTGGTTTCCCCGCATGCTACTGACCTTACACTTACCAATAGCGTGCGGTTTTTAAAGCACGCTACTAATACTATTTTCTGAATTAAATAAATATTTCCAATTAAATTAATTTTTTATGCCATTCTTTAGATAGTGCAATATACACATATATTCCAGTATGTAGGCAGTACAGTGAACACATAGATTTAACATACCAAAACATACGAATAGCAGTACTAATTAAAGTTCTCATAACACTAGCTCAAAGCAATACATATCAACGTGACCAATATAATACAAGTCTCGAATAGCTATCTAGCCAGATTACAAGTCTCGAACGAATTACAAAGGTAGATGCTCTCTTGATCGAACTTGTCCAACCGTGACTCATACTCCGCCCACTCGATGTGTAGGTAGACGTACTCCTCATGTCCTCCCTCGATCTTGAATCCTTCATCTATACCCAACACAGATGCGTCATAAGAAAATTGTAAGATATTAGGGAACTAAAAGCATCTTAATTAACGAAAATATATCAAAGTGACCAAAAATTACATAATGTTTATAACTCACTTCTTTCTCATCACCGGCATTTCATAACTTCAGGAATGGCATGGTGTCACCTACTAGTTGTAAGCGTTTATCTACCTCGTCCTTTGGTGGTACGGCGCCGCCGTTGAACATCCCATCGGGTAGGTAGACATCCCTGTAGATAATTGTCCCAAGCTTCATCTGGATGCGATAGAACTCTGTTCTGATATCTTCATCGTTGTAGAGCGTGTAGTTGTTGGCCCAATTGGTTACATGATCATAATGTTAAGTTGGCATCCGAAGTTGTTCGTGATCCTTTATGTACTCCCGCATCTGAAGCAAGGCGTAGTACGCACTCATCTGGCTGTTGTCCGCTTGCTTGACGCAGTGGAAGTCGGTTTTGTGCCCGAATACTAAATTGACAAGCGAGCGTTTTGTTTTTGTGATGACGCCTCCACTTAAGCTGAACCAGACGAGAGCATCATTCAGAACTCTCTTTATTTCAGTATAGTCCTCCGAGCACGTGTTTCTTGACGATTCCAAATAGAAAGCTTGGCACACCTTCGGGTAAAGAATGATGAGAAGGTAGCATTCCCTACATAAAAGAATCCAAACAGACCATCATCCTCAAATTAAACTTTGCAAAAGAATGATGGCATATAAAAAGCATGTTATGGTGCATGGCGAATGACTTACTTGAGAGAGCAAGGAACAAGCATGATTTCCTTGTTCTTGTTCCTCACCATGAAAGATTGCAGGTACTCCCTCATAGACTTACGGCCCGTAGGGGTGTCCAAGAAGACCTGACGCATATAGTACGGGTCTGCTATCGCGATGTTCTGAGTACCATCTTTTGCGACCATGTATGCCTGATGGAGAGCAAAAAAGCGGTAGATAGACCAATGGAGGCATCTCATGTGGAAGATGTTGTACAGGTCCTCGAAACGAATGAAGAAAAGTCCGCAGGAGCTGTCTCGACAAAGTCCAAGCCATGTGGCACCTTAACGGTGAGAACCGGGTAAGGTGGATCCCGCATTTTCATAAGACGCTTCTCTGTTGACAGTATAGCGTCATGTAGTGCCGGAGATCTCCAGTTACGCCCTTGAGCTTATCTTCGATAGTATCGGTTGTCCTGAGACATGATATGAAGGCGCATCAGATGGAATCCTATTTTGACGAACCCGGTTCGTACTCGGACCCGGCTGGCTGCTGGAACCGGCGGCACCCTTCTTTACTACTCTTTTCTTGATGAGCTTCTTCGCTTTGTCTTGCAACGCCGTTTGGAGTATGGGTCCTAATGTGGTCGGGCTCAGGATTTTTGCGAGTTGGGTTGGTAGAACAAGCGGCTGGGTCAAGTTCAAGAATCCATGCAAAGCCGCACCGCATTGCTGCTGGTACGACATCTCTTTGGGCGTTTCTTGAGAATCCATGAAAAGAGATTTCTTGCACTCAATAGGACGTTCGTCCTTCTCCTGGGGATCATGCATTTCGGTATCGGGACCATGGAAGGGTGATTCATCTTGTTGACTCATTCCTATGTCTGCGCCAGTATTGATGTACTGCTCGACGTCCTCATTGTCTTCTTCGTCCTCGGCCTCAGCAGTAGGTGGTGGAGGTGCAGTCGGCCCGAATGGAGTTGTCTTTGGGGTGGCCAAGTCCAAACGAATTTGGATTTTCGGCCACAACATGTGCCAGCCCTTGCAATTTCCGAGGACCTTGTTGGGATCCTCATCGTCGGGTTATGCGGTGGAATCATATTCTCGTGACCCGGTAAGCAAAGAGTCATCGTAACCCTAAGCACGTCACTGGACATGGGTTTGTTGTGCCAGATCCGATCTTTTGGTTTAACGATCATAGCCTTTGCAACATCCACCAAGTTCTCATTTAGTAGAATGCATGAAGTGTCAACCTACGAAAACATGTATGGCGTCAAGGATCCGATCGACGATGGCATGCAATGGAAACAAATAGAAGAAACACATGGGCTAGCTTAATAGTTACCGTGAGGGCATCGAGCTCAGCTAATGTCGACGCATCGCCAACGGGCATGCCAGGGACGGAGGAGGGGCTGCGCTCAGATGCAGTGCCGGATGAATTATGCTTCCTACTACGTCCAATCAACTGGGCTCCTGAACGAGGTGGGATTGGGATATTTTCCGTGCTCAAGGAGTTGCTCCCTAAGGAGCTGAGATTGGGCAATTCCCGTCTGGATGTTCTTTGAACCACTTTCCAAGTGCAGGTAGCAAGGCCATCAACTGGGTTTGACATTCGTCTTTCGCCGCAGCTCTGGCCTTCTCATCCATCATGGCGTTCAACTTCTCTTTAGAAACCTTCTTTTCTTCCTTTCTCCTCTTTCGCGCCTCAGTGGAATCATGATAGTAGAAATCCCGTCTGGCACCGACTCCGACAGTGTGAACTCGACCACGTGCCGGCTCCTTCTCCTCCGGCTTTCCCAGGCACTTGTTCATCGCCCGATTAAAAAGAGTGTCCCACGCCCGGTTGGAGGACGACTGCGATGATGATGATAACTTAGTATACTGGTCGCGCTGCAAAAAGGAACGTGAACCATTTAGAAATGTGACTATATAAAGAATGCATTCAGACTTGATTAGAAGCTAACTAAGCTGGTAAATTAATTACCAGTTCTTTCTCGAAATCCTTTACTGCATCGCTTGTGACCAGTGCCCCGCTTACAGGGTCAGGACTGTATCGGGCTCTGATAAATGCTTTTTCCTGCGGGTCAGTGAATTCATCGTAGGGGTTCGACATTTCAAGCTCGGCCCATTAAGCGTCCTCCGTATCCCACGCGGGTTGCTTCCCAAGGTAACCACAGCTTCTGAGTTTGTGGGGACCTATGTTCTTCGACTGCAATTCCTTACCCCAATTTCTCAGCTCCAAGTTTTCAGGTTCCTCCATGGCGTTCTTCAAAATTGTATAATCGTCTTCTGTAATCATCAACCATTCATTCTTGATATCTCTGTACTCTACACCCTTATCAATCATTTTTCTGACGCTAAGTTTCCAGGCAGCCAAGGCCTTGCTGAACTTGACAACGGCTTTTTTGTTTACATTTTCCAAGCTTGGATCTTTTAGCAGATCCTCCTCCTCTTCAATATCTTCTTGCGGGTCTCGCGGGAATTTGTATCTTGCATGCAACTTCGTAAGGAGAAGGTTCCGCAAAATAGTGTTGTCGTCGGACTGTAGGTTCTTTGTGTTGATCGACACGTTATCTCGAAGGATAACTCCTATGTCGTTTCCATAGAACTTTGCCGCCTTTCTAGGGCTTGTAGGCTCACCGCTCCCGGGGTCCACTGAAGTCACGACGATTCTTTCGGTGCCGAGCACATTTTGCGCCTCTCCCGTTTCTTCTTGGCTTGGCTACCACTAGTGGTCTCGGCGCCCGAAGCACTAGGGTTGACATGATCGGTTGTCTCGGCGTCTGTCATGGACAAGTCACCGCCCTGGTTCTCGACAGGCTGCTGTGGGTGTGGACCATAAAAATCATCTATCCATGTGTCTGCACCGTCCTCACCTCGTGCTGGCACGTTCTGAGAACACCTGGCCTCTTCATTTCCCGACATCACTAAAGATTAAAACAAATATATATAAGTAAATTTCGCTGAAATACTTGTAAGAATCTCTATTTAAAATTCATATAAAATCGGGGCAATCAAAATATGTCCTTTTTTTAGCCAAAGTCATGCCAAAATTCACAGAAAATTTCGGCATGACCTTTGCTAAAAATAGGACATATCGAGTACCCGATATTTGCCGGAATGGAAGTTAATCGACATTCCGACAAAATATAGGACTCGTGCTGGGTACCTGCAAACATACACAACTTTTCGATCGAATTTTCGTAATCGACAACATGACATCCACAACCATACATTCATCATCGATCACCACCACCACAACCAAAAATTCATCATCACCACCACCACAACCACAAATGTATCATCACCACAAACACATCATCACCACAAATGCATGAACATTCATCAAAATTCATCAAAACTTGACCTAAACATTTTATCAAACACCTTTTCTTCATGATTTTAGAGGGGGAACAGGAAGAGAGAAGAGGCGCCCGAACCTTGGGGCTAGGGAGGAGACGGCGACGGCGACGGCGGGGAGGAGGCCAGAGTGCTCGGGGCGGTGGCGCTTGAGGGCCGGAGTGCTCACGGCGGTGGCGCTCGAGCGGGCGGGTGCGGCGGCGGAGTGGGTGGGCGGCGGGGAGGCGGCGAGAGAGCGGCGGGGGAGTGGGTCGCGCGACGGGGGAGACGGCCGGCCGAACGTGCGCGCGTGAGTGGGTCGAGGCCTTGCGCGCGGGGGAGCAGAAGGTCGAGCGAGTGCGCGCCTGGGGCCGGGTAAGTTAAAAAAAATTAGTGGTAGCGTGCGTGCTCAACCGCACGCTACCACTACTTTTTTCTTCTGTTTTTCATTTCTCCTTTTTTTCTGCTTTTTCTTTTCTGTTTTTTCCATTCTCTGGTTTTTTAGTACTAAGACTAAAATGTAATTACATTATGTTGTTTACTACTAATACAAAAATGTCATCGATGCAATATTATATTAAGTATATTGTTTGCATAATAAAATATTACATCATTTTGACCGAAAGTACGTACTTACTACTAATTACATTTTGTATACAAAAGAGATATATAAATCTTGCCTTTCTTGCGTTTCATCTGATCTTCTTGCCTTTCTTGTTCCCGAGTAACCGGAACTAACTTCGATACCTAAAGGTACTTGAAAAATTTATCAGTCTCCTTCTGACTTAGAGTGAAGCAAGAAGGCGGACAATGAGTGAAGATTTTGTGCTCCCGGGCTCCAGTGCTCCCTCCTATATAAAAAATTCGAAAATGATTTTATAAGGTTTCAAAAAATTCTGAAAATAAATGTGGAGAGAGTTAATTAACAAATATTTTGGGCTACACAAACATAACCAATATGATAGAATTTAGAGATTTGAAAATATGCATACTCAGATCCACACTTTTGTGATTTTTGTGTAGCTCAAAATACAACGTATTTAAATCTGATATCTTGCACACGTTCATGGGATATATCATTGGTTACATGCATCCATACTTTTTTTCAGAATTTTTGGAAACTAATAAATATGATTTTTGAATTTTTTAAAGTGGGGCCCGGGAGCAAAATACAGTTTCCGGACAATAGTATTCTTTCTTAACCTGAAAGTGGTCTGCACGACTTACTAGTTGCGTGCGGCGCGTGGCGCACGCTACTGGTATCAGAGTACGCGCACACGCTACCGGTACATTTGACACGGGGTGCGCCCTGCCAGAATGTACTAGTAGCGCGCGGTTTTAGGGGCACGCTACTAGTATTTTCGTACTTGTAGCGTGCGCCGCCAAACCGCACGCTACTAGTACTTTCTGGGTAGGGGTGGGCTCGGCAGAAGTTACTAGTAGCGCGCGGCGCCGCCGCGCACACTACTACTAGGGTCTATGTGCACGCTACTAGCACTTAGTAATGGCGTGCCCCATTTACCGCACGCTACTAGTAAGCAGGCCTCTATAAACTTTTCCCTACTAGTGTTGGTGACATACTGGTCCCGAAGCTTTGCCTGATTCACCATGAGCTCCTTTCTCAGCCGGTTGGAGGAGTCGATCGCCTCATCCCACAGCCCGAGCTCGGAATCGTCGTCGTCATCGAGAAGTAAGGTGGTTTTGAACTCGTGGGAAAGGAGATTTTTAACCATCCTCGTCGGCATAAGGTACCTGTTTTTTTGGTCGGCAGAAGACGCAGCAGAATTATCTTCTTGGATCGGCGCCGCCGGGTCAGCAGGCTGCTCTACCTCTTCTCTGCTTCTAGGGTTCGCCATGGGAGCCTCTTCACCGGCTGTCGACTTTGCCACGAGATCGCAATTTTTTTTTTGATTTCAGAACGGCGAGAGAGGCGGCTTTCGTCCCGATGTTATGAAGGTGTGGTGTTCGTTTGAGTCGAGGTCGGACCGTCGGACTCGGTTTTCACCTGGGCGAGGCCAAACATGGGATACCTCAGTGAGCGACACAACAAGTTGGGCCGAAATGAGCGCGAGAGGTAGATAGTAGTTCCATTGAGGCTGTGCCCTATACCTTCACGGCCCAAAACACTGGCACAGCCCAATTACCCAACCATTAGATCCACATTTCATTCATCTTGCTTCATATTGCTAGAAATGCTATCTCTGCTAGTTTTGGGCGCCGTCTGTGGCTGTGTGACCCTCCTGACTTTGTTCCAACGGTGATGCCTGTTGAATAAAGTCCCTGTCTATTCTCAAAAAAAAAAAAAACAAGAACGCAACCCATCAATCTACCCATCCAAGTTTCAATGGTGACACTTCCATAGCATACTCCCAGCATCCACACAACACAACCAACTAAAATTTCTTGACGGCCCATCATCCTATTGGTTTTAGTACAAAATGAACTCGGCAGCATTGCCCTTTCAATCATCGATATACCATCTTCTATAGTTGCAAAATTATGAGCACTACTTACGAGCACAACATGTTTTAGCCAGGAGAAGAAGATGGTGATAAGATCTAAACAAGGGAAGGAAGTGCACAAACTCACGAAAATTCTGGTTCATCGCTTGTGGAAGCTTGGATGCTGAGCTTCTTACTGTCATGATATATCGTAGTCTGCCTTTTCTTTCAGTTCCCGAGCTCATATGCTCCCGTCTGATTACGAAACTTGGAAAAGGTATTAAGCAATCCTAAAAATTACTGATTTTTTACAACAAACATAATCCACAGTTCGAAAGACGTGCAGATGAAAAAAAACATTTGTAATGCTCTGTACGAAAAATAAAATCAGTGGCTAACCGAGAAGTGAAAGAACTATATTTTGTTCCCACACAAACATGCACGATGTTCGTCTAACACTAGTGTAGAATCTGACATTAGAGCCGGCCCTAGTACATAGGCCGGAGCGGTTTCCCCAACTGTTTGTTGCCCATGGTCTCGAATGTATGCTACATCAGGGTTGGTTCCAGGAATCGTTTGTGATGATCGAAGCCCTCAGGCGGCCAATAATAAAAACCATTACCAATAAGAGAAATATCAGAGGCGGACGAAAATAACAACCGCCTGTATTGATATTACGTTGGAGACGGCTATAATATCTGGCTGCCGCCAACATTTGGATTCTCCGAGATTTCTCTCCAGCTGTCCTCCAGGACAATTTTTGGGGCGCGGGGTGGGGGGGGGGGGGGGGGGGGGGGGGGGGGGTCTGAGTGCTTCATCAATATGTTTTATACGGCTGCTACACAACCAGACCAAACACGACATGTCCATTCTCATGAATCACAATTTGTAGTATCACCAGATCAGCACCGCACCACATATACGTTGACATTTTTTGTATATATAAATAAAATGTACGCAAGTTTTATGTACTGAAGTACTTCACATAAATATGAACATCTTATTTTGGCATGCAAGAATATTTTTCCTGGATGGCCAACATGCTGCATAAATTCTATTCTATTCTTTTATTGCAAAACATGATTTATAATTATGTTTTCTGATTCATATTAATAAATTTGACAAAGTGCGATACACACCCACTGGGCCAGCACAACTTCTGCCCCGGTGTGCGCGCGGCATGCCCTCCCGCTTAATCTGGACTCATTTTGGGTCGAAAGCTCCTTTCCACTTTCGCTTTTGTACTGTACATAATCCAACTGAAAAATAAGGAGCTCTGTACAGTACTCCCAAGTTCCAGGCCTTTTTTGGATTAAGGCCTATCAACACATAGTCATTCATTTGTCTAAAAAAAAACACATACTCATTCATACAATAGATAATTTGCCTCCAACGATTTCAACTTCAGCTACCACCTGCACATCAATCATAGAATCCGCTCAAAGAACAACTATACAAGCAAGAAAATTCAGCGCAGTGCACCAACCGAGAAGTGGAAAAATTATAATGCATTCCAGCACAAACATGCACGTTGTTCGGCTAACTGCTTAATTACTTCTCAACCCCATGTGCTTCATTTTATGCGCAGGGCGGCTACTGCATCTCTTCCTGACAACCTGACACGGCACGTCAGTTCTCATCAGTCATGACTAGTTTTTCTTAATTAATATAAACAAATCAGTAACTAATGAGTAATAACACACATTTTCCTCGTCAGTTCGGTTGCTAAATATTCAGTGGCGGATAGGAGATCCGGAGAAGAAGTCTGGCGTCCAACGATCATCACTTGATGATTGCGTACGGCAGGAGAGAAGATGTAGTAGTATTTCACATGCAGCGCCAGGTCGGACATGAAGTTGACCCACGGCGCCGAGAAGGACAAGGAAAGGTTGATGTCGAGTCCAGTCAGCTCAGCTCCATCGCTGATGCTACTTGCGATTTCATTTGCTCACCTCAATCTCCTTCTTTAGAAGAAGAGGCGTCACTCTCATACACACACCGCCGCGCCGCTCATACCTCTCTTCGGATTCGCGCTACACTTTTTAAATTTAAAGGGCCACTCGGCTCTTCACATTTCTAGTCCTTAAATCCGCGTGTGTATATGTGAGGTGTCTGATGCTGTTGTACTTTGTTTACACGATGTTGCTTTCGTCGTTGATAATGGAGCCTCGGAAAATCTAAAAGACTTTTTTTTTTTTGCGAAGAAACATCAGGTGATTGCTGATTACAGCACTTGGAATATGAAGCCCTGAAGATGCACCAACCGTCACTCTGAAAGTGGCGACTCACCGTTGCAGCGACGGTTTAACTACCATGGGAGATGCCAAATGCATCGATCGTTTGTTTACTCGACCAGTATACAAATCTAGATTTAGTTCAGCTAAGCTGGTCGATCGCCAGTGCCAATCAGATCTTAACTAGCCTCTTAAAACAATATGTAGCTGGATATGATAAGAGTCGGCGCACCTAGTTATTTCGCTGTTCCTTTTGTCTAAAACATGTTATTTCGCTGTCGTTCCTCGCCTCCTAAACGCAACCTTTGTTTGTTCTGCTGATCGATCGACTGCCATTTTTTCTTATTCCATGTGCCAATTGAGTTCGACAGCACAAAAGATTTAAGTAACTTACAATTTATTGTCCTCGTCTACCTGTACATAATCGGTCGTTGCAGTATTTGTAAGGAATGATTACCTAACGAGTACTCCTTTATCCTAACTAAAGTCCTGTTAGAAAATATAACACCACAGAGATTCGTCTATTATCTACTGAGATAAAGCATATTTCACATCCCATCAACTGTTTACAACGATCACTTTTAGTAGGTAGACATTTTTTCTAACTTTGGTCATCATCTTCCTAAACCGGATAAGGTTTGTCCCTCACCCAACGCGAAGTGGTTTTCTCGCTAACATAACTAGGCCTGGATAACGAGTTGGATCGAATCATTTAACTCGAGCTCGCTAAGCTCAATCTTGTTAAGCTCAAATTCGACAAGCTCGTTAATTTTAACAAGCAAAAATGTCAGCTCGGCTCGACTTATTATATGTCTAAGTTGGCTCGCTAAGCTCGGCGAAACTCACTAAAATTGCGTCTGCAACTATGTACAAAATAACAATATGCCACAATAAACAATCCAATTTCAAAACCTCACGTAAAATATAAAACCAGTTCACTGTTCACAACAAAGACTCAATCAACTCACAACCAAAATGATAACTCAGATCGATGTTTGACATAATTCACATAGGTCTAGACAGCATTAAACATGTTCCAACATACCACTGGTGGCAAGTGTCACACACGTATAAAAAATCTTTGTTTACAATATGTCAATCTTATCTCGGTCTAGTTTGAATGCATTTGGGTTGTGGGCCTATGGCTTATTCTGGCCTATGGGATGGCCGAGTGTGGCTTGTTCTGACATAGTGCAGAGTTTTACGAGTTTGCGAGTACCACAAGCAGCCGGTTAGCTCGTCCGATTAGCCTCACTATTCTTAATGGTCAAAATGTCTGGCTCCGCTTGACTCGTTATGCTCACGAGCTTGAGCTAAATGAGCTGAGATCTTATAGAGTCGAGTAGCTCGCGAGTATTCTTTCCAAGCCTAAACATGGCATAGTTTTTTCAGGTTTTACTAATTCTCAAGCGCTTGAGGATTAGCTAAATCTAAGACGCGTCTAAACATAGATAAATTCTCAAGTGCGAGTTCTTTATCCTCAACCGGGGGCGCGGTCACACTTTGTGGGCTATGTTCTTGGGTTATTCGTTTGTTGTGAAACGGGCTGCAAGGGATGTGTTGAGCGTTTGCATGTGCCTACTAGGGTGTGCACTTGTTTGTTTGTGGCCGTTGCCGGTTCCTCCTTCCCGTTTCGCATATACAATGAGGAAGCGAAGCAGCGGAGTGGTAGAGAGAAGCGGGAGTTAGTGAGGGAACGGAGCAGGCGGAGCACAACAAGCGGTTTCTTACGGAAACATGTCTCACCACCTTGAAGTAGCAAGCCTTACTTTTAAAGAATCAAGCAACACACTCTTAGAGCATCTCCAACAGATGATATATAATAGACCACTGGGCATTTGGACCAAAATCACGGCCCTAGCAGGTGCCCTATCCCTATAGTTTGGCTCGAAGTGCCGCAGGAAAGTCTGGGCCAGCGCCATCTTTTGACCCCAGGTGTTCCAAGTATATAGCAGCCACGCGACTGCCTCATTGTTTTAGGGCTACGAGGGACCACACAGGTGATGTATATGCAAACACAGTTGTGATGTATTTTAGGGAACCATTTTACCGAAAATACTACACCAACAGGTGATGTATACACAAAACACAGCCGTGATGTATTTTAGGGCATCATTTCTACATCATGTCCGGTGCCCTAAAACCTTCGCTCTCCTTCCCTAAATTTTTGTTTGGTTGACATATTTTGCATCATATGTGGGAGATGCGCATACCTTTAGGGCATCCCTTATATCGTGGGGTATTGACTAGTTTTGTGAATCGATCCTTTGTGTCTCGCGGGGTTGGCACATACCCTCAATGCGTGCGACTCTCTAGCATATATGTTTTGCCCTCTTTTTTTAATTAAAAAGGCAATGTTCCTACCATTTAAAAAATGGTCTAAAATATCAAATAACTATGTAAGAAAACATTTACAATAAATGTAACTGAAAGTAACATGTGGTTGTTCCTGAGTCGAGATAGGAATTTTTTTACTACAAAAATTTGTGAAGGAACATAACAACTAAAAGTTTCAGCGGCACAAACAATATTAGCACATTAGAAACACACAATTGTTGTCAGCAAAGATATAAAAGTGAAAAAATATATAATCTACCTAGTAACAAAAAAAAACAATTTGCATGTTTCAAGAACAAAAGTCGCACATTTTAATAATGGTTCAACTAGTGTATATTTAAACTGCATACGACCATTAGAAAACAAAAAGTGCAAGTAAATGAAAAAAGGTAGCATGTTACAAATAATTTGGTAGCCTATTTTCAAATTACACAATTGATGTAGATTAAAAGTGCCAATACAGTACAACCCACCCTCCCAGATTTAAGTTCTCACAGACGCATATTTGGGTTCTTATTATAAAAAAACATCGTAGAGGCTTCCCCTACCGCATTTCTTTTAAAAGAAAAGACAAAGAAGACGATCAATTCAGTTAACTGATCTCCCAAAAAAAATTGTATTGTAGTTTTTGATACTTTGTTTTGTAGCAGTTTGTACATACTTTATTAATTTCAATGTTTGACTTATGATAAAACTAAACCTTCTATGGTGGTGTCGCCCGCACCTTTGGAGAAACTAGCATGGTGGCCCTCGCAAATGCGAGAGCAACTCTTTATATTAGTATTGAAGTGACAGGTCAAAATTATACTTTTATGGCATGTGGTAGGAAAATATAGACACCGAAATGTTATGCTAAATAAAATATCACATTTATGAACTGCATTTTAAATTTGTGGGCAAATAATTAGTAATAGACTCGTTGATTTTTGTTGTTGTTTTAACATGGTGTTGAATCAATTTGCATAATTAAAGTTAAGATCTTACTTTTGTTGTAATCTTGAATCATTGTGTTAAGATTTCAGTCATTGGCATTAACTATAACGTTACACAATTTTTATGTTTTAGTCCAATTAATAATTGTAGGTGAACCTCAAAAGTGGGAAGATGACACTGAGAATACAAAACTAATTTATTTAATGCACCAATTTATCATTGTAAACAGTTAGACCAACTAAACATCGAGAAATGTATTTAATTTTTGTAGATCTTTCTATTATCACCGACTTATAATAGCGACCATGTTTATTGGTACTCATAATTATGTAGTGGTATTCTCTTTTGTCCATCCATACTCCTAATTAACAATCATGTAGTCTTCATATTCAGGCACATCTCGGCTCTCTCTATGTCTCTTACCCCTCCCCTTCTTTGTACCTCTCACACACATAGGTAAGTACCATGTAACATCAACCTAACAATCGTAGTACAAACTCAAATCCTTCCAAAACTAATTAATAATTAAGAATATAAAGATCAAATTGTCATTAGTCATCCTCTAGTGCCACTTCAAGAGTTACAAATTTGTGTCTATCTACTAATTAGGATCCACCATACAACAGTTTGTTGACGATTTTACATTCTGGTAGACTTGTAAAATCTACTCCCTCCGTTCCAAAATAGATGACTTTCATTTGTCTACATACGAATGTATGTAGACATCTTTTAGTGTGTATATACATCCATATGTGGATATATGAAAGTCAAGTAATTTGGAACGGAGGGAGTATTAATTAGTTGTGATAAGTTAGTTTTCAATTTGGTGAATTCATGTACGTGATACTCGTCGGTACAACCATGAAGATATATTGGTTGTGACATATCTCGATACAATTCTAAAGATATATCCGGTGTGATTTTTAAAAGTACAAATATGATGTTCTACGTGATATGCTATGTTAGTTAGGATTTTGATTATTTGTATTTGGTTTTGATCTTTAAAAGAAATGAAGATCTGTCGATTGTGTTCTTTGTAAATAAAGATGTTTCTGCTATATCGAAGGTCGAATGTTTTACTTTTTTCTTAAGATATCAGACATGTGTATATCTTTTTCGGTATTATTGTGCCTGTGAATACATTTTATGGAGCTAATGTTCTCTAGAGATTTTGAGCATTGTGTTTATCTGAACCCACAAATCGAAGTAGAGATATCACTTTTTACCAAGTTCATATAGATTCTTTGTAATAAAGGCTTATTTCTTGGGTAGAGATAACGTTAAATGTTTTCACTGAATCTTGAAAGAAAATTCGTCTAAGATAGACCACACTGGATAGTTTGCGTGTTTTCTTATTTGTGTGCCGTGGTGGGTTACTATTTAATGAGTAGAGTCCAAGAAATGTTAATATAAATTCTCCACTTCTCTAGCCGTCCGTCAAATGTTGTGTGAGCATATCCGTATGGATGTATGAGTGAGTGCGTGTATATTCATATATTACTCCATGTTCTCCAAACAAAATAAATGTATAATATGTTTGAAAACATATCTTGATATGGCTCTCCAAAGTTCTACAATATGATTTTATAACTTTACTTGAATCTCATCTCAAATTTTGGTTGATGTATTTGTGCCTGCAAGAATCGGTCGTCACCCCCCGTGGAGTGTCGTTCAAAAAAATAGGGCAATATTTGTTTTCGTTCAAAAAGATACCGAACAATATCGTTTATAATCGTTTTGTTCCAATTTGGTATGCATAAGTAGCCGTGTAGAACATTTTTAAATTGTGATCAAATTTTCATATTACTCAAACATGTATAATTAATAACGCTATGTTTGTATGTTGACTTCTTACTCACTTTCCGTGTATGTAAATGTGTATGCCCAATTTTACACGCTGAACAACCATTTTTGTTGTCTCCTTGTTTCCTTTGTTCCTAAAATTGCGGATGGGCATATTTTCCATGTTTCATCATGGTGGGCTGAGTTATTTACGTGGTGGATAATGGACATGTTATATGCACAATGCAATTAGCGATGTGGACCTTAGCTTTCAGTTGATTGTTTCTTAGTTCAGACAAATATGGACCTCAAGTTAATTTTATAGACAATGTGTTAAAACTACTCAAGAAATTATGTGCAGTTATATAGTTATATATCGGGCAACATGCGGGCTAGCACCATGGCAGTGGTATGTAGGATGCAACCTCGGACTTTGGAAGGAAAGATCGAGCATGTTAACAATAGGGGTGGGACCGAGGGACTCTCCGTCCACGATCTATGATGGCTATGTTAGGCAAACAAAATCTATACAATAGGCAAAATCCATTCTAGAGGTTGATCTCCTTGAATCACAACGCCTTACGGACGCTGAAGATGAGTATTGTGTGGTCGAAAATGCAACATGCATATAATTATCATATTTTTAGGTGTATTGGTTTAAGAAGCGACAATCTACGGAAAAAATAGTTTGTTGAAAAGATAGAAAAAGAAAAGATATAAAAATAATTCTCAGATAAAATAGCTAAGGATTACCACATTAATCAACTATAATCTTGAAATTTACATATCTACTCCCTCGGTCCATAATTTAGATGTTGATATTTTTTCTATATGTTCGGTCAAAATTTATAAAGTTTGATTTTGGCTAAATCAAGAATGTAGGGTAGTTGTGAATGGAGAGACCACATCGTTGTTTCTATGATTGAGTACACATAAATGACAAATATATTTGACATTCGTCATACCAAAACACTCACAAAATGTCTACCTAAGTTTGGAGTCGTGGAATTTTAAAATTAATGAATTCATGACATTAGTAGAACACTATGTACATTGTTTCTATATTTGAGTACACATAAACGGCAAATTTATTCTACCACCATCAGACAAATACTCTCACAAATTAGTTATGGAAGTTTGTAATTCAGAGTAATGGAATTTTAATATTAATGAAGTGACAACATTAGCCGCACTAACAATGGGAGCGTCCCTCGCACTAAGAAAATTACCGACTTAATTATCTGCACGGGGCTGAGTAAACACATATTCTCATGAGGACGAGAATTTCCTTTCACTAAACCAATATTCTGACTTAATGAGACACAAAGCGTTAAAACTTCAAAATTTATGAAGATACGTCATTAGTCGACAAACTATCAATGGGAAATGTCCCTCACACTATAAATATTTTGACTTAATGACTCACCCAAGTAACTCACCACAGATTTCCTCTTGGTTTCAATGTTTAATATTTTGTATCCACATGGTGTGTCAAATACTATTTTTTATTCGAAGACCTAAAAAGACTACACTTAATTCTTATGAATTTTTTTGTGGATATTGCTTGGTGTGTATGGTAGATATACTTGGACCATTGTATGTGCCTTTCTCTCAGGTAACAAAATCAACATAAGAGCACATGTCATTCCAATTGTATAAGAAAATCATGAATGATTAACAATCTTAAATATCCAAGTCACATAGCCATTTGGCATAGAACATAAAATACAAGTGCCTGGTGTGCATAAGCATTCACTGGAGATCAAGATAAGTTAACAGTCTTGAAAACCTAGAATCATACTTCTCTAACTTTGACTGCTGATGTATAAACATGTTAACGAATATGCCTAGAACAAAATAACTTATCTTTAGCCGTATATTATTAAAAATGGCCAAAGTTCCACCATGCTCATGTTTGTTAAGTGTTCCACATTGTTACATGGAGTGAGTAAATGAGAGGAAGAAAAAATCAGAACAAGATAATTCTCAATATTTAATGTGACATGTACATTAAGGAGGACAACCCATTTTATCGTAATTCAGCGACTTTTCATCAAATATAACTAACCTAGCATACTGATCAAATATCATGTAAGAACTTCAGTTTACAGATCCAATGTCACTTACGTGGGTGTTTCAACATATGGCATGATAATCATTATGCTATTAACGATACCGTATTTTTATTCTTGAACACTTTCGACCAACTACAGATGATGCCCTCGCAATTGCGAGGGCCACCTTGCTAGTTAAGGAGAAAGGCACATGCTACGGCCCTATGGCGAGGCAACACGTACCCTCGTCGATCTGTGTAACCACGCCGCACCTATCTTCCCGCGCGCATAAACAAATTAACCCGACGTACGACGCACGGGCGCATGCGTTGGCGCGCGCGTCGCATGCAGCTAGCCGTCGTAGCCGGGCGGCCTGTACTGGCGCCGGGCATACTCTGGGACAGCGAAGGACATTGCTACGTGTCCAGTTCAGCCGCCACGCACGGGCACGGCCGAGATAATCGACACACGTCCGTCGAGGCGACGGCAGCCGGAGCACGTAGGCACGGACGACTCATGAGTTTTCCCGATGTCGCCGGCCGGGGCCTAGCCGGCCGATGGATGATCGACGCGTCGGTGTCCGTCTTCTTTCCGGCCGGCGGGGGCCATGGAAAAACCGTGCCCCTCGCTCGTAGCTCCCAGCGACCGATCATGCAGCTGGCTGCGTGCTGCCATATGCATGGAAGCATGCGATACATCTGACGCCGCACGGCCCCTACCACGCCGGCCGGCGCGCTAAAAGCTGCGCTCGTGAAGTAGCCGTCTCTAGTCCGGCCAGGGCCGGCACGCCAGCGCCAAAGCCGCACTTGTAGTACAGTCGTTTCTCGTCAACTCAAGGCATGCATGATCGATGTATACTCCCTTTCTCGGTTTCTTCTCCAGCTAGCCATAGCAGTTCCTTGCTTGGAAGCAACACTAGTGGAAACAGGAGCTTTAGTCCCGGATCGTAAGCCCCTCTCGTACCGGATTCGCACCCGGGACACCCTGGGCGGGACTAGAGGCCCCCTCTAGTCCCGGGTGGCTTACGATCCAGGACTAGAGAGCCCCACGCGGGACCAGGGCAGAGATTCTCCCACGTGGCGGCTTCTTTTTTTTGTTTATATTATGATTAATCTTGCAAAATATATGGTTAATTAATTATAAATCAGAAAAATACATATAGCATATCAAAAATTCATAAAAGAAATCTTTATGAGAATTCGATCATTTTTAATTGATTACATGGAGATCACAACCGGGAATAGAGCCCATCTATTCGGTTAATTACATAGAGATTATATGGAGATCACAACCGGGACTAGAGCCCGTCTATTCGATTAATTACATAGAGATCATATAAAACATGGACTAGAGCCCGTCGTCTATTCGATTACATGATCATCGCCGGGATTAGAGCCCTTCTATTGATCGGTGGCATTGTATTTTCCCTTTGGGTTTATGACATAGTTCATCAAAAATCCCGCAATTTCCTCTTGAATTGGTCGAAAGCGGTCATTTGGTTGCAGGTCCCTCCGCATTCTATCCATCTATAAAAGAAGGAGATCAATATGAATATCAATCATCATAACAAAAATTATGAATGACACTCAACACAATTGATGGTAATAAAATAAAACTGTGAATATATTTGTTCACTTACTTCTGTAAATGTTGATGGGTTCTGCTCAGAGACCTCCCGACCAATCCACTCGCAGACGTAGTATCCACACAAATTGGTCCCCAATGGCTGCCTTTCACAGTACTTTACGAGAATAGATTTCAATCAAATAATAATCAAGCATGGTATGATGGTATTGAAATTTGAATTAAAGAGATGCGCGAACCTAGCTCGTACTACTTACCTTGGCATTAACAAAACTAAGCTCCTCTTTAAAATCACCAGATATCATCTTTATGAAATCTTTCCAAATCCTGCCCGGCAAACAAATGAATAAATGAGTTATTAATTAGTTACTTGATATCTCAGGAATTGAACAAAAGAGACCGATATAGTACGATAATGATTGAAAATACCCTTGGAGCACATCTTTAATATGTTGGTACTTCTCTTGGGGCCACGCCAATGAGTCGAAGATTTCAACTTTTGCATCATCAACTTCAATGATTAGCAGAATGTAATGGTCGCTGCGCACGTTTATATATGTCAGTAACTAATCAGTTACACTTAACATCGAGTAAGCAAAAACTAATGTGTACAAGACAGTAACACTCTTACCTGAAGTTGTAAGGAAACAATATCTTCCTTTTATAATCTTGCCTCTTTATGAACCTAAACAAGTTGGCCACCGTTTCCTTGTTGTAGTTCCGTAGCAGATTTTCATTAACTCGGGTTGGGTCAACGAACCCAATCTCATATATTATTTTTCTGTCACATTCATCACTCTTCATTCTGCATAATAGCGTAGTGAGCATAATTAGAACAGGCAATGATCGAGCTGAGTTATAGACTTTATTTTAGAAAATAAATGAATTGAATTACTTACAGACAATAGATACTGAAAATAAATGAATTGAATTACTTACAGACAATAGGTACTGACCGATCATGCAGCCGGCTGCGTGCCGCCATATGCATGGAAGCATGCGACACATCTGACGCCGCACGGCCCCTACCACGCCGGCGCGCTAAAAGCTGCGCTCGTGAAGTAGCCGTCTGTAGTCCAGGACTCGGCCGGCACGCCAGCGCCAAAGCCGCACTTGTAGTACAGTCGTTTCTCGTCAACACAAGGCATGCATGCATGATCGATACTCCCTTTCTCCTCCATCTACTTACTACTCTTTGTATATGCAAGATTTGATCTAGGTTCGACGTCTGCTACTCTTTGTATATATATATGCAAGATTTGATCTATGCTACACCGCCACGTACAGTATGGCTAGCTAGCTATGTATGGATATATGAGCTGAATTTTGCAAGGCTATGGACAGAGGACGACCAAGTCTTACTGGTCTTGGGCACGCAATGCCTTTGGAGAAAGCTCAACCTATAGTGCTAGTGGTAACAGAGAGCTTCGTGCTAGCTACACCCATGGTGATGGGCCGACGGACGAGAAAGATCTGGCGGCATTGGCAGATGGGCACAGGCCTGCATGAGCAGTTGTTCTTCTCCTAACACCTGGCTACGGACGTAGATTAGGTCCATCATTGGCAGGCATTAGATTCTCGGGAGCTAGCCATGCATTCTTGTGCTCAAGCCTCTTCAAGCTAGATTCATGCGTGGAGTAGTCCCAACCCAGCAACTGCTACTTCCGCCAGGAAAGGCATAAGCACCAATAATGAGGGACATCTAGTAGGGTTAGTTATTTTATACGTTGTTAGGCACCCACCAATCATGAGCTACAAAACACAAGTGGACTCGGGCTCTTTCCACATAGGAAAGGGTGCAAATTTAGTGTGTGTGGGGGGACACTTGTGAAATGTCAAAGCCTTTTAGCTTATGTAGCTCACCTTCGTACCAATACGTACTACGCCCTCGGCCTCTATGGCATAGCCCGCAGGTGGTGCTGCAGGAAGAAAGCACACTGCCTTTACCAGTGGATTCCAACTCCCTTCTCAACCATCAGATTCCTTTACACATAATTTGTGCCTCCATCGCCAGTCACTCCTTTTTGATCTACCTAAAAAAAGCCACATTATATAATTAGTATAGTAGGGCATGCAGTATCTCTCAAACCAAAAGAAGAGACCATCTCTCTCTCTCATTGTCAATCACCTTTCGACCCCTCTATTACCATGAAAATCTTAGTACTCCAGGAGTGTAGTAGAAATTAGATATGTCCTAGTACTAGCTAGTTTGATGAGTTCTAGATAGGTTGTTTAATTAGACTGATAGTAACAGATACCGGGTAGATCGATCTCTCCACCTGGGAGCCATGTGGGGGGTCTGGCTCGCCATTGTCCCTCGATTCAAGCTAGGGCACCCAGCTTTCTCCGAGGCCTTCGGCACGTAGAATATTTATCCACGCAAAGCTGCTTGGATCTCTATAAACTAGCATTACTTCCCTGCACCCTATAATGGTTGCATCATGTATTCTATTGGCGCCGATCCTTTTCTTTAGCGTCCTCTCTGATCGTGGGTCATCGGTTAACTGGGGGATCTCGATGCCAGGTTAGCGGGCAATAGTATACTGGTTAGACGTTGTGTTTGTGCGCGGGCTCAAGGCTTTAACAACGCCATGTTGGCATGTGTTATCGTGTAGGAACATAGGAAACAATGCCGGCAGTTAGCCATATAGCTTGTGGTCATTGGATCGGTGCATCCATCGATCATCATGCAAGGCCTGAAGTCAGTACTCGTTTCTTTGGACATATATATTCTGCTAGTCTAGTAGAAACAAGGGCTTTCGTCCAGAGCCACATCGGGCTCTAGTCCCGGCTGGGTTACGAACCGGGACTAGAGGGGCGGACTAGTCCCGGTTCAAAGGCTACGAGGCCGCAACAGACTAGTTCCGGGTCATACGGGACCTCTAGTCCCGGTTCGTAATACGAACCGGTACTACAGGTGTCTGACTCGGCAGGACCACGTACGAGACACCTCTAGTACCGGCTCGTAAAGGTTTGTCTTTAAACCTGTAAATCTCCCGCCGACGGTGCGCTTTGGAAGATGATCAGCCCGGCGTTTTGATTGCGCTTTGGAAGATGATCAGACCGGCGTTTTGATTGCGCTTTGGAAGATGATCAGCCCGGAATTTAATCACTTCCGTCGCCCGCCGACCTCCCTCTGTCTTCCGGCCTCCCTCTCCGCCCTATATAAGCTACACTAATCCATGGCCTTAAGCACACCTAATCTCTCTCTAATCCTTGCAAAAACTCTCTCTCTCGATCCTTCTCTTCTATTCCAATGGAGCCACTCGCGCGCGTACCTCCGTCTCGGTTGTACTATTTCATCAAAGAAGATATGCACTTTAAGGTATGGGTCACCCTCCGTGCATCACGCGTTGAGAGGTGGATCCGCGACGTGAAGAAGTTCTTCCTCGACGACGCACCGATCAAGTGCGTTGGACTCGACTGCGAGTTCACCGACCCTCTCCCGGGTCGACAGAGGGATCTTCCACCCGAGAAAAGGCAGCGCGCCGGCGTCCTTCAACTCTCGGTGGCGTCCGAGACTCTTGTCTTCCAGATCTGCAAGGCTAATAGGGTACCTCAGCTCCTCGTGGATTTCTTAGGTGACAAGACCATCAAATTCTACGGCGTGGCTATCCACAATGACGTGCGGATGCTGCGCTACTACGGAATTGTTATTCCGTCCGCGGTCGACCTCCAGAGGGATAGCCGGAACCCAACCGACAATCCTACTCCGAGTCTCTATGCTCTCTCCAATGCTATCATTGGGACAAAACTTGAGAAGAAGAAGAACAACAAGAAGAAGGACGAGAAGAAGGGCAAGGACGACGACGACTTAGAAGACCTCCGAATTTTCGGATGGGGCAACGTTCCATTGAGCTACGATCAAGTCTTGTATGCCGCTCTGGACGCTCGCCTCGGCTTCGAGATTGCACGAAAGTGGGATAGTCTACGTGGCTATAATACCAATGACGATCGTCTTAATGTCGTTGATGAGTAGACTAGCTATATAGTGATGTGTGTGTGCTCCCGTTGTGTGTTCTCATGTATTCGTTAATATTTATGCAAAAGATGATATGGACACAATATTTAGATTCCTATCATTTTTCTGATCGATTTATACATATTATTTGTCGAATTTCGATTTACCGGTTTAAAGATATGAACATTTCCATATTAAATTGAAAATGACAATAATAATGTATAATTAAATTTTTTGTTATTTGAATTCAAAACTATTAGTACTTAATCATTAATGTTTATGTTACCAAAGGTTTGGAATTCAAAAAAATAATATGATTTTTCTCTACAAATAACAAAAAAATGAATTAATAATTATTATTACTTAATCATTAATATTTATGCAAAAGATGATATGGACACAATATTTAGATTCCTATCATTTTTCTGATCGATTTATACATATTATTTGTCGAATTTCGATTTACCGGTTTAAAGATATGAATATTTCCATATTAAATTGAAAATGACAATAATAATGTATAATTAATTTTTTTGTTATTTGAATTCAAAACTATTAGTACTTAATCATTAATGTTTATGTTAACATAGGTTTGGAATTCAAAAAAATAATATGATTTTTCTCTACAAATAACAAAAAAATGAATTAATAATTATTATTACTTAATCATTAATATTTATGCAAAAGATGATATGGACACAATATTTAAATTCTTATCATTTTTATGATCGATTTATACATATTATTTGTCGAATTTCGATTTACCGGTTTAAAGATATGAATATTTCCATATTAAATTGAAAATGAAAATAATAATGTATAATTAATTTTTTTGTTATTTGAATTCAAAACTATTAGTACTTAATCATTAATGTTTATGTTAACATAGGTTTGGAATTCAAAAAAATAATATGATTTTTCTCTACAAATAACAAAAAAATGAATTAATAATTATTATTACTTAATCATTAATATTTATGGAAAAGATGATATGGACACAATATTTAGATTCCTATCATTTTTCTGATCGATTTATACATATTATTTGTCGAATTTTGATTTACCGGTTTAAAGATATGAATATTTCCATATTAAATTGAAAATGACAATAATAATGTAAAATTAATATTTATGTTAATATAGGTTTGGAATTCAAAAAATAATATCATGTGACATCAAAGTCTAGAGGATAATAAGATTGATACCATAGTATTGTCAGGATGTTCTCAGTGCAATCTTGTAAGCAAATTGGAAAGGAACTCGAAAGTTAAGCGTGTTGGGGTGGAGCAGTGTGAGTATGGGTGACCGATCGGGAAGTTTGATCACTAGTGCGAGGATGGGGGCAAAGCGTGCTGGGACTTGATATTAGGGGCGAGGCCGATCGAGAAGTTTGATCAGTAGTGCGAGGATGGGACAAAGCGTGCTGGGAGGGGCGATTAGAGATTAAACTGACAAATAATTCAAAGATTTGAAATATAGAAAAAAATTCAAGAAAAATCGAATTTTAAAAAAAAAAATATTTTGGAAAAGGTGTCTCTAGTCCCAGGTCATATTACGAGCCGGGACTAGAGGTCCTCGACCACACGCGGTGTCAGCGCCCCGCGTGGAGCTCTCTAGTCTCTAGTCCGGAGCTCACCATTGCTAGTCCTCCAATCTCGGCTTTCATGACATTCTCCACCTCTGACTTCACCATAATTTGCTCATGATGGCAACAAAAGCAGAGCTTCGCACTGCTTCCCTCCGGCACGACCGAATCCCATCCGATCCAACAGTCTCTAGACATAAACGTCATGCGAGATCATCGGCGGAGCCTTCCGGAACCCGTCACTCCGGCCAGATTAAAGAGGACATGCGTCAAGTAGATCTTCGCTTTGTCGCAAGAGGAAACCTAGGACCACGGCCTTTATTCTCAAGACTCGCAGGCCCCCACGCCGCCAATCATCTCCCAGCAAGAATAGCAGCAGAGAAGAGGGCAACCCATCGCTCAATTGCAGAACGTCGCCGATGTGGCCAAGGCCATAGGCATACCCCGCACTGAGCCATGGCTGGACCCCACAAGCGCAGATCAGGCTCTGCAGCCCAGATCGAGGCCCCGCAGCCCAGAACGCACGCCGTGCATGCCGAAGACGGCCGCACCGATGGCGCGCCACCACCTCCTCATCGCCAGTCCGCCGGAGATCCTCAGGCACCGACCAACTTGGCCGTGCCTCCTGGCCGACTGCCGCCACCACCACGCAAACTCGCAGTAGGGGGCAACTGCCACCGCCGCACCACCAGCCACTTCACCGCCGCTCTATAGGCCCGCCCCCATCCCGGAGCGAGGGCAGCCGCAGCCACGGAGTCCCAGCCACAGAGCACCAGTTCCCGTCCTCCCGCGATGCGTCCAGATAGGACGACGCCGCCGTAGAACGAGATCTGCCGCCGCCATGATGGGGAAAATCCTTGCCGCCGCCATGGAAGGGGATCCTCGCCGTCCCCGCACAGGCAATGCCCGGTGGCGACCGCTGGCGGCGGCTCGGGGGCGCCTCCGGAGTCGCCCGGGTGGGGGGCGACCTGAGAGGTATCTGTGCAGTCGGTCCCCGTAATAAGTGTTGGTTATTCATTTAACATAGTCAAACCTCGTTTCATCAGTCCTAGTTGCATCAGTCCTAGTTGCAGCGAATACACTTGAGCCAAAGGAGGGATGGTTGCTGGGGCATCCCACTTAAAGGCAAAAAAAGACATAAAGTACGACTGACGAGGCCTCTCTGAACCACTTTTTCATAGGATCAACGCCGGCCAGGGTCCAACTCCAAGCCCTACCTCGAGCTGCTGTGACCAACAGAGACTGCAGATCGAAGGTGATGGATTTCTGCAGCTCCATTGGATGCGTGCTTCTGGTTGGCCAGCTAGCTGTGGTGAATGCAGGCTTGATAGAGATGCTAAATAGTTTATGCAGGATCGATAGAGATTAAGTTCAAAGTGTTTCCATCGGTTGTTGGTGGGTGTTTCTAGGCTGAATTTCCTTTGGAGAAACTAATAAAATGTACTAGTAGCACTGGCTCCGAGGGCCAACCATAGATAAATAGCATCAGAATATGTAACTACTAATGGCCTGGCTCGATCCAGTGCTGTATACATTGTGTGCACAGTCACTTTTTTTTGAAGGGCTGCACAGTCACTCATATATACATATGCTACTAATAACAATGGTCCGCGGAAGGTGCATTAGTTATGTGTATATGCTACTCATGCAGGACAAACAGGCTCCAAAGAGCCTACTAAATAATACTGGTCCACAGAAGGTGCATTATTGTGTGTCTGATTGGCAATGCTTCCATTTGCAGCTGCATTTGCTCCTCTGGTGTCATAGGAAACCTTCTTTTAGGGCAGGGAAAAAAGACTAGTGGCATGGCATGATGGATGCCTGTCAGTAATACCACACCAATGATATACCGATGATGGTCCCAACAGTCAACTCTTTTGGCTTGCATCCATATGATTTCTGCTAAAAAACAGATGAAACATTTTAAGTAGCAGTACTGGCCTTTTTCAGCGCTAGAACATGAGCTAGTGCTCTGAAAATGTACCATGCATGCGGCCACCATGCGACCACATGAGAATATGCATCCATGAATCGAATCATTGTGAGGAATCATCTGGCACAGGGGTAGCTAGAGGAAGCAAGCCTTCACTGACTTAATGCATCTACCGGTGATTCATTAATTATTGATCCAGCTACTGACTAGCACTAATGATGAGTCATCTAGAGGGGAGTTGCGGCCTAATCAAGTCCACAGGCTGCAGAGATTGTTAATCAGGAAGTGCTTAGTAGTTGTGATTGTTAATCAGGACGTGCTTAGTTTGTTCCGTGGCGCCTACTTACACCAGCCAATCTCATCATATCCAGAGCTTACCCTGAATATTCAAAGATGCACCGGCGTCTAGAGAATTCTTTTTCTGAAACAGGCGTGTAGACAATTCTTGCTTGCACGCTTAGCAGCAAGCTAGTAGCTAGGACCACTCCATCAGGTTTATGCATGGCTGGATGAGCCGGCCGGCCGCCTATTGTATACATGTCCCGGTCATGGAATCCACAGCATGACTTTTGTTTTTATAGGTGCATGTAGATCTGATCATCTGATAAACATTACAAATCACCATCTTTATAAGCTGTTCCCGCAGTACAATACAACTGTACAAGCCCAAAAAACAAACAGAAGCTAGCTCACCCTGCTAACTTGTGTACAGTAGTCCTATCACGAGTTCGTACATGCAATGTGGCCATTGAACACAGCTGCATGCTTGACACGAATCAGGAGCCAGATTTTTAAAAGTATCTTGCGAGATTAACTGGAGCTGATTGTCACTGTTAGTACCGGCAGGTGATCTTGCAGGGCGATCACGCAAACAGTGCATTCACATGCATATGCATGCCTCCCGCAGAGGTGCTGTACGGCACAACCTTTGTTTTCTTAGGCCAGATGGACAAAACTGACTCTGGGGAAAAAGTTCAACACAAAATAAATCCTTTTCGAAAGTTCAGCCAAAATTGACCCATTGTGAAATAGGCAAACACGCTGGCGTTGTTTTTATGGTGTCATTGGGTAGAACAATTTGTTAGTCGAGGCACCGTCGGTATTAAGGTAGACGATGACGTGGTTCATCTTTTCCAGACTCCGAAAGGGTTGAGGCAAGGAGGCCCGTTATCTCCTATGTTATTCAATATCGTTGCGGATATGCTAGTCATCATAATCTGAAGGGCGAAGGAGGATGGCCAGGTTGAGGTACTGATACCACACCTAGTAGATGGTGGGGTGTCAATCTTACAATATGCAGACGATACGATCCTTTTTATGAGTCATGACATTGAAAAGGCTCTAAACATGAATCTCATACTTTGTATGTTTGAACAACTTTCGGGTCTAAAAATAAATTTTCATAAGAGTGAACTCTTCTGTTTTGGTAAAGCAAGAGACGAGGAGGACCAATATAGAAACCTCTTCGGTTGTGAATCTGGGACTTTTCCATTTAGATATTTGGGTATCCCAATTCACTTCCGAAAGTTGAAAAATGGGGAGTGGAAACCAGTAGAGGATCGTTTCGACAAGAAGCTTGGGCGGGCAAAATTCTGTCATATGGGGACCGTCTTATTCTTATTCATTTGGTTTTGTCTAGCCTTCCCATGTTTATGCTATCATTCTTTGAGATACCCAAAGGGGTACGAAAGAGAATGGATTTTTTCCGGTCTAGGTTTTTTTGGCAAAGCGTGGCCATAAGAGAAAGTAAAGACTTACTAAATGGAGCATCATTTGTAGGCCGAAAGAACAGGGGGACTTTGGGATAGAGGTTTTAGAAATCAAGAACAAAAGTCTTCATTGCAAATGGTTTTCCAAGATTTTATGTGAGGATGGAGTTTGGCACGAGCTGATACATAATAAATATCTGCACTCTAAATCATTATTCCAAGTGAAAGTTAAACCTTCTGACTCCCCTTTTTGGAAGGGCCTCATGAAGTATAAGAATGAGTTCTTTGAGAGAGGTTCCTTTACCGTTGGAAATGGTGTAAACACCCGATTTTGGGAGGATACTTGGCTAGGGGATAAGCCTGTTTCTCACCAATACCCATCCCTTTATAATATAGCTTATCGTAAAGAAATTTCAGTTGCAGGTGTCATGTCATAGGCCCCTCCTCCTAACATAGGTTTCAGGAGAGCCTTAACTGGTAACAGGTGGTCTAGATGGCTACATTTAGTTACACGTTTGATGGATGTGCAACTCACTGAAATTAATGATGTGTTTAAGTGGAACTTTACCACATCAAGAAAGTTTACGGTTAAATCTTTGTATTTAAATTTCATGAGTGATCATACTATTTTTCTCCGTGAATATATCTGGAAATGAAAGTGCCACTGAAAATTAATTTTTTATGTGGTTCTTGTTTCGCAAGGAGATTCTCACCAAAGATAATTTGGTCAAACGGAATTGGAACGGTTGTAAAAAGTGTTGTTTTTGTGATCAAGATGAGACAATTCAACATTTGTTTATAAAATGTCCTTTAGCAAGGATGGTTTGGCGTATCGTTTTCTTGTCCTTTAATATCCAGCCCCAAATAATATTACAAACCTTTTCGGAAATTGGTTAAGGGGAGTTGATAAGAAGAATAAAGTGCAAATCCGAGTTGGCGTTTGCACTTTGCTCTGGGCTATTTGGAATATAAGAAATGATTATATATTTAACAATGCAAAATCATGTTCCTTTATGCAGGTTGTACCGCTGGCTACTCAATGGATCCGTATGTGGTCTTACCTACAGCCGGTGGAAAAGCGCAACACTCTGGCTACTGGGTGCAACCACCTAGAATTGGTAGCGCGGTATTTATACAACCAATACAGCTGGCATTTTGATCTCAGATTAACATGTTGATGCAGTGTCACTTCATGTTGTCTTTATTTTTTAGATGGTTGATTCATGTATCAACCCTGTCTGACCCATGTTGTGATCTCTTGTAATAAATGAAGTTTAATAAAATAATAAAGCGCCGCATGCATCAGTCGATGCAGAGGCAGGATTCCCCATTTCGAAAAAAACGCTGGCATTGTTCAACTATCTAACCCTCGGTGTTTGTAAGTGCGACCTAGTCTAACCGCCATACCCTCGGGTGGTTTCCAAGGTTTGAGTTATTAGCGCGCGAATATTTTTTGTATCACTGTAAATGTTTAGCCGTGGTGGTAAATCACACTTGTGCACCCTTGAGGTTGTGTGTTAGAACCCCGCGTCCGTCATGGGATTCAAACTACCCCAAGATAACATATGTACCTTATTTATTCCTTTGTTTTAGCCGGAGCCTAGCAAAAAAAATTAGTATGCCAGAACTATTGAAAGATGGCATACACACCAAGGTCGTGAATTCAAATTCTATCGGGCTCATCTTTTTTTAAGCATTTACTTTTTTGTTAGGCTCCATCTAAAAGATCAGCATAAATAAAACACATAAATTATTTTGCTGTGAGAGCCTGGTAATGGGGAGATAGAGAATCATTTTTTTGTTGGAATAATAATTATTGTTCCCTTGGGAATAACATAAGTCATTTTCATCACCCCTATGTTTTGGAGTTACGTAAACTAGAAGATACCCCGCGTGTTGCAGTGTGGATCCTTTTAGAAACTATATTATGTAAACAAAAGGGTATAAGAGGTATGATACATTATGTTGTCTAAAGTAATATGCAAAATTCAATTGGTCATATTCGATATATTAAATTTAATAGACATGAAATGAGTGTGTATTATAAATTATTAATGTGAACATGCAATTGGATGGTTGAAGGAATGATTGGTGTGTAGCTTGCAAGTAGAGATTAATAAATATTAGTGGAGATGACATGGACAATTAATAGGCTAGGAGAATGGATGATGTGGATAGTTTGCATGCTAATATCAAAAATCATTAATGCGTGATAGTGGGGTTTTGCTTCATAAGAGATACTAGAAGTATATCCCGTGTGTTACAGTGGGAATCCTGCTGGAATTATATTGTGTAAACAAAAGGGTATAAAAAGGTATAATACATTATGTTGTCTAAAGACAGACATATGTAAATTCAATTGATCATAGCCAACATACTAAACTTAATAGATATGAGATGAGTGTGTATTATAAAATATTAATGTTAACAATAGGATTGTTTAATGAATGGATAATTTGTAGCTTGCATGTAGTGATTAATAAATATTAGTTGCAAGAGATAGTAAAATCATTAATGCATGTTAGTGGAGATGACATGAACAATTGATTGGCTAAGAGAATAAATACGTGGATAGCTTGCATGTTGAGATAGAAAAATTGTCAATTCATGTTAGTGAGATTTTGCTTTATAAGACATTATTTTGATCCATTGCATGGATAGGCTGATGAAATTGATCTTGTAACTCATTGCCTCCACTGAAGCAATTAATGGTTGATTGCAAATTACTATGATGATTAGATGAGAACGAAAAAAAGGTGTGGGAAAGTGTCCTTTGCCAACTGATTCGACCAGTTATCCTCCGCATCCTATTTGTCCTACCATTATTAGGTCTGCATTCAGTGAGCTCCATGAAGAGATTCCACAAGGATAGACAAATCTTTCGCCGAAAGGAGCCACATGGACTAGAGATTTGTGGTAATTATTTTGGGGGTAATGAGCTTGTGAGATAAGTTTGACCTAGGGTATATCACTGTTGTTCATGAACTTATGGAGGCTTTTCATTAACAAGATATGTTCTATACTCTAAGATTCAGAACTCCAAGGCAGCCAACTTATTTTTTTCATGCATACATTCTGCCACTTAACCAAACATTTCACTTTCTCATAAATTTCTTTACCTCCCTAAAGAAACGGTTTTGGTTGATGATTCCACATGATCCAAAAAACCTAGAGGGAGCTTTAGGGAACACATTTTTGCATGGCTTAAAAAGTTGGCCTTCACTACAATCAATGTTTTAACATAGGACATGATATATGAAAAACCAGAGAGTCTCTTGTCAATTCTCTCAGTAGGGCCAATGAAATGCTCCGCCTTTGTTTGGTAGTTCCCATGGGAAGACCAAGGTACGTGAAAGGGTCTCTCTTTGGAAACAAAATAACCGAGCAAGTTCCTCGCATCTATCTTCAAATATATTAATAGGGATCGTGGAAGATTGTTTGTAGCTAACTTTAAGCCCAATAGATGATAAAAACCTCTGCAAGATGGCCTTTAGTTGCATTAATTGGCTAGGTTATGTGGGCATAATCAGTAGAGTATCATATGGATACTAAATAATGGGATAATCAACACCAAAATAATGATCTAAAGGAATACTAATGGATCCTTCATGCCATGCCATGTTCACAATTAATATATTGGATTGATCTAGAGGTCAAAACACAAATAATTCGTGACAAAGCATTACCATTCCTTGCACCTCTTTTGCAAATGATTTTCTTCCATGGCACTCTAAAGTAAAATGTGTTTCCTATGCGAGGAAAATGAGTCGAAATTCATGGGTTCACTTGATCTCTCTCTCAAAAATAATTCAACAATTCATCATACATCGATTTTAGCGTAAATGAGCCTGAAGGCATGAGATTCCGCTGAAAAAAATGTTCCTCATGCAAAAGATGAACATTCATTAACCTTCGAACCAAGTGTAATCATCTATTCCACTTGTTTCCCGTTAACAAACTTCTTAACTCAATTTATGAAGGTACGTTAGCTAACAAAAACAGTTTTCCGGTGCACACACTTTTAAAAAGGGATGTATATTGTTCGGCTACAGGCGTATCTCCTAACCATGTATCCTCCCAAAGCGACTCTTCATACTATCACCTAGGACGAAAGACCCTCTTGTGAAAAACACATCCTTCACGCCCATAAGTCTCTTCCAAAAGGGAGAATTAGTAGGCCTTGCAGTTGCCCGAGAGAACGTTTTATTTCCAAAAATATTCATTATGCATCAACTTTTTCCACATACCTTCCTCATTCATAAGCTGATATAGCCATTTGCTTAGTAAACATGTGCTTTTTCTCAAGAACCTCCACCACTAACCTCGTTGGTCTCTGGTGTGGCAAATAATATTCCAGTTTGTCAGCCAATATTTCTTCTTTAGATCATCACTTTGCTAGAAAAAGTGTGATATATAATAATCAATATGTTTCCTTACACCTTTAGATATTTAAAGAAAAGGTAGCACGAACATCGGTAAACTAGTGAGAATGGAGTTAATAAGAATAAACATGTATTTGTATGAGAGGAACTTACCTTGCCAGCAGCACAACTTTGCTTCAAAGCGGTTTCCCACCGGTTTCCATTCACTATTAAGAAGTTGTCTATGATGGATAGTGACACCTAAGTCAAAAAGGTAAATAACCACTCTCACATCCAAAAATATGTTTATAATGGTTCTCTTTCTCTTATGCTTTCCAAAATAGAAGATCTTGCATTATGGAAATTAATCTTAAGGTCAGACAGTTGTTCAAAGATGCATAAAATCAATTTCATAGTAAAGACCCCGGCTTTCACCAAGTCATGTTCCATAAAAAGGATTGTGTCATCGCCGTATTGAAGGATGGACACTCCCCCATCCACTAGAGGCGGAACATGTCCACCTACCCGACCATCCTCCTTTTCCATTGCAATAAGGATTTCTAACATGGCTGCCACAATATTAAAAATAAGTTTATACAAATGATCTCCTTGCATCAACCCTTTTCTAGCCTGGAAATCAAGTCTAGTGTCTTCATTGACCCTTATTATCACACTACCACCTTGAACAAAACTTGCGATCAACTCATACCATTTCCGTTCAAACCATTTTATTCACATCACTTGCTGAAAAAGGGGCCATTTACTTTATCGTAGGCCTTTTCAAAATTAATTGTAAACAAAACATTATCCATCTTATCCCTATGAATTTCCTGAATGGTCTCATGCAAGACAACCACCCCCTCTAGGATATGTCGTCCATGCATGAAGCAGTCTGTGCTGGTTTAGTAACCTTGGAGGCAACCCCAGTTAATCGATTGGTACTAATCTTTGTATTGATTATAAAACTCACATTCAAAATACATATAGGTTTCTATTGTTGATTTTGTACCGCATTTTACTTTTTGGGTAACAAAGTGACCACATCGAAGTCAAGCTTATACAGTGGTAGCTCAGCAGCATGTAACTGTACAAACGTAACCATTATATCATTCTTAATAATTTCCCAAAATTGTTGATAAACCCCGTAGGAAACACGTGGTCATGGGGCTTTATTATGTTCCATACGAGAAATAGCTTCATGTACTTCCTTCTATGTGAAGTCAGCAGATAGAATAATGTTCTCCTCTGGCAATAATGTGGTATGTCATCATTACGGTCCTCGGTCAAAGTAAAATTATGTAGAGACGGTTATCAAAACAATTTCTTATAATATTCAGTGATATACATTTTCAGATTTTCTTTTCCCACAATTGTCACCATGTCTTGTTCTAGTTGAAAAATATTTTTCTTTCACTATTTGCCATTGTATATAAGATGGAAATATTTCATATTATTTTTGCCTTCTTGCAAAAAAATTACTTTGTCGCGTTGAGTCCACTCAATCTCCTTATCGCATCGAAGTTTACACAATCTATCATTAGCATCCCTTGGCACATCCCTCTCGGATGCACTTACGTGAGTCGATTCAGCCCTAATATTGAGCTCATCAATGATTAAGTTAAATATTATTTTTCTTTTTTATACACACTAATACAATTGTGTGCCCAACCTCGAAGAAAGCGCCTAAGATGCCTAATCTTATGTTGCCATCTCTTAATTGGAGTAGTATCCTTAGAAACCAAATTCCATTCAATGTGAATTAAATCATAAAAACCATCTTGTCTTAACCAAGATAGTTCAAACTTCAAAGGAGAACGAGCCTTGTTACGCCAAGTGAGTTTGATCACCAAGAGTTGATCAACAATGGTGTATGGTCTGGGATCGGCCATGTGTTGTGAACTTAGGCCGGTAACCCCAGCATACGCTATTTGTTCCGTGAACTCGTCGGGACTTTATTTATTTAAAGTTGGACATTATATGCTTTTTTCTAAAACAAAAAGTGAAGGGGAAGTTTCACACAAAGAAATTACAAGCCAATTAGCATCCAACCAGGAGAGACGAAATGATGTTAACTTAATTCCATTACTGCATTTTACAGGGATAGATAGGCACTGAACAGAGGATGAGGAGTACTGGATCCTAGCTAACTAGTTACATACATGGGGGCTGAAATAATAGAGCCAAGAACCTTCTTTCTCGTTGGGGGTCTAGGAACGGCAGGTAGCTTTGCATATGCCTTCCAAGCCCATGGGACCAAAAACAACAAGGGTAGCAGTAGTAGTAGATCTACTAGTAGTAGTACGTTGCCGGGGCGGTCACTGTGCGCGCACGCTTGCTTGCTGCAGCTCGGGTGTCTGCCTGGGGTGGCCTCCTTTTCTTCAGTGAGAGAGAGAGACGGTGACCACCACAGAAATCTTCAGAGAAAAAATGTAGGTGCACGGTGGGGCATGTTGGCATGATTGGACACCGATTGCGATCGATCGGTCGACCGATGTCTGGATCCCAACTGGTTAGCACGTTACACTCGCGGCCGGATCATGGAGGACGACACCCGGTTCCACTCGACGAGCCGGAGCAGGAACTCCATGACCTCGCCGGGGTCCTGGAGGGAGTAGGAGGCGCTGGTCTCCTTGGCGCACTTAGTCACCAGGATCCCCACGCCCTGGCCCCTCTTCCGCAGCACCTTGAAGGCGTCCTCGTCCGTGCGGTCGTCGCCGATGTACACCGGCAGGACGTCGCTGGAGTTGGCGAATCCTAGCGATTCCAGCAGGAACTCCAGGGCCTTGCCCTTGTCCCACATAATGATCGGCCGGAGCTCGAAGACCTATGCATAAAAAAATGGTGGTTCCAATCTTGATGAGGATCTTCACAACGAAAGGTCAACTAATGTTGTTGTGGGTTGAGTTCAGCAACAGTATAAGTGATAAAATAACATACCTTCCTCCCTTGAGTGAGCTTCAGCATGGGGTAGTCCTTGATCACGGCTTTGACTTGCTCAGCCAAGAAATTCCATCTCTGCATGCAGGGAAGGGGAGTGCTTCAGACGACGAAGATAAATTAACCGCACATGATGCCGCATGCGTGTTAATGAAGTGCTCAAGTGGTTGGGCATCCCGAGATAGAGTAAGGCTTTCCTACCTTTTCATCTACACATCTGAAATGGACGGACAGGCAGAACTTGTTGTTCTCCACCTTGGCTCCAGGTGTGGATTTCGTCTTCTCCACGAGAACCTTGTACACCTGACAAAAATGTGATTCACCTTCACTAGTTAGTCCACTGATTATGCATCAACTAATTAACAAGCAGTAGATAAAAATAAGAGGACAAGTCGTCTCTCCTAATCAATCCTCATTGTCAAGGTAAACTGATTGAAGTAGCTAGCGTACCTCTTCGATCACGGGGAGGAACTCGCTTGCAGGCTGGCACAGTACAGATTCGGGCTGCAGATTACAAATGATTAATTTAGGATGTTTAAATATGGTCGGAGTTATGGAGATAAAGAAGGTAGTGGGCATACATTGGAGCTTGGTCCTTTGATGTCCATGCCGTGGCTGCCGGCGTAGTAGAGCTCGGAGAGGCCGACGAAGTTGTGCACCTACACCACCGCAAGAAGAACAAATAAGCCAAATGGAATAGCCAGCATACGCACGCGCCGTCTGTCAAGTACTCCCCGCAAGAAGAACAAATAAGCCAAATGGAGTATATGTGAGACGGCAGAGAGAAGTGACACGGGGAGGGGAATGTACCTTGTCGCGGCACCTCCCGCTGACGATCGCCGTCGGGAAGTGTTTCGCCACGTCGCGCACCGCTGCCCTCATCTGCGCACACACAGGGGAGACGACATCGATAAGCAAATAGGCACTTAAACTTCGAGGTACCGGGTGGCCATGAAAAGGTTGGGCGTTTGCGGCCGGCGACTAAGACTAACCGCGTCACTCATGTAGGCGGCGTCCGGGTTGGCGACGATGGGCGAGAGCGTGCCGTCGTAGTCCAAGAACATGACGATCTTCTTCCTTTTGGACGCGCTGGCGATCTGCTCGAACTTGCCCAGCGCCGATGGGTGCTTCCTCTGCTCAGACCAAGGAGCCAAAGGTTAGAACACTGGCCTGGAATGGACCGGAAGCAACAGAACCGTGATGAGTGGGACTAGGACTCACCATCCAGGCCGTGAGCTCGTCGACGTCGGCACCGGCACCGGCGCGGGAGCGCGTGGGGGAGGAGGCGCGCATGGCCTCGACCCAGCTCACGGAGCGCGCGGCCTTGGCGGCGAGGTCGAGGTACGTCTGCCGCATCGACATGGCTCCGGCGGCGCTGGCGGCGGTCCGGCACGCGAAGATGCCCGTGGCACCGGAGCCCGGCATCGCCGCCCCGGCCGCTCCAATGCCCATCTCCGACACAACAACGTCCTGGCTCGTCGTCATGGATGGCACAACCAAACAAAGAGCTCGTGCAACGTACGCGAAGCAAGCTGTTCGTCTCGTTCCAAGGCCAAGGCCAAGCTCCGGCGAGACGTCGCACGGGCACAGCTAGCCTTCAGTGGGCGTGTCTCTGTGTGTGGTAGCTTCTGAGAGAGCTTAAGGTGGGTGGAGGCGAAGTGGGATAAGCGCGGGTACTTATAGCTCGAGCAGCGCGCGGGCACGTGGGGCCTGCTTTCCCTGGGATCCCATGCGGACCCTACCTGTGGCCGAGCTGGTTATTGGTGCCTCCGTCGTTCACCGTGGTAAGGTATGGTGGAGTCCGCCGCGTGCACCGAGTCCATGGTGGTTTCTGCTTTTCTTTTCTGCTGTGGGCGCAGCCGATGGCGAAGCTGGAGCTGGAGGGCCTTGTCCTTGGGCCAAAAGAGGGAGCGGGGTCTCTTTGTGGACTGTACATGTATGTACGGGCCCAAGTAAAAAATATCTTTGAGGTTAGCTAGCATCTTATATCATTGGCGCCAACGGCATAGGCCGATTTTCTAAAAAGCACACATCGTGAGTGATGAAACGAAGGATGGTGGAATTTTTGAAGCACAAGACATTTAAGAAGTGGCTGGGTCGTCAGAAATTCAATTTGGCTTCCCGTGCTCACCTGCTTCTGGTTGAATAAAAAATTCAAAAAAATAGTAAAACATTTCGAAAATTCTGTAAAAAAATTGGTGAGTAATACATATACAAGTTTTTGACATGCGTGCCAAGTTTCATGCTAAAATGACGTTCGTAGTTCTCTGTGAAAAAAGAACAAAACCAGTGACCAAAAATGAGATTTCAAAATATATTATTCAGATCACTGATTTTTTTTCTTTTTGCACAGAGCACTAATAAAGTCATTTCACAACGAAATTTGGCACGTATGTCGACAACCTGTATAGATTCATCACTAAAAAATTCAGAATTATTTAAGATGTTAGCTATTTTTAGATTTTTTATTCAACCATCATCCAATGTAACCAATATATTTCGCCACTTAAAAGACATTTAAAAGTGGCTAGGTCGTCTCTTATTTTACTTTTAATATTTCGCCATCATCCAATGTAACCAATATATTTACAAACTGGCTAAAGGGGATGGATAAGAAGGTTAAGTCGCCAATTTCGGGTTGACTTGTTTGTGCTTTACTTTGGATAATTTGTAATTGTCGAAATGATGTTGTTTTTAACAAATCTGGAAATGCCAACATCTTGCAGGCTATGCACAAATCTACCTACTAGATCCATATGTGATATGTTCTCCTTCCTGTGTACCAGCGAGGTTTTACTGATACCGAAAGAAAATGGTGGATGACCGTCGTTCGGGCTATATTCAATCAGTATGGCTAGCAACACCCTAATAGATTACAAGATGCATAGACCCTTTTTGTAAAAAAAGAAAAGCCGATGGTTAGTGAATAGTACTAATTTGTGTGGCCCATGAGCTGTAAACTTGATACTTGAAAAGAATGCAATAAATTTGATGTGCATCCTTTCGATGCAGAGGATGGGGTTTTGGTCCCCCCCCCCCCTCTCAAATGTCACTATTCTTTCGTGATCTCTCAGAATTTCCTTCTTACATCTAAAAAAATGTTTCCTTCTTGCTTCCCACCTTACCCATTGCGCATACTTTAACGGTGACATAAAAGGGAAATTTATAATTTAAATTGTGTATCCGAGTCTTAACTACAAGACCTATAAATTTTGATCCATATTGAACGAGTTCACATAGTGGCTCAAGCTTATAAAAAAGGGTGAGCAATATACTTCATACCAATCCAGGGAAGACATATTTCTATGCAATTGTGCGTTCTTTATCCTCTCATGTTGGCAACTTGATATACGTTAAACTTAAGAAAAATTCTAAAAAATTACCAAAAAATAGTGTATTGTTCACATTTTGTAGATCAACATTTTTATCTTTTTGTTCAGGATCGAGGATAAAATATTTCAGAATGAAAATTTACACGCGTATGCAGTACATCTATAAACACACGGCTTTTTTCAGAATCATTTGAAAACTTTAAATACCATTTTTTTCAATTTGTGAACATCAGGATCCATGGAGCCCGAGCTCTAAGACGCATCATCAGGCCATTTAGAACTACTTCCTACCGAGTTATAAGGCCCGTATTTAGATTCTTATATTTCCTTTGTACATCTAGTTTTTGTACTAAGTCAAACTTATAAAAATTTGATCAACTTTATAAAATACAGTAGCGATATATATAACATCAAATTGATATATTTTGAAACATCATTTCAAGACAAATCTAGTGATACTCCTGTAAGTTTTTCTATAAAGTTAGTCAAATTTTAATAAGTTTGACTTAGTAAAAATCAAGATGTACACTTATTCGCGGATGGAGGAGTACATAATCCGCTTCTCTCTTTTTTTGCACGACAGTGAAACTTTTGTTGAACTGAAATAATTGTGAGAATTCTGATAGCAATTATGCGTGATTGCTCTGCTTCTTTTTGCATGTTAGAAACAGTCGATTCTTGATTCATTGTTTTGTACTTGTCGCCCAGCAGTTTTGACATGAAATGAACGACATAAGAAAGAAGAGAGTCAACTGAAACGATTCTCCAACACCCAATTAAGTTGGCCAGTTGGCACTTACTAGCTTTTCATTGGACAAAATCTGATCTGTCTTCTACGTTTGCTACATATAAAAAACAGACGGCGTTAGTGGAGACTGCAACCAGGAATAACAAACCAACTAACAGGCTGCTGCTAGTAATACAGTACTAATATCTCTCTTTTTCTTTGCTGTGAAGCTAGCTACGTGTACTTGCAAACAACACATCTCACAGTGGTTTCATTGTTTTTGTGTTCATGAGACGGAAAGAATTGGATAGGTAGGTCAAGTTGGTCCAAAAATGGTTGGAGAGATATCATTAACTGAGCACTTTTTATAGGTATGGGATGCATGCCATGCGTATTTGAGATGGAAAGACGTTTTATCTGCGCACTTGGCACTGAGACTGAGAGCTCAGATTTTCTGGGTCGCTATCGGGCTCTTGTTAGTGCGCGCGAAATGGGAAGAAAGGAAAAGGCTAATTTAGATGGCAAAACATCTTCCTAATAAAAAAGATCTAAACAGCTTTCCGCGTCCCACCTAAGTCTGCATCGTTTCCTTCTCCGGCCCATCGATCCTCCTTTTGCCTTTTCCTCCTCCTTTAATCTGTTTCATGCAAAGTGCTTTTTCATATTCAAAATTATCAGGTCTAGTTTGCTCTCTTTCCTTAACAGCCACGACAAATGCAGTTTCAGATCTGACAAGGGTATATTAGTAGCAAGTTGCACTTCATAGGTTTCAGTGCAACGTACATGAAATCTGCATGATAATAAACAATCATGGACAAATTTATCGCATTAGCTTTGAGATATTTTATTTTATTTTTTACTGGTTTTTCTGAATGTAAGTTGTCTGAGATAGTCTTATGTTTAAGTCGACACAATAAACTATCTAATGCCTCCGCACTGAGATTCACAACACTACATTGACTGTGATGACAACTTCGCCACCCTTACCAATTTCTATCTACCTCTTCCTAGTGATGTGCCACTAACCTCAATAAGCAACAAGCAAACATATTGATCATTAGCAAAAGAAAAATCTGACAACACCAATTTACACTAGGACCCAATGATCAAATAAAACAATAAATGAAGTAGAAGGGTCTTCATCCCAAAAATAAAACACACATACCAATGCTAAACTATTGGGCAAACCACCCGTGGGATGAGAAGACCACTTAGAACATCATATCATTTAACTAGGTCGCAAAAGAGTCTCACAAAAAAAGTAATAACTGCAATGCGATGTTGTAAACTAGAGGATGGAACCTTCAATAGCTTACAAACAAGTTGAAATCAACTCTCTAATTTAATAATTAGTGACCTATCAAGCAGATTGATGCGGGTTAGGTCCCGATCTTCACGGATTTGAGGGGAAAACGAACGAACACTCGATGAACACGATGAACGGCGGTGGGAATCGAGAGGAAACACGAGGGGCAAACAAGATAACTAGCAAATCCTGCGAGAGCGTCGTCAATCGGCTACCGGCCCTGAGGGTAGCCTCCGATTCTCAAACCCCCAAGCCAAACTTACTCTTAATGAAACCTTTTCTTTCACCGGTAGGTCCACCGGTCCAATAGAATCCCCAAGAGGAAAGATTGGCAATGTAGTCCCAACTACAAGGAAAGATCTTGTTCATCTCCACAAGGGAAGGCCTTGGATCATCTCCACAAGGGGAGGCCTTGAATCATCTCCAAAGGGAGGCAACACCAACAAGGTGGTAAAGGAGCATAGCTCAACTCAAATCTAATCTCAGTCTAACCCTAACCCTAAGCAGAGGAAGGCCATTTATAGTCTAGTGGACGAAGGGGTATGAAAGGAGAGGATTACATGGGCCTCAGCCAGAATTTCGGGGAGTCGCGGCGGTAGTACCGCTGGTGTAGCGGTAGTACCGCTCCTGGATTTTGAGTTTGGTACACATCTGAAGGCCTGTGGCATTGTACCACAGCTTACGGCGGCTAGGACACCACAACGCAACGGTGTGTCCGAGCGACGTAATCGCACTTTGTTAGATAGCGTGCGGTCTATGATGTCTCTTACCGACTTGCCCGTATCGTTTTGGGGATATGCGTTAGAAACAGCCGCATTCATTTTAAATAGGGCACCATCCGAATCCGTAGAAACGACACCGTATGAGATATGGCATGGCAAGAAACCCAAGTTGTCGTTCCTGAAGGTTTGGGGTTGTGAGGCATACGTTAAGAAACTGCAGCCTGACAAATTCGAGCCGAAATCGGAGAAGTGCAACTTTGTAGGATATCCGCGGGAAACCATAGGATACACCTTCTACAACCAAGTCGAGGGCAAAACGTTTGCGCGAAGAATGGCACCTTTCTCGAGAAAGAGTTTCTTGCTAAAGGAGTAAGTGGGAGGAAAATAGACCTCGACGAGATAGTTGACCCTGAACTCGAAATTCCGAGTGGCGCAACGGAAAATGTTTCGGAAACATCTTCTATAGATGGAGTGGGAGCAAATGTCGAGGACCCTATTCTACCTCGTAGGTCTGGAAGAACTCGTACCCCTCCAGAGTGGTACGATAATCTTGTATGCACAGGCATGGTTATTGAGCAAGATGAACCTACGAACTATAAAGAGGCAATGGAAGGACCCGAGTCCAAGAAATGCCTTGAAGCCATGAAATCCGAAATAGGATCCATTTATGAAAACAAAGTATGAACTTTGGTGGAGATTCCCGAAGGGCGCAAGGCCGTCGAGAATACATGAATCTTTAAGAAAAAGACTGATGCTGACGGTAACGTGACCGTCTATAAAGCTCGACTTGTCGCAAAAGGTTTCTGACAAATTCATGAAATTGACTATGATGAAACGTTTTCACCTGTAGCGATGCTAAAGTCTATTCGGGTTTTGCTAGCGATTGCTGCATATTTCGATTATGAGATATGGCAGATGGATGCCCAAACTGCGTTCCTGAATGGAAACATTGAGCAAGAGTTGTATATGGTACAGCCTGAAGGTTTTGTCGATCCAAAGAATGCTGGTAAGGTATGCAAGCTTCAGCGTTCCATTTATGGATTGAAGCAAGCATCTCGGAGCAAGAATCTTCGATTTAATGAGGTGATCAAAGGTTTTGAATTTGTCCAAAATGTCGAAGAGACCTGCATTTATAAGAAAATGAGTGGGAGATCAGTTGCATTCCTGTTACTATATGTGGATGATATATTGCTGATTGGGGATGATGTGGAACTTCTAAATAGCATGAAGAATTATTTAAACAGTAAATTTTCGATGAAAGACTTAGGAGAAGCTGCTTACGTATTAGGCATTAAAATCTATCGTGATAGATCAAGACGCCTATTAGCGTTAAGTCAGAGTACTTACCTGGATAAGATTTTGAAGAGGTTCAGAATGGATAAGGCGAAGAAAGGATTCTTGCCTGTAGTGAAAGGTAAAGCATTGAGCATGGCTTAGTGCCCAGTGACGGCTCATGATAAGGCTGTGATGGCTAGCAGCCCCTATGCTTTAGCCATTGGATCGATCATGTACGCCATGCTGAGTACTCGACCCGATGTAGCACTGGCTCTTAGCTTGACGAGCCGGTTCCAAAGTAATCCTGGCAAGGATCATTGGACAATTGTTAAGAACATTCTGAAATATCTTAAGCGAACCAAGGAAATGTTTCTTGTCTATGGAGGCTGTGAAGAGGAACTTGGCGTAACAGGTTACGTTGATGCAAGTTTCTACACAGATCCAGATGACTCGAAATCTCAGACAGGATATGTGTTTATGGTGAACGGAGGCGCTGTGGCTGGAGAAGTGGGAAGCAACCCATAGTAGCCCAATCTACAATGGAATCGGAGTACATTGCTGCTTCGGAAGCCGCGAATGAAGTTGTCTGGCTGAGGAAGTTCGTCATCGAGCTGGGAGTGTTCCCAAGCGATCAAGACCCTGTGAACCTCTACTGCGACAACACATGCGCTATTGCAAACGCGAAGGAACCAAGGTCTCACTCAACCGCCAAACATATTCTCCGACGCTTCTATGTGATAAGACAGTATATCAAGGAAGGCAATGTGAAGATTTGCAAAGTACATACGGATCTGAATGTTGCAGATCCGCTGACGAAGCCTATTCTACGAGACAAGCATGATAAGCACCAAGTTGTTATAGGTGTTAAGTTTTTACCTGATGTAAACTAGATTAAATTGTACTCTAGTGCAAGTGGGAGACTGAAGGAGATATGCCCTAGAGGCAATTAATAAAGATATTTTATTTGTCATATCTTGATTGTTCATAATATGTTTTATACTATGCTATAACTGTATTGAGCGGAAACATTAATACACGTGTGGTATGTAAACAACCAGGTCCCTAGTAGCCTCTTTACTAGTCCATTGAGATCAACAGATGATCAAGGTTTCCTGATCATGGACATGGATGTCAATTGATAATGGAGTCATTAGGTGAATGATGTGATGGACGCACACCCAATATATAGGAGAACGTAGTACTCAAACCTTCGACCGTGAGATCGTATTTAATCCCTATCTCTGGAAGTTGCTTTGATTGCATCAAACTTCACCTTATATAGGGTGACAATAAAGGTGTCGCATATCAGGTATCCGAAGGAATATGTTGAGGTGTATAATCAAGAGTGGGATTTGCCAATCCAGATAGCAGGATAGATACTCTGGGCCCACTCGGTGAGATTGCATCAATAACCTTGCAAGCATGTGACTAGGTCAAGAGGATGTAATATCACAGACGAGTAAAGATAGTATTGTCGGTAACGAGATCGAGCTAGGTATCATGATACCGGAGATCGAGTCTCAGACAAACTAAGTATCGCCAGGCAAAAGGTATGGGACTTGACGTTTAAGGTTCAGACGACAAAGATATTCATGGACGCACATGGGCTATCATGGGTTTCCAGATCCCGCTGTTAATCATTGATCGGAGAAATGTCTCGATCATGTCTGGAGTGATCCTGAACCGTAGGGTGGCACACTTAAGGGTAGACGACGGTTTAAATTAGATTGGATATCGCAGAGAAAATAGATAAGGGTTCCGGAATGGTTCCGAGACATATCCGATGGAGTTCGGAGGGCAACGAAAGATTTTTCGGAGGTCGAATAAATTAGATAACATGTATTTAATATTAATCAATGTAATTAATGATTAAATATATTTTATTTTAATTTAATTCGAATTTTTAAAGGCGGCCCACCTAAATGGGCCTTGACCAAAGGGAAAAAAGGCCCATAGGGGGGAACTTCCCCCCTTGGTGCGAATTGGGAGGGGATGCCCTAGGTGGGCCCCTGGCCGACCTAGGGCCGGCGCACCCCTTGGTGCGGCTGGCCATCTGGGAATAGTCCCACATGTCTAAGCCACCAAGGGTGACACCCCTCCCTCCTTTATATAGGGGTGCCCATTGCCCTTGGAAAATGCATCCTTCCTCTCTCTCTCATCCGTTCAAGACGTGACTCCGCAATTGGAGCTACGCACGGGTTGAGAAGTTCTCTCCACCATACGCACACCGCCGTGCTGCTGGGTCTAAGTCTTCTGCTTCCGCTGCTTTGCTGGATCGGAGCCCGGAGGTCGTCGTCTACACCATATGTGTGTAGAGCTACAAGGTGCTGCACTTGCGGCACTTGAAGGAGTTCGTCCACACGACCTTGAGGTCGGCTACGTCGGCTTCATCGAAAACTCTTGTGCGGGAGCATAATCCCCGCTTTTCGGTCTACAAGGGTATGTACATTGATCTTCTCCGTTACTCTATATCTGCATAGTAATAGATTCTGGCTATTTAGGTTATCATTGTTAGGAATTTTTTTGTTTTCTGCATACGATTCCCTTCACTTTTGATAGGTAGGAATTTCTTTCCTATTTTCCCAGGTGTATTGTCTTCCGGATAATTCTATCTCTTTCAGCTCCAAACTCTGTATAATAGTATTAAACATGATTGGCCATCTTGGGTGATACGTCCCAAACGTATCTATAATTTTTGATGTTCCATGCATGTTTTATGTCAATTGGCACATGTTTTATATACACTTTATATCATATTATGACATTTATTAGAATAACCTACTAATAGTTGCCAAAGTGCAAAATCTTCTTGTTTTCCTATTTGTTGTGTAGGAATTATCAAAAATACAAAAGGAAACCTTGTTGGAGTCAAATTGGGACTTTCCTGAAATCTGTCTGAGAACTTTTTACGGAGATTCTCAGTTTGACCCTCGAAGATGGCGTCCAATGGAAATCAAATCAAAGAAAAAGTTGTCACAATTTTCCATACGAAGATTTTAAGCCCGAGATCAGCCCAATCGGAGTTTGCACGCGGCCTGTAGGCCCGTTTTGGTGGAACCCTAAAAGGGGGCGACGGAAATCCAAGAGTCTATATAAAGAAGGAAACCCTAGGTCGTGAGAGGAGCCCCAGACCACGAATTTTCCTCCTCCCCAGCAGCCATCTTGGGGAGGAGAACCTCCTCAACTCCATCTCCATCACCAAGGGCAGCCGCCGCCTCCAAGGGCTGCCGCTGCCGCCGCGCCGTCAAGGGCAGCAGCCGCCGCCGCCTCAGGCTGCAGCCGCCGCCGCCACGCCATCATGCCGCCGCTGCCGCGCCGTCTCCTCCACGGGCCGCCGCCGCCGCGCCGTGGCTGCTGCGGGCTTCCGTCTCCACTCCGGGCTGCGCCTCTTCATCAACCTCTCCATCAAGCTCCTCATCACCATGACCATGTGTGAGTAGTTTCCCTCGGGGCTAAGGGCTCGTACGGTAGCTATGTGGTATACATCTCTCTCCATGGTGTGATCTTTATGTGATCATGAACATTGTTAGTACGTACCGCTGAATTCATATGTAATGTTTATGCTACTCAAGTGAATTTATCTAGTTTCCGGAGTCATTGTGACAACACGGTATCAAGATGACAGTGTGGGTACTTGTGTGTGACTCTATAAATAATTTAGATATTTATCATGTCTTATTCTTTGCGGAATTGTGGTGTTTGTTTGCTCAGACTTTGAGGCGTGCTTTTGTAGCCCTACGCATAGTACTCTTGTTTCATCAAGAAGAAGAATAATCCCGAGTAGCATTTATTTGCGTTCAGTTGTGCTAACGTGTTGAGAGATACCACTAGTGAAAGTATGATCCCTAGGCCTTGTTTCCAAGCATTGAATCACCGTTTACTCTCAGTTTTGTTGCCTTTTTGCTTGCTGCCATTGTTACTACCACCTGCTACTACATATACCATCTGCAATTATACAACCGAAAATCCCAAAAACACTTGCATCTTTCACTGTTTTATTTATCATTACTACTAACCAATACCTTCAGCTCCTCGTGGGTTCGACAACCTTTTCTATTCGAAAGGTACTACAATTGGTCTCCTGCACTTGGGAGTCATCAAGATACTTTTCTGGCGCCGTTGCCGGGGAGCGTAGCGCTATTGGTAAGAAGTTTGGTAAGGAAACTCGAAAGGTGAATTTTATTTACTGTTTTATCTCATTGTTACTATGGAATTTATGGAACGTGCTTCGCTGCATCTTGCTTTATGTGAAAGTGCTTATGCTAATGCTCCTAAAGTGGTTGAAACTACTGTGTCTGAGGTACCTAAAGTGGGAATTAAAATTCCTGTTGGTCATGTTAAAAGAATTATGAAAAATCCATTTACAGGAGATGGAACTAAGTCTGCACGTGAACACGTGGAGACAATTGAAAACATATGTGGTTTATTTAGGCTTCCTATTTCTAATGATCTGGTAAAAAGGAAGCTATTATATTTTTCTTTATCTGGTAATGATCGTATTTGGTTCAAGTCTTTGGATGAAGAAGTCACTATTGAATGGGGTAGTTTGAGGAATGTTTTTCTTGAATATTTTACTCCTAAAGAAAGAATTCTTGCTGCCACGGAAAGTACTAATATTTTGCAGGAAGAGAAAATTAAAAAGGCAATGGGAATTTGTTTGCATAATAGTGATAGCAATATTATTAGCATGAATTCTTTGAACACTATTACTCCTAATGCTATGGAAAAGTCTAAGCTTGGGGAAGCTAGTTTACATGAAAATGATCTTTTTAGTTCCCCAGCTTTGAAGGAGAAAATTTGCTTTGATAATGCTTTGTCTTCCATATGTGATAATTCTAATGATGCTTGTGATGTTCAAAATCCACCTACTGAAACTGAAAGTATTCCTTTTGAAATACCTATGGAACTTGTTGAAACGGTTAAGGAGGAATGTTATGCAGGGGATGGAACATGTAGGGATATGCGCGACAGAAAATCAAAAATTTCTCTCACATGCGGAAGCAACACCCAAAGATCTTATCTAAGGAGATGCAAGTAACAGGGAGGGTAATCAACATACCCTCGAAGAACACGAGCGTTGGACGTTAATCACAACGCAGCTTGGTGTAGACCTTGATGCGGTTCACTCCGATCAGCACCACAACGAGCGGTGCCTCCGAGATTTACACACGTACGGCTCAGCAACGTCTCCTCTTCTTGATCCAGCAAGCTTGAAGGAGAAGTAGATGGGATCCAAACTAGCAGCACGACGGTGTGGTGGTTCGGTGAGCTCTCACGCGGGCAGGGCTTCACCAAGCCAAGACCACAAGGGAAAGGAGCAAGAGAAAGTGTACCGGCTTAGGAATCAATCCTTATCTTTCCCCAAATGGTACCCTCCTTATGTAGGATGTGGGGAGGAGCTGTGAGGCTTGCCTCCTGAGCTTCCTCAGGAAGGAACCAGCCTCCAAATCTTCCCTGGAAGAAACCAGCCTCCAAATCTTCCCCAGGAAGAAACCAGCCTCCAAATCTTCCCCAGGAAGGAATTTGGCTGCCAAATCTTCCCCAGGAAGGAACCAGCCTCCAAGGCTTCCCCAGGAAGGATGTCGTGGGGTAGATAACACGGCAGATGCTACTTTGGGGTAGCTTAAGTTTTTGGGCAAGGCGACACTGGCGTCTGGGAGATTGTTTAGCACGGCAAGGGACAAAGGTTTACCCAGGTTCGGCCTCTCCATTGGAGATAAAGACCTACTTCCTGCTATCTTATTATTGATCTCAATCTCGATGACCCGGCTACGACAACAGAGCCGAGTCTCGATCTAGGTTACAGGGATTGTATGTCTCGATGGTTCTCTCGCTTACAGCTTGGGGGTTGCGAAAGTCTTGCTAGCTACGGTTCAGGGGCCGGTTTATATAGATACCGGGCCCTCTGACCGCGTACACAATAGAGCCGGGTTCTACCCGAACTCCAAGTCCTATCTTAGCTCCTTTGCTCTTCGTGTATTCCAAGTCTTGAACCGCCTCTTGAACCGCCTCTTGTACCTTCTAGAACATCACCTTCCTTCGCCGGTCACCGCCAAGATGCTGGCCCAGAAGAACAACCCGGCCCAGTTGGTGGTTAGCTGGCCTCGCCGGGCCTCCTGCCTGGCGGGTCATGCTTCCCTCTTCATGGGCCTACCGGGTTATTATCCCTCCATCAGTAGCCCCCAGGTTAACCAGGTAACCAGGTTGCCACGCTTTGCTTTTATCTGGTGTTGCTTTCGTGATTAACGCTGGTATCCTGGCTTGCCGGGTTAACCACCTGAAATGAAAAACAGTAAACACATACAACACAGATAGTTATCTTTCCGCTCGGCTAGGCCAGCTCCTCTTGGCGGGTTATACCGTAACCCGGCTTTCTCTTACTAGGTCATACGCCCCCGGGTCTCTCACCCAACACTTAGCGAAGATCTCAGCTCATCTAGTTTGCTTGCCAGTCATAAATAGAGTCAACGAATATTCCTTTTGTCCTGTCTGTTTGTCGTTGACTTCCCGGAGAAGATGCTTATCTTATCCACTCATTTTTACCGCAATACCCCTAGGGTTTTCACCGTGGCCATAAATACCAGGCCAACACCCACCGCGGTCATTTCTCATCCCCTCATCTTCATCTCCTACCTCACGCTCGCGTCACAGCCGCCGCAACCGCCGGAACTCCAATCTCCGATCAAGCCCTCCGATCTCGATTAATCCCCAAGGTAATCCAATTTATCCCTGCTTCCGTACTGCGCATCCGATTCCAGCCTTTATTTCACCTAGATTCAACCCGTATTTTTTCTCCGCATCGCATCTGGAACTTGGATTCTTAGCGTCTTTGCTGTTCTTCGCCATTGTTACTGTTTAGGCACCTTGGCCATGGTGAAGGAAAAGAAACTTGCTGGAGGACCCAAGGCCGCAAAGAAACTTGCGAAGAAACCCATTGGGTCCTCTGCTGGTGGATCTGGGGCCGCGGCCGCTGCTGCTCCAGTAAACTGGACAAGGTCCAGTGCGACCAAGACCACCCTTCAGTCTTTCGTGAACCGGGGCGAACTCCCGGCTCAGAACGAGATCCAGTGGCGCGCCCCTGGAGAGGAGATCCGCCCAAACCCCAAGGAAGGTGAAGTGGTAGCCTTCTTAGATCATGTCCTGCGCGGTTTCCGCCCGCCGGGTTCCCTGTTCTTTCGCCGGGTCTTAAAATACTACAGTCTTAGGCCACAAGACATAGGCCCCAACTCCATTCTCAACATTAGCAACTTTGTAGTTTTCTGCGAGGATTACTTACAAATAGCCCCCAGCCTTGAACTTTTCCTAGAATTTTTCTACTGCAACCCATCCCGCAAAGACAACCTTGGCCCTTACGGTGGAGTGGCGATCCAGCGCCGGAGGGAATGTGATTTCCCGGCTCTTGCTCTTGCCAGCCATCCAAAGGGATGGCAAAACACATATTTCTATTTCAAAGACACTTCACCCGAGTCAGATGATGCTCGTTACCCGGCTTTTCGGAACTCGGGCATGACCTACGAAGCAAAGATGAACAGCTACGCCACAGACGCAGACCGGGTCAAGCTCGAGCCCACGCTCCGCCGGGCCAAAGCCCTGCTCGCACATGGACTCAGGGGGACTGACCTGGTCAAGTGCTGGATCGGCTGGTTCATCCAGCCCCTCAGCATCAGGACCCGGCTCTTCTGCGAATACACAGAAGAAACTACAGACGATATGCGTTATTCAGAGATCACTCTGCTGGATGACCAAATCGTGAAGAACGCCAAGAGGCTCCTTGGCGAAAAGAAACTGATATTGCATGAACGGGCTCGCCCCGTACAGTGCCAAAAACAAGCCTCCTACGGTAAAAAACTTGCCCTTACTTGTTTCTGTAAACTGTAACCCGGTACTTCTTGCAAACTGTTACTGATATTTCTTTTTCCAGGACTCCAAATGGTGGAGTGCAGATTACACCCCTACATCCTCTGCTGAAGAGGACACAGAAAGTGACGACCAAGAAGAAGAAGAAGAAGGTGAGCCAGACTCCATAGGCCGGCTCTTCCTCGAGCTGATTAACAACGAAGTCCCCAAAAAGGACACTTCTACTGATAACCCGGCTCTTCTCATTCCAGGCCCCAATGACCCGGCTCCGGACGTATTGCCGGGTCCACAAACTGCTGCACCCACTCCTCAAAAGAGGACCCGGGCTGCAATTGCAAAGGTGCCATTTTCTCGTTCTCAACTTGTATGATGAACTCATCTCAAACTCAAATACAAACACAGGAAAAGGAACTTGAAAAGGAAGCTGAAGCAAACAAAAGACCGCGGACCCGGTCTTCCGCAAGCCACGTGACACTGAGCACAGGTATCCCTCCATGTTCTTTATCAAGCTGGGCCAAATCGATCCAGAAGACGCCCAGCAAAAAGTACCCTTTGGCTGGCAAAATCCGGGTTCCTAAACGTTCTCGTTTATCAGATTCTTCCTCGGACGCGGCTAGCACGCCCGAGGATTTCCTCATCAATACCGGGTTAGGATTACTCTCCTTTCTTTTCATTTTTCAACACTTTAATCTTTTCTGTAACTAAATTCACCTCTTTTCGCTTCAGTGCCAAAGCTATTGTGGAGGAAGACCCGGAATCTTCTCCAACCGCATCTCCTCCACCTGCCAGAACTGAACCCTCTCCAATGGAAGTACAAGTTGAGGAGGCGGGTCAAAAAGAAGAATCTGGCGCCGAAAACGTGGTAACCTCACCACCAAGTCCGCCAGTTGCTCCAAAACCAAGCCCAGACGCGCAATCACCCGGGCATGGGTCTGGAACCAAAGAAGTTGACCCAGAAGTCCAGATCACCGGGTCTAAGCAAGGCCCGGCTCCTGGCGTGTCCACTGCTATTGCCAAGGTCACAGCACCAGAAATCAAGGTGGATCCCTCTGCAAAGGGCAAGGACCCGGTTGCTTCTTTGGATCTGGCGACTCTGAACTCCATGTCCACACCGGCTCTGTGCGAGGAATACTTTTCTCGCCTTGCTCATCATAAGAACTTGGAGACTGAGCTTGTCTCTCTGCTTCAGAAACGGTACCAGGTGTGCTTTTAACTTTACTTACCTTCTTACTTCTTGCATAACCATACTCTGCCTAGCCCCCAAGCTCCAAATTTATCACTTGTTGAAAAACTTGGTGCTTGAAACGCCAACATCCTTTACAAAAACTTTTCAACACTGTAGCCCCCAAGTGCCGGGTTAGCTGTCCACAGCAACCTGGGACTAATCACTTGAACAATTTTAAAATTTTCACCCGTGTAGCCCCCAAGCACCGGGTTAGCACGCTTGCGGCAACCTGGGGCTTTACTTGTCTGTTGCAAACTTTTGAAACTTTGTAGCCCCCAAGTTCCAGGCTAATAATTCCTTAGTAACTTGAGGCTAAACTGTGCACTTTTTTTTTTGTAACAGGAACATGTGAACCAAGCCGATGAAGAAGTGGCCCGGCTACAAGGAGCCTTAAAAGCTGAGACTGAGACCCGGGCTGAAGGGGCAAACAAACTTCAAGCCCTGGAAGAAAAAATAACTGCCTTGACTCAGGAGAACTCAGACTTGAAGCGGGACATGCAAGAGCATGAAGAAAACTTTCAAGAGCAGCTGACCAGCCTCCAACAGAAATTGAATACAGCTACCAGCGAGCTGACCCGCCTGAAGAAGATGATTACTGCCATGGTTGCCTCCCTTGTTGGTAAGCACAATACTCTCAAAACCCGGTAAATTTTTCGTCTGTTCCAAGCTCGGCATGTAAACTATGCCTGACACTGGTTTCCCTTTTGCAGGTGCACGTGATGGCAACATCCGCAAGACCGCAACTGAGAAAATCAAATGCATGTATACACTGGTCCGCCAATTATACTTTGGGAGTTGCGAGGTCATCAAAGCTGCAAGAAACTGGGAAAACCCGCCCAGCACTTACACTGAAGTGCTGGGCCATTTGTCCACAATGCCTGGCTGGATTCACCTGCTGAAGAAATCTGCATGCAGGGCCGGGGCCATGCGCAGCCTAGCTTTGGCTAAAGCTTACTATCCCCAACTTGACCCGGCTCCTCTGGCATCGGGTTTTCCTGAGTACAATGCAGATGGCACTCCTTTTGACAGGAAGACCTACAGCCGGGTTATGAAGCAGACCCGGTTCGTGGCTACCCAAATTGCCAACAATCTGAAGCTTAACACCATCCAGTATGGCTACAACGAGGCGAATAAAGAAATTGTGGACGACGAGCCTCAACGCATCGACCTGCTACAGAGCTACAAGGAATCTGTTGCTGGTGATAAAACTGCTCCAAGTACTTCCGCTGCGCCAAGCTCCTCAACTCCCACTGTGCCACCTCCAGCGCGTGCACCAGTGGAAGATGAAGATGAACACTACTTCCAGTCCCTTCAACTTGTCACCTGGCGCACTGATGGAGCCCCCAAGACCCGGGAAGCAGAAGCAGAGACGGCCAAGGATGACTCGCAAGCGCCAAAGACGCACCCCAGCTACAACTCCTTCCACTAACCCGGCTCCAGAAGCCGGCTCTTAACTTATGCAGATGCTGTGTCTCTGCTAGAAAACTTATATCATTCGGCCCTTGGGGCACTTTATTGTAATAACTTAGCTATTCTGATACCATGCCTGTGATGTGTGCTTTTGCACTTGTTTTAAACTTTGGTGAAACTATGTGGAATCACATGACACTTGAAATATCCAATTGCTTATCTTCTGTGGTTTTGATGACCCTTTTGGTTTCTTTAACTGTGAGCCGGCTTTCGCATGGATATCCTGGCGCAACTTCTCTGAGAAAAACAGGGTCAAACCAAGTCCCAATGGGCTTCATGGTTGATTGAGTTTCCAGGTGTGCAATCAGGCCATATAAGTGCGAGTCACATCAGCTACACAGCAAGATAACCAAGAATACTAGTGGCATAAAAGCCGGGTCTTGGGATTGCAGCTACAGACTTTTTGCAGTAAGAGCCCCCAAGACCTGGATCAATGTTTATAAAGTAAAGGGCTTATGCCTCAGTACCCCATTGATCCAAAATACTGGTGGGACGCACTCTCTGGGCATCCTCAAAAATAAAAAACTTAAACAACTGCAACCAAAACTGAAACCCGGGGATACTTATGAGCCGGGTCCTGGGGAAATAACTTTAGCTATCTCAATGACAAGCCCCCAGGACCAAGCTTGACCCAGAACTGCCACAATACATATAGAACAAAGAAAAATAACCGGCTTATAAAACTGAAACATAACTGAGACAAGACAAATTTCTGTTTCAACCTTCACTTTATTGATAGAAAAGGTTAGGTCAGCAAGCCGCCTCATTAAAAACCTTCCAGTCCCCTTAGGTACCCTGGTAAGGAAAAGAGCGCGTCTGAAACCTGCTGCCTGTTACATCATGTGTTACATCTGATACATCTTTTTCATGCTAAGTATAATATGGGCGCAGCTGCGCAATGTTCCACGGCCTCTCACGCTCTTCCATAGAAAAGGTAGAGTGTGTTGAGTCATTGACTGTCTCTGATTTCTCTCTAGCGTCCACCAAATAGTATGAACCATTGTTCAATTTCTTGCTTATGATGAAGGGCCCTTCCCAAGGAGGAGATAACTTGTGCATCCCTTCCTTGGACTGCACCCATCGCAACACTAGATCACCTTCCTGGAAGGTGCGAGTTTTAACCCGGCGGCTGTGATACCGCCTCAAATCTTGCTGATAAATTGCTGATCTTTCCAATGCTTGCTCTCTATTCTCCTCCAGCAGGTCAACAGAATCCTGCCGGGTCTTCTCATTTTCTGTCTCCACGTAAGCCGCCACGCGAGGCGAGTCATGAATAATATCACTTGGCAAAACTGCCTCTGCCCCATACACCATGAAGAAAGGGGTCATCTTTGTGGATCTGTTTGGTGTTGTATTGATTCCCCAAACAACTGATGGCAATTCCTCCACCCACGCTCCGGCGGCTCTGAGACACGGGACCCGGAGACGTGGTTTCAATCCTCTGAGTAACTCCTGGTTAGCTCGTTCAACTTGCCCATTGGCCTGAGGATGAGCCACAGAAGCAACATCCAAACGTATACCATTGTTTCCACAAAACTTTGCCATCTCTCCCAAGGACATATTAGTACCATTGTCTGTGATAATACTATGGGGATACCCAAACCTGTGTATGATCTGCTTCAGAAACTTCACTGCTGTTGCCGCCTCACAATTTGTAACAGGCATGACCTCAACCCACTTGGTAAACTTGTCAATGGCAACGAGGAGGTGGGTTTTCTTACAAGGAGACATGCTGAAAGGACCCACCATATCAAGCCCCCAAACTGCAAAGGGCCAAGTCAAAGGTATTGTTCTCAACTCCTGAGCCGGCACATGAATCTGTCTTGCATACCTTTGACATCCATCACATCTATTCACCAAGCGCTCTGCATCTGCCTGGGCTGTGAGCCAAAAGAAACCGTGCCTGAAAGCTTTTGCAACCAAGGACCTAGTTGAAGCATGATGACCACAATCTCCCTCGTGAATTTCCTTCAAAATTTGCCGGCCCTCCTTTCCAGACACACATCTCTGATATACCCCTGAAACACTTCTCTTATATAACTCACCATCTATGACCACATAGGCCTTGCACCGGCGCACGATCTGCCGGGCTATGACTTCCTGCTGGGGCAACTCCCCTCTCAAAAGATATGCAAGATACGGTTCTGTCCACTCTGGAATTTCCCGGGTTACAGCCACCAGCTGCGAATCCGGGTCTACCAACTCTTCCTCATCCTGGGACTTGACTGATGGAGCCCATAGCTCGTCCAAGAAAACGTTAGGTGGAACCGGCTCTCTGCGTGAGCCGAGTCTTGACAAAGCATCTGCAGCATCGTTTTTCCTGCGGTCAATGTGATCCACCTGATAGCCTGAGAAGAACCCAGCTACTCTATCCACCTCTCGCCTGTAAGCCGCCATAGTTGCATCTTTTCTGTCCCAAGTTCCTGAAACTTGCTGCGCCACAAGATCTGAATCCCCATAGCACTTAATACGCTTGATGTTCATCTCCTTTGCCATACGCAAACCATGTAACAAGGCCTCATACTCTGCCACATTATTGGTACAATCAAAGTGAATTTGCAAAACATAACTCAACTTGTCACCTTTGGGAGAAGTTAACACCACTCCAGCTCCTGAACCTTGCTCTTGTTTAGACCCGTCAAAATGCATAACCCAAGATTTGAGACTCGGGGTGAGAGGTGGTGCATTCAACTGTGTCCAATCATTAAGAAAATCTGCCAACGCCTGAGACTTGATAGCTGTGCGAGGCACATAATCAATGTGATAATCCCCCATTTCAATTGCCCACTTGGCAATTCTTCCTGTAGCTTCGGAGTTTCTGATGATATCTGCTAAGGGAATAGAACTGACCACCGTAATTGGATGCTCCTGAAATACGGCTTCAACTTTCTACTAGCCATGAAAACACCAAACACTAGCTTCTGCCAATGTGGGTATCTCTGCTTTGCTTCTGATAGGACCTCGCTGACATAATAGACCGGCCTTTGTACCGGGTTCTCTTTTCCTTCCTCTTTTCGCTCAACCACCACCACGGCACTCACAGCTTGAGGCCCGGCTGCAACATACAAAAGCATGGGTTCCTTGGGACCCGGCGCCGCTAAAACTGGCGCTTTGACAACTGCTTCTTCAAGGCCTCAAAGGCCTCATCTGCCTCTTGATTCCACACAAAGTTATCTGTCTTCTTCAACAGCTTATACAACGGAATAGCTTTTTCTCCAAGCCGGGAAATAAACCGGCTCAACGCAGCCACACAGCCTGTCAGCTTCTGAACATCAGCCAACTCCTCTGGCCTTTTCAAACTCTGGATTGCACGAATTTTTTCCGGGTTTGCCTCAATTCCACGCTCTGACACAATGAAACCAAGTAACTTGCCCGCTGGAACCCCAAACACACACTTCGTAGGATTAAGCTTCATCTTGTACTCTCTCAGATTCTTGAATGTCTCTGCAAGGTCATTAATAAATGACCCGGCTTTTTCTGACTTGATAACCACATCATCAACATAAGCGTGCACATTGCGCCCAATCTGATCATGAAAACAATTCTGGATACACCTCTGATAAGTTGCTCCTGCATTCTTCAACCCAAAAGTCATGGTCTTGTAACAAAAAGCACCAAAGGGGGTGATAAACGACGTCTTCTCCCAATCTTCCTTGTTAAGTTTGATCTGATGATAACCTGAATACGCATCCAGAAAACACAAGAGCTCGCTACCTGCAACAGCATCCACAATTTGATCAATGCGCGGCAGTGCGAACGGATCCTTGGGACAATGCTTGTTCAAGCTCGTGAAATCAATACACATCCTCCACTCATTATTCTTTTTCAGAACCAAAACCGGGTTAGCTAACCACTCTGGATGAAACACTTCCATGATAAAGCCGGCCTCCAGAAGCCGGGCTATCTCCTCTCCAATTGCTTTTCTCCTTTCTGCATTCATTTTTCTCAAACCTTGTTTTACCGGCCTAGCCTTGGGATCAACATGTAAACGGTGCTCAGCGAGTTCAGTTGGAATGCCTGGCATGTCACTAGGTGTCCACGCAAAAACATCCCGATTCTCACGGATGAACTCGATGAGCGCGCTTTCCTATTTGTCAGTTAAGTTTGTCCCTATGGCGAACTGCTTGGAGGAATCCCCAGGCACAAAATCCACCATCTTTGTGTCCTTTGCTGCTTTAAACTTTGCCCTATCATCTTCTGTCATTGGCTTCTTGAGCGCCGTGTTATCCTGTGGGTCAACATTTGATCTGTAAGCTTTCAACTCCTCTCTTGCACACGTTTGCTCTGCCAGGGCTGCATCCCCTTCATCACACTCTGCTGCTATTTCCCTGTTACCATGAACAGTGATGATCCCATTGGGACCCGGCATTTTCAACTGGAGATACACATAACACGGCCTTGCCATGAACTTGGCATAAGCCGGCCTTCCCAACAATGCATGATATGGACTTGGAAACTTTACCACCTCAAACGTGAGCCACTCTGATCTGAAGTTATGGATAGACTCGCCAAAAGCTACCTCCAATGAAATTTTACCCTCTGGTGTGGCTGATTTTCCCGGAACTATACCGTGAAAAATTGTTGACGTTTTCTGCAACTGTGACTCCTTCAGACCCATGCGCACAAACGTGTCCCAGTACAAAATATTGATGCTACTGCCACCGTCCATCAAAACCTTTTTCAACTCGAAGCCATGAACTTGAGGAGCAACAACTAGCGCAAGCAGGCCCGGGTGCTCCACCACCTCTGGATGATCTGCTCTGCTCCAAGTAATTGCATGCTCTGACCACCTCAAATACCTTGGAATTCCAGCAGCCACTGTATTAACCGCCCTTTTGACTATCTTTCTCTCTCTTTTTGTTGTGCCACTGGTATAAATGTGATACTGACCAAGTTGCCTTGGCTGCTGTGAAAATCCTCCTTGGTTACTCGTGTTCTGGTTCTGACCCTGACCCGGGTTTCCAGTGGGTACCGCATTTGCTCCTGTTAGAGGCCCCGCAGCCGGGTTACCACCCTGGCCGGGTCCTCCACTTCTGTTTGCTCCCTGCAGAGCTCTCTGCACCTCATTATTTTTCCACCTATTCAAATCCACACACTGTGCCAATGAATGATTGGATGGTCTGCCCATCTTGCTATGGCGAGGACACGGCATCCTAAAAGCTTCCTCAGTACTCATTGGGCGTGTTCCCTGGTAACTACCTCCACTATTGTGATTTCCACTGTTCCCTGATAACCCCTGTTGTCCTGGTAACCTCTATTTTCCTGATAACCTCTGTTTTCCTGGTAGTTCCCGTCCATCCTTTGCCTCTGAAACCCGGTATTGGTGTTTGCTACTAACTCTGAACTTCCATCATTATGACCTCGCTTATGCTGATTCTGGTTATTGTTATTGTTGTTTCCTGAGCCATTATTGTTCCTTCCACCATTATTTGCCGTGCCTTTCCCCTTCTCCTCCTCAGGCTCATCCTGAGTTTGTCAGTGGCTGCATGCCTATTGCAAGCATCCATCAACTCTGCCATGGTGACCGGCTTAACCCGGTGCCCTTCCTTCATGCGACCCAGCTTCTGGACAAGTGGTGCATACTTACAAGTTTTCTCCATTGATGAAATTGCATCCTTGGGCTCAATACCAGATGAAGAGTGCAGGATCTCCGTGACCCGGCCCATCCAATGACGTGCTGACTCGCCTTTTTTCTGTATACAACGATCAAGATCCTCAATGGAAAACAAACGCTTGCACGTACCCTGAAAGTGCTTGGTGAAAACCGCCTTCAACTCATCCCAGGAATTAATGGACTTCTCTGGTAGATTTTTAAACCACAACTTCGCTGCTCCATCGCTCATCATCAAATACATGTACTTGGCACAAACATTCTCTGTGGCATTGCGTATACACATTGCCATCTCATAACTGCTCAACCAGCTGGCCGGGTCCATGCTGGGCTCATAATTGGATATCTTGCTTGGCTCCTTGAACTTCTCAGGGAAAGGCTCTGCTCTAATGGAATCTGAAAGACATTTTGGCCCGGCTAAACTAGAAGAACTTGCCGAAATATTGATATTACCGGGTGAGCTTGCAGACGCGGCTGGTGCAGGACCCGGTCCTCCTTGTGGTACTCCTGCTGCAGGTACTACCGGGTTTGCATTGCCCGCACTTCTCCCCGCGCGTGATCTATTGACTATCTGCTGAGCTATGGAAATTGCTGGGGCGGGTTGATGCTGCTGATTGTTTTGATTTTGATTTTGCTGGGGCGGGTTTTGCTGCTGTGCCGCTACAGGCCCGGCCAATGGCGGGTTACCTCCATTGCGACTCTTGCTACGATACGTTGTGGAATGCAATGCACTTTTCTCCCTTGAATACTGAGTTTGCTGGACAACTGCAGTGCGTAACATGTCAATGGCACGCCGGGCTTCAATCTCCGCTGGCGTGTCTCCCAATGGAATACGATCAAGCGCCAAAGTTGCTGCATACACGTTATCCGCCGGATTTGAATAGTGACCCGCCGGCGTGTGAAACCTTGGTGTCCTGGGCGGCAGACCCGGATTTCCCCTGGCTACCCCAGCGAGAAGACCCGGCGCCGTTGCCACTGCAACCCCAGCTGCTCCTGTTCCTCTATCTGGTTCTACATCTGCCCTTACAACTGGAGCCACCTGGGTGACACCAACTGGTTGATCTTCTGGGGTCCTAAACAGTACTGCTGGGTTTATAACGTTTTCTCCAGGGGCCAGCCGGCTCTGGTGCCTCCTCCGGTGCGCCCTGGTCATCTCATTGAGACGATTTTCCTCATCCTCTATTTGCCTCTTTCTTGCTTCTATTTCTTGCCTCTCTGCCTCGGCGTCCCTGCGCATCTGCTCCAACGCTCGGCGTGCTGTATCCAATTCCATTGCTCTAACTGCTGCGTTTTCTGGAGTAACCAACCTTGTAAGTGCTGATGGATCTAAGACCAGGCCATTGTTAAACAAGGCCGGGGCAGCTGCTGTGTTACTTCTTTCCTCTCCTTGGGCCCGGTTATGCAGGAACCCAAAACTGTTTCTGTATCTTGCCGTACCCTCGCTTTCCTCTGAGACCGAAGCCGGCTCTCCATCAACTCTCTGTTCTGCCAACTCCAGAATTGGGGGCAGCTGCTGTTGACCCGGGGTAAAGGCCGGTGGAACAACAGCTGATGGTGATGGTTGCATGCTGGACGAAGGCGCGGTGTACACCGCTACCCTACGAACCGGGCTTGGACTTGACTCTTGTTCCTCATCATCTTCTTCTTCTGCATCATACCCAAACCGGCCTTCAAACAGGGGCAAGATTGATTCCGACCCGGCTTGTTCCACCGCGTCACCCGGGATTTCTGCCGGGTCATCCAGCCGTTCCTCCAGCGTGTTCAGGACCTCCTCAACTTCAGCTGTGCCAACTGATTCCTCTCCATCAGATTGAACAATTGTGGCGGCTCCTGACACAGATTCATAATCTCCATCACTAGCAGATCTAGTTGTAATCATGCCCACAAAAACATTAAATTTGCCAATTGGAATAACATCACCTGATTCAAGTAGATCAGATTCCGGCCCCCAGCCAAAATCATCGACGATGGATTCTCCTTGCTCATTGACTGTGATCTGGCCAAAAACAAAGTTTTCGGCCCCTCTCCTTGCTTCTCCCATGATGGTGACACCTTTGGCCGCGATTCCCACAGACGGCGCCAACTGTCGTGGGGTAGATAACACGGCAGATGCTACTTTGGGGTAGCTTAAGTTTTTGGGCAAGGCGACACTGGCGTCTGGGAGATTGTTTAGCATTGCAGGGACAAAGGTTTACCCAGGTTCGGCCTCTCCATTGGAGATAAAGACCTACTTCCTGCTATCTTATTATTGATCTCAATCTCGATGAACCCGGCTACGACAACAGAGCCGGATCTCGATCTAGGTTACAAAGCTTGTGTGTCTCGATGGTTCTCTCGCTTACAGCTTGGGGTTGCGAAAGTCTTGCTAGCTACGGTTCAGGGGCCGGTTTATATAGATACCGGGCCCTCTGACCGCGTACACAATAGAGCCGGGTTCTACCCGAACTCCAAGTCCTATCTTAGCTCCTTTGCTCTTCGTGTATTCCAAGTCTTGAACCGCCTCTTGAACCGCCTCTTGTACCTTCTAGAACATCACCTTCCTTCGCCGGGTCACCGCCAAGATGCTGGCCCAGAAGAACAACCCGGCCCAGTTGGTGGTTAGCTGGCCTCGCCGGGCCTCCTGCCTGGCGGGTCATGCTTCCCTCTTCATGGGCCTACCGGGTTATTATCCCTCCATCAAAGGAACCTAGCTGCCAAGACTTCTCAAGGAAGAAACTTGGCTGCCAAATATCCTAAGTGGGACGTTCGGGATAGTGGGCCCCACCATGGGACCCACCGGAACATTTCAGGAAAAACCCGATACAATATCGGTTAATTCCTGAACCTTTCCGGAACCCAAAAACCACATTCCTATATATGAAAGTTTATCTCCGGACTCTTCCGGAGCTCCTTGTGATATCCCAGATCAAACTCCGAACAACCTTCGGTCTCACCATTATAATTATCCCAAAGCTACTCTAGCGTTACCGAACTTTAAGTGTGTGACCCTACGGGTTCGAGAACAAGTGGACATGATCGAGACTCCTCTACGATCAATAACCATTAGCAGGACCTGGATGCCCATAATGACTCCCACAAGTTCAACGAAGATCGTTATCGGTGTGAACCACAATGTCAACGTATTCCATTTCCTTTGTCTCACGATATTTTACTTACCCGAGATCTGATCGGCGGTATCACCATACCTAGCTCAATCTCGTTACTAGTAAGTACTCTTTACTCGTTCCATAATACAACATTCCATGTGGCTAACTGTTTAGTCACGTGCTTGCAAGCGATACTGAATGTGCATTACCGAGTGGGCCCAGAGTATATCTCTCCGTCACACGGAGGGACAAATCCCAGTCTTGATACATGCAAATCAACAAGTACTTTCGGAGATACCTGTAAGACACCTTTATAGTCACCCAGTTACGAAGTGACGTTTGAAGTCCCCAAGACGTATTCCTCAGTACCCGGGATAGACATAATCTCATGGTCAAAGAAACAGGATACTTGACAATACAAGACATGGCAATATATACTTATTGATCCGATCAATATTGCTATGCTTGGTTGGGTCTGTCCATCACGTCATTCTCCAATGACATGACCTCGTTATTAATTGACAACTCATGTCCATGGTTAGGAAACCATAACCATCATTAATCAACGAGCTAGTCTAGAAGAGGCTTACTAGGGACTCTGTGTTGTTTACATAACCACACATGTATCAGGTTTCCGGTTAATACAATTATAGCATGGAGAATAAACATTATCATGAACATGGAAATATGATAATAACTCTTTATTATTGCCTCTAGGGCATATTTCCAACAGAACAGTCCATCCATATGATCACTTGTTGAAACTTACAAGACTTTGTGAGTTGTTTAAGGTTGCAGGTTTATCAAGAGAAGATGTCATGATGAAATTATTTCCATTTTCACTTAAGGACAAAGCAAAGAAGTGGTATAGGATGCTGGATGATCGTCCTTCGAATTGGAAAAAGCTTGAATCTATCTTTTACTCTAAATTTTATCCTCTTCATGAAGTGCAACTAGCTAGGAGTTACATTTTCAATTTTTATCCTCATGATAGAGAAAGCATAGCTCAAGCTTGGGGAAGACTGAAAACATTAATACTCAAATGTCCTAACCATGAGCTTCCTAAAGAAATAATTGTTACTAATTTTTATGCAAGGCTTTCAGGTCATTACAAGGATCATCTAGATGCCTGTTCAGAAGGTTCTTTCACAAGTAAGAAGGTTGAAGCTAAATGGGATCTTCTTGAAACAATTCAACACAATACTGAAGATTGGGAGAATGACAAAGGTAAAGAATCAGGTATAAACCATGAATATGATAGCATTAAGTCTTTTGCTGAAACTGCTAGTTTTCATGAGCTTAGTGCTAAATTTGGTCTTGATTATCAAATTATTGTTAATTGCTGTAAAACCTTTGCTTCTCATATTAATATTCCTAAAGAGAATTGGGACATGTATCATGAACCTTTTAAAGACACTTGCATGGAAAATGAAATTGTTACTAATGATTGCAATAAACATGCTCAAACTTCTGAAAATACTATTTCTTATAAGCATGTTAATTTTTGTGGAGCACTTAGACCTTGTGAAAATAATAAAATCGAAGAGGAATATTGTATTCATCATAGGAATGAAAAAACTACAACATGGTACCGAGCTCTAAGTGATCTTGCTGAAAAAGTTTGTGCCCTCTATCCTTTTATTTGTGAACTTTGCTATAAAGAGGGTCATTTCAACTTCTAATGCTCAGGATCTAATATGAGTCCTGCGAGAGACTTTTGTGATAACATGATCACTCCTAATCAGCATGATGAACTTACATTATTTTTGGGGTGTGAAGAGTTATCAGGAAAAACTTCTTCGTTAGATATGAGTGCTTTTGATATGAATAACGTGTTGCATGGATGTTATCTCTATTGTATTAATAATTGTCATGCCAACACTTACATACAAAATATTATAAAAGATGGAATGGCTTTACCAAAATATGAAAGGACTAATGTTTGTTTTACTATTATTAATGAAAGAGAGGAGTCCTCCCAAGTTTCTTCCGTTGTTTCTAACAATAAACCAGGTTATATGGAGAAGCTTCCTTTCAAACCTCTCTCTCCTAAGGAAGGAAAGAGGAAGAAGAAGAAGAAGAAGAAGAAGAAGAGGAGGAGTAATATGAGAGAGGAAACAGTATCTTCCCCTAAACATGTTGCTCCTATTACAGTTGTTGCTGATGAGTCCGAACTCGATGATGATCCTATGCCTGATACTTATAGTAGTGATCATGATTGGGAAAAGCACACTACTTTTGATATTGAAAATCTTTTTGATACCAATTCTGAAAATGATGATGTTATTAATTGTTATGCTATTAGTGTTGGAAATATGCCCTAGAGGCAATAATAAAGAGTTATTATCATATTTCCATGTTCATGGTAATGTTTATTCTCCATGCTATAATTGTATTAACCGGAAACCTAATACATGTGTGGTTATGTAAACAACACAGAGTCCCTAGTAAGCCTCTACTAGACTAGCTCGTTGATTAATGATGGTTATGGTTTCCTAACCATGGACATGAGTTGTCAATTAATAACGAGGTCATGTCATTGGAGAATGACGTGATGGACAGACCCAACCAAGCATAGCAATATTGATCGGATAAATAAGTATATATTGCCATGTCTTGTATTGTCAAGTATCCTGTTTCTTTGACCATGAGATTATGTCTATCCCGGTACTGAGGAATACGTCTTGGGGACTTCAAACGTCACTTCGTAACTGGGTGACTATAAAGGTGTCTTACAGGTATCTCCGAAAGTACTTGTTGATTTGCATGTATCAAGACTGGGATTTGTCTCTCCGTGTGACTAGGGTGTAAACGGATAGGATAATTTCCGTACCGAATCCGTCGCCGAATCCGTTTTAAAGAATCCATATCCGGTTCCGAAGAATCTGCCGGATAAGGATATCCGATTCCGAACTGAACACCCGGATACGGTATAGGATATGGTATGTAAAATAGCATCCGAATATGAATTATCCGAATATTAATTAGGATTATCCGATGGTTATAATCCGAATAATCCGATTTTCTACCGAAATGTCTAAACTAATAGAGCACAATTTGTAGTTAGTGAGTTGTGAAGTTCATTTGTGGAGCACAATTTGTAGTTAGTTCTATTTGTCTAAACTAATAGAGTACAACTTTGTTAGATTATTACGCTTGCTGAGCTATTGTTTTTGGTTATGTGGGTTGATGATGTACATTGCGCATACCGATCCGACTAATTTTTTTTTCCGCCCCGAATCCGCTCCGTTTCCGTTCTAAATCAGTGATTATATCTATCCGCCCCCGAATCCGCAACCGTTCATTATCCGATCCGATCCGAATCCGAGAAAAAAATATGGTAAAGGATATGGTAGAGGCAAAATCCGATCCGATCTGTTTACACCCCTACGTGTGACGGAGAGATATACTCTGGGCCCACTCGGTAATGCACATTCAGTATCGCTTGCAAGCACGTGACTAAAGAGTTAGCCACATGGAATGTTGTATTATGGAACGAGTAAAGAGTACTTACTAGTAACGAGATTGAGCTAGGTATGGTGATACCGCCGATCAGATCTCGGGTAAGTAAAATATCGTGAGACAAAGGAAATGGAATACGTTGACATTGTGGTTCACACTGATAACGATCTTCGTTGAACTTGTGGGAGTCATTATGGGCATCCAGGTCCCGCTAATGGTTATTGATCATAGAGGAGTCTTGATCATGTCCACTTGTTCTCGAACCTGTAGGGTCACACACTTAAAGTTCGGTAACGCTAGAGTAGCTTTGGGATAATTATAATGGTGAGACCGAAGGTTGTTCGGAGTCCCGGATAGGATCCGGGATATCACGAGGAGCTCCGGAAGAGTCGGAGATAAAGTTTCATATATAGGAATGTGGTTTTTGGGTTCCGGAAAAGTTCAGGAATTAACCGATATTGTATCGGGTTTTTCCTGAAATGTTCCGGTGGGTCCCATGGTGGGGCCCACTATCCCGAACGTCCCACTTAGGATATTTGGCAGCCAAGTTCCTTCCTTGAGAAGTCTTGGCAGCTAGGTTCCTTCCTGGGGAAGCCTTGGAGGCTGGTTCCTTCCTGGGGAAGATTTGGAGGCTGGTTTCTTCCTAGGGAAGATATGGAGGCTGGTTTTTCCTAGGGAAGATTTGGAGGCTGGTTTCTTCCTAGGGAAGATTTGGAGGCTGGTTTCTTCCTGGGGAAGATAGCCTCACACCCCCTCCCCACATCCTATATAAGGAGGGTACCATTTGGGGAAAGGATCATGATTTTGATTCCTAAGCCGGTACACTTCCTCTTACTCCTTTCTCTTGTGGTCTTGGCTTGATGAAGCCCTGCCCGCGTGAGAGCTCACCGAACCACCACACCGTCGTGCTGCTGGTTTGAATCCCATCTACTTCTCCTTCAAGCTTGCTGGATCAAGAAGAGGACGTTGCTGAGCCGTACGTGTGTAAATCTCGGAGGCACCGCTCGTTGTGGTGCTGATTGGAGTGAACCGCATCAAGGTCTACACCAAGCTGCGTTGTGATTAACGTCCAACGCTCGTGTTCTTCGAGGGTATGTTGATTACCCTCCCCGTTACTTGCATCTCCTTAGATAAGATCTTTGGGTGTTGCTTCCGCATGTGAGAGAAATTTTTTGATTTTCTGTCGCGCATATCCCTACAGTGGTATCAGAGCCGTGCTTTGCGTAGTTGCTTTGTACGGATAGAACACAAGGAGTTGTGTGGCGTTTGATATTTATTGTTGCTACCCTCTCGCGTGTACTTCTTGGTTTTGTGGCATGGTAAGATGCAGCGGCCCGGACCAACTTTACAGTCTTCGGATTGAGACCGGTTCCGCACTTGACATGCAACTGGTTTGCATATGCGGCTGGCGGGTGTCTGTCGCTCTTATCATAGTGAAACCGGATTTACAATGGAGGGCTTATAGAAGTTAATAAGCAACTTGTATTATCAGCGTTGTGGTTTTTGCGTAGGTAAGAACGGTTCTTACGCAGCCCCTAGAAGCCACGTAAAATTGCAAAAATCAAGGGAGAGGCGTCTAACTTGTTTTTGCAGGGGTGGTTGTGATTTGGTATAGCCCAATTTTACAATATTTGTTGTATGAGATGCACATTGATTGTAATATTATTTTGTGACCTGCGTGTCATGAGATCGGCAGCCGGCAGGAGCCAAATGGTTGTCTTATTTTTTTGTGACCTGCGTGTCAACTTAATACGCCATGTAATTGCATTACTTTATCGCTAAGGAGTTAGCAATAGTTGTGGATGCAACGTGATGGTGGAGGCAACCATGCATCTTGTTGGAGGGATGATGGAGATCATGCCATGCGTTCTAGATGGAGATCAAGACGCAAGAAAAGGGCTATACCATATCACATTGTTTAAGCATGTGATGTTTATCCTTTATGCATCTTATTCTGCGTGTGCACGACGGTAGCATTATAAGATGATCCCTCACTCAAAATTAAGATCGTGTTCTCCCCAAGTATGCCACCGCCAAGACAGTTCTTCGTTTCTAAGCACCACGTGATGATCGGGTGTGATGGATTCTACGTTCCACACAGCGGGTGTTGCTCGAGCCTAGCATGTACAGACATGGCCTCGGCACACAGGCAGATATACTTGGGTTAGCTTAACGAGCCTAGCATGTGTAGACATGGCCTCGGAACACAAGAACCGAAAGGTTAAACACGAATCATATGGTTGATATGATCAACATGGTTGATGTTCACCATTGAAGCTACATCGGCTCACGTGATGATCGGAGTTTGGTGTGGTGGATTTGGATCGTGTTCCACTTAACAACTATGAGGGATGTTGGTTTAAGTGGGAGTTCACTTGGTAATTTGATTACACTGAACTCTTTATCATGAACAAGTCTAAAATTGTCTTTGCAAATTATGTTGTAGATCATGGCACGCAACGTAGCTCAGTTCAACATCAACGCGTTCCTTGAGAAAGAAAAACTGAAAACATCTGGGTCCAACTTCAATGACTGGCACCGCAATTTGAGGATTGTCCTCAATGGGTGTAAGAAGCATTATGTGCTCGATGCAGCGCTAGGTGACCCACCTGCAGTCAGTGCTCCCACTGAAGAACTGAACGCATTTGATGCGCGCAGTGATGACCACACGATAGTTAAATGTGCAATTCTTACATCTCTGGAGCCAGATCTCCAGAAACGTTTTGAACTTCACGGGGCATTCGAAATGGTCGAAGAGCTGAAAACTATGTTTCAGACTCAAGCCCGTGCTGAAAGATATGAGATATCTGAGAAGTTCTTTACTTGTAAGATGGAGGAGCACAGCTCTGTCAGTGAACATGCTTTAGCCATGTCCGGCTATATCCAACGCCTTACTCAGCTGGGAATTGTCATCCCAGACGAGTTGAACACTGATAGGGTGCTCCAATCACTACCACCGAGTTACAAATCGTTTGTGCTCAACTATAACATGCAAGGGATGAAAAGTCGATTCCCGAGCTTTTCGCAATGCTGAAATCTGCGGAAGTGGACATAAAAAAGGAACATCAAGTGTTGATGGTCAACAGAACCACCGGCTTTAAGAAAGCTAAGGCAAAGAAGGGAAAATTCAAGAAGGATGGCAAACCTGTTGCCACGCCTGCGAAGAAGCCCAAGGCTAAGCCTGAAACGGTGTGTTTCTACTGCAAAGGGGAAGGTCACTGGAAGCGCAACTGTGCCAAATACTTGGCGGATAAGAAGGCTGGAAATATCAAAGGTATATATGATATACATGTTATTGATGTGTACCTTACTAGTTCCCGTAGTAGTGCCTGGGTATTTGATACCGGTTCGGTTGCTCACATTTGCAACTCGAAACAGGAACTGCAGAATAAACGGAGACTAGCAACGGATGAGGTGACGATGCGCGTCGGGAATGGATCAAGAGTTGATGTCATCGCCGTCGGCATGCTACCTCTACATTTACCTTCGGGACTAGTTTTAAACCTAAATAATTGTTATTTGGTGCCTGCGTTAAGCATGAACATTATATCTGGATCTTGTTTATTGCGAGACGGTTACTCATTTAAATCTGAGAACAATGGTTGTTCTATTTCTATGAGTAATATCTTTTATGGTCATGCACCGGTTGTAAATGGTTTATTCTTGTTGAATCTCGAAAGTAATTCACACATCCATAACATTGATGCTAAAAGATGCAAGATGAATGATGATAATACCACATACTTGTGGCACTGCCGTTTAGGTCATATTGGTGTAAAGCGTATGAAGAAACTCCATACTGATGGACTTTTGGAGTCACTTGATTTTGAATCATTTGACACGTGTGAACCATGCCTTATGGGCAAGATGACTAAAACTCCTTTTTCCGGTACGATGGAAAGGGCAAGTGACTTATTGGAAATCATACATACTGATGTGTGTGGACCGATGAGCATTTCGACACGCGGTGGATATCGTTACTTCATAACCTTCACTGATGATTTGAGTAGATATGGGTATATTTACTTAATGAAACACAAGTCTGAAACTTTTGAAAAGTTCAAAGAGTTCCAGAGTGAAGTGGAAAATCATCGTAACAAGAAGATTAAATTTCTACGATCTGATCGTGGAGGTGAATATTTGAGTTACGAGTTTGGCATGCATTTGAAGACTTGTGGAATTGTTTCACAACTCACGCCACCTGGAACACCACAGCGTAATGGTGTGTCCGAACGTCGTAATCGCACTTTATTAGATATGGTGCGTTCTATGATGTCTGTATCCGATCTGCCAATGTCGTTTTGGGGTTATGCATTAGAGACAGCCGCATTCACTTTAAACAGGGCACCATCTAAATCCGTTAAGACGACGCCATATGAGATATGGTGTGGCAAGAAGCCAAAGTTGTCGTTTCTTAAAGTTTGGGGATGCGAGGCTTATGTCAAAAGGCTGCTGCCTGATAAGCTCGAACCCAAAGCGGAAAAGTGCGTCTTCATAGGATACCCTAAGGAAACTGTCGGGTATACCTTCTATCACAGATCCGAAGGCAAAGTCTTTGTTGCCAAGAATGGATCCTTTCTTGAGAAAGAGTTTCTTTCGAAAGATGTGAGTGGGAGGAAAATAGAGCTAGACGAGGTTGTTGAACCTTCTCCCGAATTGGAGAGTAGCGCAGCGCAGGAAGTTGTTCAGGCGCCGCTTTCACCAACTAGAGAGGAAGCTAATGATGGTGATCATGAAACTTCGGTCTTAGCTGAAATTCGCAGGTCGGCTAGGATACGTACCGCTCCTGAGTGGTACGGTAACCCTGTCATGAATGTGTTATTGTTAGACAATGACGAACCTGCGAGTTATGAGGAAGCAATGATGAGCCCAGACTCTGGGAAATGGCAAGAAGCCATGCAATCCGAAATGGAATCCATGAGTGAAAACCAAGTATGGACTTTGGTTGATCTTCCTGATAGCCGCAAGGCTGTCGAGTGTAAATGGATTTTCAAGAAGAAAACAGACGCTAACGGTAATGTCACCGTTTATAAAGCACGACTTGTCGCAAAAGGTTTTCGACAAGTTCAAGGAGTTGACTACGATGAGACTTTCTCACCCGTAGCGATGCTTAAGTCTGTTAGGGTTCTACTAGCAATTGCTGCATTTTTCGATTATGAAATTTGGCAGATGGATGTCAAAACAGCGTTCCTCAACGGAAACATTGAAGAAGAGTTGTATATGATACAACCCGAAGGTTTTGTCGATCCTAAGGATGCTGGTAAAGTATGCAAACTTCAGCGTTCCATTTATGGGCTGAAGCAAGCATCCCGGAGTTGGAACATTCGCTTTGATGATGTGATCAAAGGTTTTGGATTTGTCCAAAATTATAAAGAAGCGTGTGTTTACAAGAAAGTGAGTGGGAGCTCGGTCGCATTCCTAGTGTTATATGTGGATGACATATTACTTATTGGGAATGACGTGGAGCTGCTTAACAGTATAAAAGGTTATTTGAATAAGAGTTTTTCAATGAAAGACCTTGGTGAAGCTGCTTACATATTAGGCATTAAGATCTATAGAGATAGATCGAGACGCTTGATAGGACTCAGTCAAAGTACATACCTTGACAAAGTTTTGAAGAAGTTCAAAATGGTCATGCAAAGAAAGGGTTCTTGCCCATGTTGCAAGGTAAGACATTGAGTAAGACTCAGTGTCCAACTACGGCAGATGAAAGAGAGAGGATGAGTAAAATCCCCTATGCCTCAGCCATAGGCTCAATCATGTATGCCATGTTGTGTACTAGACCAGATGTGTCTCATGCTCTTAGTTTGACGAGCAGGTACCAGAGTGATCCTGGAGAGGAACACTGGACAGCAGTTAAAAATATCCTTAAGTACTTGAGAAGAACTAAGGACATGTTTCTTGTCTATGGTGGTTGTGAAGAGCTCGCCGTAAAAGGTTACGTCGACGCTAGCTTCGACACTGATCCAGACGACTCGAAATCTCAATCTGGATACGTTTTTGTTTTGAATGGAGCTGCGGTTAGCTGGAGGAGTTCCAAGCAGAACGTTGTTGCGGCATCTACATTAGAGGCGGAATATATGGCTGCTTCCGAAGCAGCAAGAGAAGGGATATGGTTGAAGGAGTTCACCACAGAGCTCGGTGTGATTCCGAATGCACTGGATCCTATGGAGATCTATTGTGACAACACTGGTGCCATTGCTCTAGCCAAGGAACCAAGATGTCACAAGACCTCCAAGCATATCAAACGCCGTTTCCATCTAATTCGTGAAAGTGTTCACGTGGGAGATATTAGGATTTGCAAAGTACATACGAGTCTGAATGTTGCAGACCCGTTGACTAAACAGCTTCCACGAGATAAACATGATCAGCACCTGAAGTCCATGGGTGTTAGATCTTTACCAATGTAAACTAGATTATTGACTCTAGTGCAAGTGGGAGACTGTTGGAAATATGCCCTAGAGGCAATAATAAAGAGTTATTATCATATTTCCATGTTCATGGTAATGTTTATTCTCCATGCTATAATTGTATTAACCGGAAACCTAATACATGTGTGGTTATGTAAACAACACAGAGTCCCTAGTAAGCCTCTACTAGACTAGCTCGTTGATTAATGATGGTTATGGTTTCCTAACCATGGACATGAGTTGTCAATTAATAACGAGGTCATGTCATTGGAGAATGACGTGATGGACAGACCCAACCAAGCATAGCAATATTGATCGGATAAATAAGTATATATTGCCATGTCTTGTATTGTCAAGTATCCTGTTTCTTTGACCATGAGATTATGTCTATCCCGGGTACTGAGGAATACGTCTTGGGGACTTCAAACGTCACTTCGTAACTGGGTGACTATAAAGGTGTCTTACAGGTATCTCCGAAAGTACTTGTTGATTTGCATGTATCAAGACTGGGATTTGTCCCTCCGTGTGACGGAGAGATATACTCTGGGCCCACTCGGTAATGCACATTCAGTATCGCTTGCAAGCACGTGACTAAAGAGTTAGCCACATGGAATGTTGTATTATGGAACGAGTAAAGAGTACTTACTAGTAACGAGATTGAGCTAGGTATGGTGATACCGCCGATCAGATCTCGGGTAAGTAAAATATCGTGAGACAAAGGAAATGGAATACGTTGACATTGTGGTTCACACTGATAACGATCTTCGTTGAACTTGTGGGAGTCATTATGGGCATCCAGGTCCCGCTAATGGTTATTGATCGTAGAGGAGTCTCGATCATGTCCACTTGTTCTCGAACCCGTAGGGTCACACACTTAAAGTTCGGTAACGCTAGAGTAGCTTTGGGATAATTATAATGGTGAGACCGAAGGTTGTTCGGAGTCCCGGATAGGATCCGGGATATCACAAGGAGCTCCGGAAGAGTCCGGAGATAAAGTTTCATATATAGGAATGTGGTTTTTGGGTTCCGGAAAGGTTCAGGAATTAACCGATATTGTATCGGGTTTTTCCTGAAATGTTCCGGTGGGTCCCATGGTGGGGCCCACTATCCCGAACGTCCCACTTAGGATATTTGGCAGCCAAGTTCCTTCCTTGAGAAGTCTTGGCAGCTAGGTTCCTTCCTGGGGAAGCCTTGGAGGCTGGTTCCTTCCTGGGGAAGATTTGGAGGCTGGTTTCTTCCTAGGGAAGATATGGAGGCTGGTTTCTTCCTAGGGAAGATTTGGAGGCTGGTTTCTTCCTAGGGAAGATTTGGAGGCTGGTTTCTTCCTGGGGAAGATAGCCTCACACCCCCTCCCCACATCCTATATAAGGAGGGTACCATTTGGGGAAAGGATCATGATTTTGATTCCTAAGCCGGTACACTTCCTCTTACTCCTTTCTCTTGTGGTCTTGGCTTGATGAAGCCCTGCCCGCGTGAGAGCTCACCGAACCACCACACCGTCGTGCTGCTGGTTTGAATCCCATCTACTTCTCCTTCAAGCTTGCTGGATCAAGAAGAGGAGACGTTGCTGAGCCGTACGTGTGTAAATCTCGGAGGCACCGCTCGTTGTGGTGCTGATCGGAGTGAACCGCATCAAGGTCTACACCAAGCTGCGTTGTGATTAACGTCCAACGCTCGTGTTCTTCGAGGGTATGTTGATTACCCTCCCCGTTACTTGCATCTCCTTAGATAAGATCTTTGGGTGTTGCTTCCGCATGTGAGAGAAATTTTTTGAGTTTCTGTCGCGCATATCCCTACAATTAGTACTATCCATGTTCCTTCCAATGATGATATGGAAAGCTCTAAGCTTGGGGAGGAGGTGTTTGAAAATCCTTTTGCTACTAATGATTATATATTTGAAACCTCTCCTTCTAGTAAAAATGATGATGATATGTTTATAAATGAACAAACTTTGGAAGATAAATATTCCATTGATTATGATGATACTAGGCCTCCAGTCCTTGATAATTATTATAAAGAATACTATGACATAGGCTATAATTACAACCATTCCCCTAATATACAACTTGTCTATCATGTTCAAGTTCTTTATGATGATCCTAATCCCATTGTTATTAATAAGAAAAACTTTGCTTATGTGGAAAATAATGATACTTTTATGCATATGGATCATGATAAGAATGTTTTATGTGATAGCTATATTGTTGAGTCTATTCATGATGCCACTGAAAATTATTGTGAGAGGGGAAAACATGGTTCTAAATATCTCAATATTATTGTGTTTCCTCTCTATGAGTTCAAAGTCTTGAAGTTGCACTTGTTTTGTCTTCCTATGCTACTCACTTTGTGCTTTATTGATTTATTCTCTTACAAGATTCCTTTGCATAGGAAGTGGGTTAGACTCTTATATATATGAGAGCATCATCAAAACTATCAAGCCCAGCTATATGGCTATAAAGAAAGCGCTTTACGGGAGGCAACCTGGTTGCTTTTGTTTGTGATTTTCCTTGAGTCCTCTTGCTGTAACAAGAGATTTAGGTTGTTAGTTTGTTTCTGGAATTTTTAATAAAGTGTCAAGTTTTACCTATTTTGGGTTTGAAAAGTTGCTACTCATTTTCGGAGGTTTTCTGCCTGGACGAAATCTGTGCACGGTTTGATTTTTCATTTTTTATCTGTAACTCCGATTGAGCTGTAATTTGAACCGTAGCTCCAACTTTTCATCCTCTGTATGAGTGATGTTTTGTAGATTTTTCTGACGAGTTTAAGTAGGGTAGAAAAATGCGTTTTGCTGCTGCTGTTTTTCTGGACAGATTCCGTCTTGATATTGTTTGATGCATTCTTTGAGCTTTTTGCTTGAATCTTTTTGATTTAATTGAGTTTATGAGTAGGCATACAACATTATATACTCTCTGGACATTCATATGAATTTTTGACTAAGGATTTTATGCAGCAAGGAACCTATTTGTCTATCACTACTAATATCACCCCACAGAAAGAAATGGAGAAAACGGTGTTTTGAAGTTTTTTCACAGGGATTAGAGGAGCTGCACCAAGAGCTATCCAAGGATGGTGAAGACCATAAGCTTGGGGATGTGAAGACAACCCCACTGGACCAACACACTCTCGGTTTGCACACGTCTAACTTCTGTTTTTCGATCAAAGCACTTTATCGTATAAAATTGGAGCGTCTGTTATTTACTTTTTATTATTTCGGCTTGATATTTATTAAGACCACCACTATCATTTATATATGAGAGAGTTACTGGAAGTTTGGGTTGAATTATGTTTGATGCTATTAAATATTTTGGGATAGGGATGTTTGAGTTGATTTTAAAAGATACATATAGTTGCATTATTCATGTGCTTTGAATGAGTATTAATTTGCAAGTGTTTTGTTAAGAGCTATCTTTTACCATGTTTAGATGTTGAAAATTTAACTTTACTTGGTTTAACATGGATTGATTAGTTCTATGGACACTTATGCATGCATTTAGATGGTCAACTTTCTCCCTATTGCTAGCCCAAAAATTACAACAAGTAAAAAGTTTGTTTTCCAACACCTTCAACCAAAGTTTTTCCAGTGAGTCCACCATATCTACCTATTAGCTTTAAGCTATTCCAAGTATGTTTATCATGGTATACTGTGTTATCTACACCTCTGAATTAAAATGCTTATGTTATTGATTGTTATGGGAATAGTTGATTAAAAGCTCTCACGAACTTGATGCACAATTTACTTTTATTGCATTAAATAAACATGAACCATTGTGATTAAAATTATGATGTTGTGGGCTTGACAATAGTTTTGGTTGGGAGTTAGCCCATATGTGCTGTCACATGGCAAGCTTTCAACATTGCACTTAATTTATTTAGTTGATGTCATGCACTTTTGTTTATGGATGCCTATCATGGGTGAAATGAATGTGGATACTTAGTAAGTTCAAAGAGTTTGTATAAATGGTTAGAGAAATGCCTGGGCCGCTAATCAAAGTCATGCATCATTCATGGTGGAAATTTACAGCATAACCATAATGTTCATTCAGTGATGCACCTCATAATAAAAAGCTATACCCATAGTAAATAAAAGAGTGCTGAGATTGTTCATTGTCTGTTTGTCTTGTTGTTTTTGACATGGGCTTGTTCATGTCAAGGGGCAAGAGGTACCCCAGTGCAGTTCTTGATGATACTATTATTACTTGCAATGACCTTTATTTGAATTTACTCTGTGGACCAAAGTGAGTAACACATGGTGTAGGTACTTGTATTCAAGGGACATGAGACATTCAACCAATACATTGTCAAGCACACCACTCATATTTGCTTTCACTTTAAACATTAATCATTCAAGATGCTATGATAGGGGTAATGAGAGCTCCACACCAATGACTACCACATTGCAAGCATTAACTTAACTAGAAGTGTAGATGAAACTTATTCATGATTTACCTCTACTTATTTATCTATCCAAAGTGTCCACCTTTTATATTCAGTTTTCATAAGAAGTACTCTATGAACACCATAAGATGTTTTTACTTTTCATTATGCATACATTTGGTTCATAGTACTTTCTTCTATGTTACACTTTGTGAATTTATCATTGAGCATCTTTACATTGAGTATTTGATATCACTTCATAATCTATCTTGTACATTGCTACTCGTTTGAAGAATGAATTATTTGACTGTATGTAGCAATAACTTCATCACTTCATTCATAACATGTGCCTTACAATATTATATGATCAAGATTATGATGGTAGCATGTCACTTCAAAAATTATTTTGTTTTATCGTTTACCTACTCGAGGACGAGTAGGAACTAAGCATGGGGATGCTTGATACGTCCCAAACGTATCTATAATTTTTGATGTTCCATGCATGTTTTATGTCAATTGGCACATGTTTTATATACACTTTATATCATATTATGACATTTATTAGAATAACCTACTAATAGTTGGCAAAGTGCAAAATCTTCTTGTTTTCCTATTTGTTGTGTAGGAATTATCAAAAATACAAAAGGAAACCTTGTTGGAGTCAAATTGGGACTTTCCTGAAATCTGTCTGAGAACTTTTTACGGAGATTGTCAGTTTGACCCTCGAAGATAGCGTCCAATGGAAATCAAATTAAATAGAAAGTTGTCACAATTTTCCATACGAAGATTTTAAGCCTGAGATCAGCCCAATCGGAGTTCGGACGCGGCCTGTAGGCCCGTTTTGGTGGAACCCTAAAAGGGGATGACGGAAATCGGAGAGTCTATATAATGAAGGAAACCCTAAGTCGTGAGAGGAGCCCCAGACCACGAATTTTCCTCCTCCCCAACAGCCATCTTGGGGAGGAGAACCTCCTCAACTCCATCTCCATCACCAAGGGCAGCCGCCGCCTCCAAGGGCTGCCGCCGTGGCCGCCAAGGGCAGCAGCCACCGCCGCCGAGGGCTGCCGCCGCTGCCGCCGCGCCATCAAGGGCAGTAGGCGCCGCCGCCACGCCATCACGCCGCCACTGCCGCGCCGTCTCCTCCACGGGCCGCCGCGGCGCCGTGGCTGCTGCGGGCTTCCGTCTCCACTCCGGGCTGCGCCTCTTCATCAACCTCTCCATCAAGCTCCTCAGCACCATGACCATGTGTGAGTAGTTTCCCTCGGGGCTGAGGGCTCGTACGGTAGCTATGCGGTATACATCTCTCTCCCATGGTGTGATATTTATGTGATCATGAACATTGTTAGTACGTACCGCTGAATTCATATGTAATGTTTATGCTACTCAAATGAATTTATCTAGTTTCCGGAGTCATTGCGACAACAAGGTATCAAGATGACAGTGTGGGTACTTGTGTGTGACTCTATGAATAATTTAGATATTTATCATGTCTTATTCTTTGCGGAATTGTGGTGTTTGTTTACTCAGACTTTGAGGCGTGCTTTTGTAGCCCTACGCATAGTACTCTTGTTTCATCAAGAAGAAGAATAATCCCGAGTAGCATTTATTTGCGTTCAGTTGTGCTAACGTGTTGAGAGATACCACTAGTGAAAGTATGATCCCTATGCCTTGTTTCCAAGCATTGAATCACCGTTTACTCTCAGTTTTGCTGCCTGTTTGCTTGCTGCCATTGTTACTACCACCTGCTACTACATATACCATCTGCAATTATACAACCGAAAATCCCAAAAACACTTGCATCTTTCACTGTTTTATTTATCATTACTACTAACCAATACCTTCAGCTCCTCGTGGGTTCGACAACCATTTCTATTCGGAAGGTAATACAATTGATCTCCTGCACTTGGGAGTCATCACTGGGTTATAATTATTATTGTTCTTTTCTTCAGTTTCCGTAAGATGTTAAAATCCCCACCCACCAGCTTTGGTAATGGTTCATTTTCACATAGACGGACTAACTCTGATAAGAACATAGGCTTATGCCCATCTTGTGCCGCCCCATATACCGACACCAAAACCCACTCAAAGCCATCAGACTTGGATTTGATATAAAGTTTAACGCAAAAATCTCCAACATCAACATTTTTGACTTGGAGAGTTGCAGCATTGACGCTAATAAGCATGCCCCCAGATCTACCTCTAGGCGGTTGATGACGTGAAACACACGTTCGTTGGGAGACCCCAAGAGGAAGGTATGAAGCAGTGCAGCAGCAAGTTTTCCCTCAGTAAGAAACCAAGGTTGTCAGATCTAGGAGGAGTAGGAGCACTTCAGAAAGTTGTTGGTGGCGTCGTTGCTCGATCACCAACGTGGAACCTGCACACAACACAATCAAACTACTTTGCCCCAACGAAACAGGAAGGTTGTCAATCTTCCTGGCTTGCTGTAACAAAGGATTAAACGTATGGTGTGGAAAATAGTATTTAATTGCAGGAAGTAAAAGAGAACAATTGTTTGCAGTTGGTGGTTTTATCAGTGTAAAAGAATGGACCGGGGTCCACAGTTCACTAGTGGTGTCTCTCCATAAAGATAAATAACATGTTGGGTAAACAAATTACAGCTGGGCAATTGATAAAATAGTGAGCGCATGACAATACATAAAATGACAAGATGACTACCATGATATTTAATTGGGCATTACGACAAGATACATAGACCGTTATCCAACCGCATCTATGACTAATAATCCACCGTCAGGTTAACATCTGTGTCCCCCATTGGTATTAAGGTGCAAGCAACGGATAATCGCATTAAGTAATGTGCGTAATGTAAACAATACATATGACCGTAGACATAGCATTGTTATGTTATCCCTAGTGGCAACAGCACATCCACAACCTTAGACGTTGCTGTCACTCGCCCAGATTACTGGAGGCATGAACCCACTATCTAGCATAAATACCCCCTCTTGGAGTTACAAGCATCTACTTGGCCAAAGCATCTACTAGTAACGGAGAGCATGCAAGATCATAAATAACATGTAACATAGATTTATAATCAACTTGATCATAGTATTCAATATTCATCGGATCCCAGCAAACACAACATATAGCATTACAATAAGATAATCTTGATCATGTTAGGCAGCTCACAAGATCTAAACATGATAGCATAAAGTGGAGAGACAACCATCTAGCTACTGCTATGGACCCGTAGTCCAAGGATGAACTACTCACGCATCACTCCGGAGGCAGGCATGGCGATGTAGAGCCCTCCGGTGATGATTCCCCTCTCCGGCAGGGTGCCGGGAAGAGCTTCAGAACCCTCTCGAGCTAGGGTTGACGACGGCGGCGCCTCTGGAACTTTTCGTGGAATATGACTCGGGTATTTAGTGTTTTCCAGACGGGAGGAATAAATAGGCGAAAGGACGGCGTCGGAGGCCACCCGAGGGGCCCACACCACCCCTCGGCGCAACAGGAGGTGGGGCCGTGCCGAGCCCAGGTGTGGCCGCCTCCTGGCGCTTCTCCGTCTCTCCTTTGGACTCCGTGGACGTGTCGGTGAAATAGGGATCTCCGTTGATTTTCGTCCAATTCCGAGAATATTTCCTTAACAGCTTTTCTGAAATACAAAAACAGCAGAAAACAGGAACTGGTACTGTGTCATCTTGTTAATTGGTTAGTCCCAGAAAATGTATAAAAATGATATGAAGTATACGTAAAACATGTAACAATTGGTATAATATCAACATGGAACATCAAAAATTATAGATACGTTTGAGACATATCAGCATCCCCAAGCTTAGTTCCTACTCGTCCTCGAGTAGGTAAACAATAAAACAAAATAATTTTTGAAGTGACATGCTACCATCATAATCTTGATCAAATAGTATTGTAAGGCACATGTAAATGAATGAAGTGATCCAAGTCAATGGTTTATAGTTTGCTACCAAATAAATAATGAGTAAACAACTGAATCATACAAGCAAAACTTTTCATGAATAATACTTTGGAGACATTGCATCCACAGGTTTACATAAGAGTTAACTCAGAAGGCAATAGATTCTAGTAAAGGGTATTTAGCCAACACGAAGGAAGATTTAAGTTTCAGCGTTTGCTTCAACTTTTAACATATTTATCTTATGGATATTGTCAACACAAAGCTATATAATAAATTCAATATGTAGCATATAACAATTGTTGTACCAAAGTTGACACTAGTGTTTGCTTGTGGAAGATAGAAAGAAGTAGGAAAACTGACTCAACATAAAAGTAAAAGAAAGACCCTTCGCAGAGGGAAGCAGGGATTAAATCATGTGCTAGAGCTTTTTAGTTTTTTAAATCATATAGAGAGTAAAAATTAAGTTTTGAGAGGTGTATGTTAATTGGTCAACGAATCAGTAGTGGAAAGTACAATATGACCCCGGCCAAACAGACTTTTAAGAGCGGCTCCCATGAAGGACGTTATTTCTACCAGAAGGCAGATCATCCCTCTTTTTCTCTTTGGTTTACACATGCAGATGTTTCACTGAGTATTCAGCTGACAAAATATGAAGAGATTAAGCGGTTAAAGTTGTAATTAATTGGGACTGGGCACCCGTTGCCAGCACTTTTTGCAAAATTAATAGATAAGCGATGTATATGCCGCTAGTCTAAAAGTAAAGTCTGCTTGGCAAGTGACATAAAGACATCCACCACGTCCTCATGAGCTTGGTAAACATTGACACAAAAAAGGAGTAGTAACAATTTTGAATAGTTTAAAGGTAGCACATGAAAATTTACTTGGAGTGGCAAGGAAATACCACATATAGGTAGTTATGGAGGACACAGATGGCATGGATTTTGGCTCAAGGATTTGGATGCACGAGAAGCATTCCTTCTCAGTACAGAGTTTAGGCTAGCAAGGTTATTTAAGCAAACAAGACTATCAACCGGTACACCAAGTTTTATATGACCAACATATTGCAAAAATTATAAGACTCCACACTATCTTCCTTGTTAACCAAACCCATTTACTAGAAAATATCTAGACCTTAGAGATACCACTCATGCAAACCAAATTTCAACAAGCTTTACGGTAGTTCTTCACTAATGGGCTTAACTTACATGATGCAAAAGTTTAATCATGACCTACTTGTTAACTCAAAACAATTGACAAGTATCAAATTATCCAAGTTAGTGATCTACAAGAGTAGGTAAGTCTTTTCCATTATACCATTTACCACATGCAACATTTTTTGTTCCAAACACCAATCAATTTATTTTAATAACTCTCCAAACAAGTATAAGTGAAGTAAGAGAGTACTTTCTTTAAAAGAACTAATAGCTCTGACAAGAGATACATGAAAACAAGAGCTAAAAGCTTAACAACGCTAGATATGAATACTCAACAAGTATAAGTGAATAATAGGAGTATTCTAATGAAAAAAACGGAGTGTGTCTCTCTCCCAATCAAGAATGTTAGGATCCAATCAAGTTGATATCAGAAAATAAAAATAACATACTGAAAATAAAAGCACACAGACGCTCCAAGAACAGCACATATGATGTGAAAGAATTAAATATAGTTTCACTAGAGATGACCTGATAATTTTGACGATGAAGAAGGGGATGCCTTGGGCATCCCCAAGCTTAGACGCTTGAATCTTCTTGAAATATGCTGGGGAGATCCATGGGAGCCTCCCCAAGCTTAAGCTCTTTACTCTTCTTGATCCTATTATATCACTCTTCTCTCTTGACCCTTGAAAACTTCCGCCACACCAAACTCAAAGTAAATCTCATTAGAGGGTTAGTGCATCAATCAAAAACTCACATGTTCTGTAAGGACGCAATATGACCGTTACTTCAAACATTAACTACTGCCACTGATGTTTTGTGAAGCTCTTCCACCCAAAAAAGAATTCCACCCAACACTAGTAAAAGAGAGAATGCAAAATAAAAGACATAATCTGTCTAAAATAGAACAGTCCACAAAGAAGAATTTGTTCGAGGCACTTACGTTGCTCATATCGAAAAACTTTGAACTAACGAAAGATGTGTACATACATCAGGATTACACACAAAAATTTGCAGATTAAAATCACATTTCTATGAATTTATAATTTTCGTACAGTGAACAGCAAAAATCTGTTTCTGCGCAGCAATCAAAATCTAACATCATCTTATCATTAGAGACTCTTCTTGGCACAACAATGCGAAAAAGTAGAGATACAAATGAGTTGCTACAGAAGTACACAAACACCTTGACTCAATAAAAGAAAAATTGCAGAAATAAAAATAATGGGTTGCCACCCTTAAGCGCTTTTCTTTAACGCCTTTTAGCTAAGCACAAAGTATGCATCAAGTATTCCAAGTGTAGCAAGATCCAAATCATCAAAAGCTTCCTCAAGAACATGGCTTGTCACAATAGGATTTTTCGGGTTGTGTAATTCTTGGGAACAAAATCTAAATAATCCATCATGTGATTCACCCTCAAATTCACTAAACACTTTATCAGTTTTAAGCACATTAGTGGGTTTCGGTTTGGACACCTTGGGCACATACATAAATTTTTGCTCTTTACCCACAAAAGACTTCTGCTTTTTAGTTTTAATAGAAGAAAAAGTGGAACTTAAGGTATCAATAGCCTCCTCCAATTCACCAATCCTATGGTTTTGATTATCATGAATAGCACTAGCCTCTAAAACAGTAATTCTCTTATTGATAATTGCAAGTGATTCATCAACTTTGCTAGCACTACTAAGGAAATCAGGCAAATTTTCTCCATAGATTCCAACTTTTTTATAATATCTCCTAAGGTAATCTCAATTTTAATATCATTAATAGGCGGTGTTCCTACCAAACTTTCAATTATATTGCTTGCTTCCAACGCAGGAGTGCCTAGAAAATTACCTCCTGTCAAAGTGTCTAGAACATACCTATACCAGCTAGTGATGCCAACATAAAAATTCCTAAGAAGGATCATGGTAGAATAATTTTTAGTACATCGATGATGACCATCACTGATTCTATACCAAGCATCTTTTAAACTTTCTCCACCTTGTTGCCTAAAGGAATGAACCTCAATTTCAGGGGTACTCATTTTAGCAAAATTAAAACAGGACAGAAAATAACAACTCGAAAATAAACTAGATGCAAGTAACTAATTTTTTGTGTTTTTGATAATTAAAAACAAACAAGATAAAATAAAAGTAAACTAAGCAAGGCAAAAACAAAGTAAAGAGATTGGAAGCGTGAGACTCCCCTTGCTGAAGTCTTCTATCTCCCCGGCAACGGCGCCAGAAAAATAGCTTGATGACGTGAAACACACTTCGTTGAGACCCCAAGAGGAAGATATGAAGCAGTGCAGCAGCAAGTTTTCCCTCAGTAAGAAACCAAGGTTGTCAGATCCGGGAGGAGTAGGAGCACTTCAGAAGGTTGGTGGTGGCGCCGTTGCTCGATCACCAACGTGGAACCTGCACACAACAAAATCAAACTACTTTGCCCCAACGAAACAGGAAGGTTGTCAATCTTCCGGCTTGCTGTAACAAAGGATTAAACGTATGTGTGAAAATAGTATTTAATTGCAGGAAGTAAAAGAGAACAAGTTTTGCAGTTGGTGGTTTTATCAATATAAAAGAATGGACCGGGTCCACAGTTCACTAGTGGTGTCTCTCCATAAAGATAAATAACATGTTGGGTAAACAAATTACAGCTGGTAATTGATAAAATAGTGAGCGCATGACAATGCATATAAATGACAAGATGACTACCATGATATTTAATTGGGCATTACGACAAGATACATAGACCGTTATCCAACTACATTTATGACTAATAATCCAGCGTCAGGTTAACATCCGTGTCCACCATTGGTATTAAGGTGCAAGCAACGAATAATCGCATTAAGTAATGTGCGTAATGTAAACAAATACATATGACCGTAGACATAGCATTGTTATGTTATCCCTAGTGGCAACAACACATCACAACCTTAGACATTGTTGTCACTCGCCCAGATTACTGGAGGCATGAACCCACTATCTAGCATAAATACCCCCTCTTGGAGTTACAAGCATCTACTAGTAACGGAGAGCATGCAAGATCATAAATAGCATATAACATAGATTAATAATAAACTTGATCATA